>CM059280.1:6101933-6259433 GCA_030347295.1 Setipinna tenuifilis | reverse complement strand
AGGTGGAGGTGGGGGGGGTCTTGGTGGTGCCGGCCTTAAGGGAGCCACCGCTGCTGCTGCTGGTGCTGCTGTTCTGGGGGCCGTCCTCCAGGGAGGTGACCGAGTCGTTGCGGAGGCGGCTGTACTTGGAGCGGTACAGCATGCCGCCTCTCTGCGCGAAGAGACCGGAGTTTGTGTGGACTTTTGGCAAGTTGGACTCTTTCATTGCCACGCAGGGCAGAGGGAGGGAGCCGCCATCGAAGTCGGAGTCGGACAAATACTCACACGCTTGCCAAGAGCTAGACGACCTGCACACAGAGGGAGGAAATAATGGCACACACACACACACACACACAGTAGGAGCTGAGAATGAGCAAGCAGTGTGCGCCTTTCTAGGTCATGCATGGATGAACCCTTGGCTAAAATATACAGAAAAAAAACACTAACCTAATTTTCACCTTTGCTTTATTATCAACAACTGGCCTATGCCATTTTGATTCATAAATCCAACAGACAATGTGTACTGTCCAAACACATGTTTGCACTGACTGACTGACTGAATTTCTCAAGCATAGATCTGTGGTCTACAAAAATTCAATAAACTAGTACTTCCTGACAGATTCCACTCACCTTCGTGGGGCACCGACATATCCAGGATGGCAATGTTATCCCTCAGCACCCTGACGGGTTAGTCTACCGCTCTCCAACAACGCCACCATAGCAAAAAAAGAGAGGTCCCGACTCACACAGGGAAACCCTCTTCTCGACAGAATGCGTGCGCGTGTGTATATGACTGAGTCAAGGTCCTGTTTGCGCCACAGTGCTACAGCGAGAGAGCGCGCGCTGTCGCAGTTTTCATGAATGAACTTTCCCTTTTTTATGAATGAGTTGCTCTTCCGTACTGCGCATGCTGAGAAACGCTTGAATAGGGGAGAAGATGCCTGTAATTGACTGACAGCCCCCCGAGCTTTTTTTTCCTCCGCTAAACCATCGCCCAATCGCGTACAAGCCGAATGACTCATCCACCATAGCAGCAACCATTTGAACGCTCTCTGGTAATCAGTTCTCTATCTTGGGGCAGACTATCACACTGACTGGTGAACGATGCCCTTGTGCTTCGCCAAATGTTCAGCCGATTTTAGTTTTAAGGCAGAAGGCATCAGACGGAAGGCAGAGGCTGGGTAGGACACACAGGATGTGAAAAATCATCTCTAAGTGTTTAGTACCTTGGGCACTGGGACATATGGTATTTTCCCGCAGGAAAGTGAAGAAGCCGCTTTATTCTTACAGCCTGCGCTCTTTTATGGACCACTGACAATTAACGGGCCGATTCGACTTCCTGAAGCTCTGTGTCAAACTGCCGAACCGAAAACATTACATTATCAGAGTCAATTATAATCTCAGTAGGCACTAGCCCGTGTGAGATCATGAGAGGATTCAACCGGTATGATATACTGCGTTGGTGGCCTGCCTTTGTCATTTTTAGCCGCTATACAGCATTTGGCGCACAACATCCGTTGTGATTAGCAAGAAAACGTACGTGACATGGACACTGGCGGTCTTTAACATTAAAGTTGGAAGAGGTGGACAAGTAGGCTATTAACCAACCAATAAATGGTCTTTAGCTCACAGACTTCCCCTAAGCAAATGCTGGTAAGATACTGCACCGGAAGGACAAAGGCAAAGTTTATTTGCATATCTGTACAATCAGCTCTAGAAAATCTAATCCTCCCACAACGTCCCATCATGACACCTGTTACGGACGAAAGCACCCCGTGTAGCCCATTCACAGCTGATTTAGGAGATGGCTTCACCAGCGTGGACAAAACAAGACTGACAACGCATTTTGGCAACATTACGCGGGAAGATTGTCTAAAGAATGAGTTGTTCCAATGTCTGATTTTACGAAATAAATGAACTATACAACGGATGTATAAACTTAATAAAATTTGCTTTAATGACTTGTTTCCGAAAAACACAGAGTCGTGTTCGTTTTTAAACAACATTTTATTATCATTAACGATAAGTCAGATGGTTAAGATTACAATTAGGGTATGCGAGGCATCTACTTGTTACTAGTGCTGTACAGTTTTAAAGAGCAACTCTTAAATAGTAATATAAAGAACAGCCACACACTGAAAAAGGTACTTCATTGAACCATTTTTTTTTTTCACATTAGTTACAAGAGGTTGTTTGCTATTATTTACATAGTGCAAAGAACACGTTTGCTTTCATTACTTCAGACACATGGTAACAAAATGGGCAGAAGAAAAGAGTCGACAAAAAGCCTACAACACATAGTACCTTTCATCAGACAGAAAACCTTTACTTTTTTACTGGCATGTCTACAACATGTTACTGTTCCAGAGCCATGGTATTGCACAATACTTACAACTGTTCACATAGGAGCATTTTCCACTATGTCTGAACATGATGAAAATATGTCTCACAAAGTTTGATTCTGTAACATTTCATTCGTAGTCGTTTGGAGGTTTAACCAAAAATAAACTCAAAACATGGTGTTAAGCTCACATTTTTAAACACAATGCTTAGTCCTTAAACCATGCTATTTTTTTTTTTACCCTTCATTCCTGACAAGATTTAGTTGCACATTTCCTTACAAGCTATGGGTTTAATAACTGATTCTGTTATGGAACTAACTGAAGACCGTTGCTTCATATTCCAAAATCAATTATAATACTTACATTTAAAAACACAAAGAAAAAGAGAGAATTGCATCAGAAACAGCTGACCTCAGGACGTGCCCAACTCTGCCACAGCACCACCAAAAGGCTGTTACAAATGCTGATGTTACAATAAAGGTGACACACAAAATGTGACTTTACTGTAGATGTTTGGTACTTAAAAGTAAAAAAAAAAAAAACAGTACTCGAGATAAACAGCTTTCACAGGCTGGTCCACTGTGGCAGAGTTAGTCAGGGCAGAGTGTCAGCTAAAACATAGAGGGGGAGAGAGAAAGAACTTAAAGAGTTAAAAAGACAAGTGCAGACCTGAGGACACAGGAACTCATACGGGAGAATAAGAAAGACTGGTCAGTGGAGTTTGCACGCGGCAGCCACTCTAATCAGGAGCCGCAGCTATAATAAACATTTAGCATCGTTTAAAACACTGCCTCATATCCTGTTTGGTACGATGCCCGTCTATAATGCCGGTTTCACGAGGCCGATGCATTCACCACAGGTAACGCCACTGAATCGTGACGCAGTACCATGACCAGGAGAAATAAAAACTAGCCAAGAGGGAGTATGAACAAGCAACAAAGCACGCAGAAAAAACATCCCCAGATAGCTTGTTAACCACGCAAGATAAATACAACAGATTAACTATCATAACAACCTATACATGGTATGTACAATCGAGACACATTTGTTCTGAATTAAGTTTTCATTAGTAATTAATATTACCAACCTCAAACCATTGTCACACAAATTGACATTATTTGAGATACAACCGGCGAAAAAAACCTGTGAACTGCGAAAGGTCCACAATATTCACCAGGTGATTTCAGACAGAACTATGCTTCTGAAAGTAATGACTTGCACATAGTATAGTCATACACTTCTATCACAGACACCCCTCCTTTAATGGGGGCGTTCATTAGTGGAGGGGTAGCCTTGCTTGTCTGTACTCCCAGTTTACACGAGCATGGGTCATTCCACACCTGTTTCGACAGGAGGAGACACACAACCGTAAGTGAATAAATTAATAAACGAAGCACAGCAACTAAACCACCTAAACAATCGCCGTCTAAGCAAGGCCAAACATAATGTCAAATAAAGCCCATGTTGCCCCACCATAGCTAACCACCCACCTTTTTTTTTTTTTTTTTTTAATTATTATTTTCTTTCTTTTTTTTTTTTTGGAGACAGATCAAGAAACTGGAGTTGCAACGTGACTGGCTGACTGGGCCACTGAACTGGAACGCCCATCACAGAGTCCCCTTCAAGACAGCAAACAGTCATTCCCCAGTGCGGTACTCGACATTAGCCCACAAATGACTTCCGACTAGTAAACTAAACAGGGAGGGAGGGAGGGGTCTCGAGGGACTCGCAATTCCCTTTGAAAGACCTCACTGCAAATGTCAGTCAGTACAAGGTAATTCAAGTATGAGAGTGGTGGAGATGTGCACTAATAAAAGGTCCCTATTCAGCTCTCCAGCTACAGATCAGCATTTTGTGTGTGTATGTGTTTTTTCTGTTTGTTTTTCAAAGGTTGTGTTTGGTTTCATACTATAGGTTGGTCGGTTTCCTGAGATACTGTTAGGTCTGGAGCCAGAGACACGGCTGCTTGAGGCTGTGGAGCTGCTGGTTGCTTGACAAGAGGAGAAATGGATGTGAGGGAGGAAGAAGAGGTGGGAGGAGGTTGGGTTGTGAGGAAGAACAAATGAAGAAGGGAGGGAGAGAGAGAGAGAGAGAGAGAGAAAGACACTTGATGGGTCCATCAGCCCTGGGCCTTCTGGGCCTCCGGAGCCTCTTTCCCATCTGGCCCCGGTTCTGCCACCTCAGGGGAGTCCAGGTCCTCCTCCTCGCTCGCAGCACCTTCCTCTTCCTCCTCCTCCTCCTCCTCTTCCTCGTCATCCTCCTCCTCCTCCGTACTGTCCTGGGTTTTGCCCAGCTGCATGTTCTCCAGCGTCTTGGAGACCCAGGACTCGATGCGGCTGCAGCTGAGCGGCGGTACCTCCACGGAGATGGGTTCGGGCGTGTAGTCGTCCTCCTCCTCCTCCTCCTCGTTGGCCTCCTCCAGCATGCCCGGCACCAGGGTGCTGGTGGTGCTGGTGATGGAGGAGTTGAGCAGGTCCCGGCAGCTGCCGTCCAGGGA
Organism: Setipinna tenuifilis; assembly: GCA_030347295.1. Classification (NCBI taxonomy): domain Eukaryota; kingdom Metazoa; phylum Chordata; class Actinopteri; order Clupeiformes; family Engraulidae; genus Setipinna; species Setipinna tenuifilis. Next base: position 6,254,615 of record CM059280.1, on the reverse strand, counting down.
GCCCGTCTCCGTGCTCTGCTGCGAGGCCCACTCCAGGCGGTCGTCCGTCTTGGCGGCTTCCTCCTTGCTTCCCTCGGAGGAGGATGCTGCTGCTGCTGCTGGTCGGAGGCTGGGCTGGGACACCGAGGGCACGGAGCTGACGCTGCCCGTCGTCTGACTGTCTCCCTCTTTAGGGACTGATGTGGTGATGCTGCTGGTTGTAGACTTGCTGCTGCTCGGCTCGTTCTCCAGGGGCTCCAGCCCATCTGAACACTCCACCATGTTCCTCCAGTTGGTTGGTTCTATGAGAAAATTAAGATGGATATACACATTTATGTTAATATTAGATGTCTCCAATGTTAAGCAAATAGTAAAGAAAAAAAATCTATCCATATCTGATAGTACGGGCTATATTCAAGAAACCCTTTTCTTCTGAGAGCACCTCCTATCCTAACAACATTAACTGACCTCTAACCTAAACAAAACAAACACTCAACTTCTTCTGTCATTTCCATTTCACGCTCTGTTGCTTGATTGTTTTCCTCAACTGTAAGTCACTTTGGATAAAAGCACCAGCTAAACGTAATACAATCTAATGTAAACTGGCTCTCCCATCTATGCAGTCACTGTGCACTCAACTCAGCAGACACCATAATGTCAATCTATCTAACTGAAATCCAGCTCGTACCGTATTCTTTCTCGTTGACCTCGGAGATGGGCTCCGAGATGACGCTGCAGAAGGAGATGGCGCTGGCAGCGGAGGGGTTGCGCGAGTGGCCCATGTGGTGCGTGACCTTCTTGACGTTCTTCAGCGCCTCCTCGGCCTGCTCCTGCTCCAGGGCAGACACCATGTCCTTGTAGGCCTTCCTGGCCTCCTCCGTCAGAGACACCAGCCTGTTGAACAGATCCTGAGGACACAAAAACAGAAACAGGGGAAGGGGAAGGGAAGAGGATGTTATGATGACCCATGGCAGGATATGAGGACATTAGACATTAGTCCAGAAAAGCAAACAGACCTGTATGTATTTACATATGTCCTGAGGTAGAGATCCTAGATTCAGAAAGTGAAAGTAGCTGATTTACCTGTCTGATCTACCTGTCTGGTGCTCATTAGGATTAGCAGGTTCGGAAAATTGTTCAAATACGTGTTTGTTTTTTATTTTTTGAAGCCAGGATCTCCAACTCTATATAATGTCCATGTATTTGTGTGAGGGTGACTGTTACATGGCAGAGAGAGAGACAGACAGGCAGAAAGAGGGGGAAACATGGAGGGAGAGAGGGAGTTCACTGTGTTTCGTAGATACCTCTGCTCCGGAGAAGTTGAAGATGCCCACAACACTGACTGGGACCAGCTTGTTGACACAGCGACCCAGTGCTTTGCGGCCCAAAGCAAACACAAAGGGAATCTCCTGCTCTCGAGCCATGGCAATGACATTGTACAGAGCTTCATCCAGGCCGCCTGTTTAAACAAATTGCACACGTTCATGAGTTTTTGGACCCTTTTGTCAGAATACAAGGAAGCCGTCTTGTGCCAAAGTACACAATCGTATTTAATGGAGAACACTGCCCTCTAGTGACAGGTATTTGAAAATGTACCTTCTATCCGTCATCAAGTCTCCTTTACATGCCAGTCACAAACAATAACCAAACGTGCCCTCCCAGTTCATATTAATGCATTATTTTGCATAGTGTAGTATTGTAAATAAAGGGAATCATTTTTAACATTTCGCTTCTTTTAATAATACTGCCACTAATGCCCCAAAATGGCTCCTTACGAATCTTTACTCCAATTAAAACATTAAATGATTTATCAGGAACAAAAAAAACTGCACAGCCACAGCCACAGTAAAAGTGGAGAAATTAGGATGAGGAGGAGAACCTTTGGACTGGATCTTTTCGCAGTTGGGCGAGATGATGACACACTTGATCTTGTGCAGCTTCATGTGCTTGGTGACCTCGCGGAGGCCCATGACCAGGCGGCGTTTGGCCTTGGCCTTGCTGGGGTCCTTCTGGTAGACGCGCTCCTGGAAGCGCACCAGCTCCTGCAGCAGCATCGTCACGCTCTCGTCGATCTCCTTGTTCAGCACCTGGTTGCAGTACCTGCACCAATGAGAGAGCAGTGATGATGGGCGATGTTTCAGAATGTTTCAAATATTCTTATACACTTTTTATTTATCCTGCAGGAAATTAAGGATTTAATTAAGTATCTCTACTAAGCCAGGGTAAAGTGAAAACTGTATTTAGTTGGTAATTTTTTAGTTAAAATACCAGGAACATATGACTGAAAAGATGCTGAATCCTGAGGTAAGCATCATTGTGTTATGGAGTGATGTAGTTTAACTTTTAAATGCTTTTCACAGTTGATGTAGAGTTAGGACTACAACGAATCTTGCTTACATCATGTGTCATTGCATGGGTGATACCGCTGTGCTTTGAGCCTACCAATAAGTATATATAAGTCACTGTAGACTACAAACCCGCTATGTCCGAGCACAGGTAACCTGTATAACACCTATATTTTCACCACTTTGAAACCTGAGTTGTACCTTGTAGCAACGTTTATATTCGCTCAACATTGACAAGATGATGGGTAATAACTCCTTCTTTAGTATAAGGAATTAGAGACTTTACTAGGCCTGAAATATACCTCACAGCCTGCAGTCTGGATACTGAAAAGGCAACCTACACATTATGCCTAACTGATTGATATATTACAAATAAATAACAACCATAGGAACTTCATTGTAGCAATACCAAACAAACTATTACTTCAGATGTGGTGATTTCTATGCCGTCAGCTCTGGAGAGCACTTGCGACACAAGAGGACATAATTTGCTCGCGCACAGCACAGCTCGGTTATCTTAATCCCGCTCTGCGAGGCAGGAGGCGGGCCGAGGGCCGGACTGGGGTGGGCGGCCGGCCGATTGTTAGAGTGCAGGAGCTGAGCGAGCGGAGAGTGGGGAGCGGGGCCCTGGCGAGCACAATGGCCCCACTGCCTCACACATTTTTTGGGAGACAAAGCCGGGCTTGTAAAAGCGTGGCATACATTGTGCCGCGGAGTGCAGGGATGCCGTGCCGCGCTGCGCTGCACGTTGCAGGGCCCTGCACACTGCACAATTCATCACTGTGTGTGTGTGTGTGTGTGTGTGAACAGCCACTTCTTAACAGGAAGAAGAAAAAGAAGAAGAAAAGAAATAACAAACTTGTTGGTTTCTACCAGTAGGTGGACAGGAACACCACTATATGGCCAGGGCCATTTGAGAAAGCTGATAAGAAGAACACTCCTTTTTTTTTTTTTTTTTTACACATGACAAAATGTCACGTAACAAAGTTTAAATGCCAGGCAGACACAGTCTTGGTCTGAGTCACTCACAGACTGTATGAGGAAGTAAAAAAAAAAAAAAAAAAAAAACCTAGTCCTCCATTTCAGAGAAGGGTTCAAAAGGTTAACACAGCCACAGACCACGGGGTCAGTGCTCAGTCCTGACTCACTCTCTGAATCTGCGGCTGTGGATCTTGGTGATGGCGGAGGCCATGGGGCTGCCGATGCCAGAGCTGGCCGGTGAGCCCTGGGACACGGGCGTGATGCTGTACGGGGAGTTCTGACTGGCTGGGGACAGCGAGGCATCACTGGGCATGCTGAGGCCGTTCTCTGCAAAGGAACAAGAAGCAAGTGTGCTGTTAAAGCAGACAAAATGACCTTAAAATACATTAAACAGAAGACCTTAATTGGTTATTAGTTGGACGGCAGGACAGTCAACCATGCCATTGTTGATTGATAATACAGGACAGCCAGAACCATGACATTGTTGATTGATAATATCAGTTGATGATTGGCAATATCAACAAGTGCTTTAATTTATTTATTTTTTGCCAATTTCTGAATACATTGGTGGAAGCCTTATCGTAGTTTCCATATGTCCATAGTTATTAGCATGGAGTACTGAAACACAACAGCACGTCTTTTTGCGTTTTAGGCAAAGAACAAAAATTGCAAATGACAGGCATGGCATAAATAGCAGCTCATGTAAACAAAGCCTACTACTGACAAATATACAAAAAGAAAAAAAATACTGAAAATGACTTGCAGTGGTACAGATAATGAAACTGAATGCTATGCTATGACCATAATGGGTCATATCCCTGTCAAACCTCAAATGGAAAATGACGTGGGCATAATGTAGGAAATTTCTGTCAGTTTTATTCAGCTGTTTCTCTACACAGATAAACTGGGACATTTCTAACAATTATGTAAAATGATGTGGTCAGCTGAGATAATCGGCCAATTATGTGTCACAATTTTGACGAGCCAAAAGCTGTGCGAGGGACTCACCCTCCTGGGAGACTCCGTCGCGGGAGAGGTCATCTGTGAAGTGAAGCTCGTCATCACCCTGCTCTCCTGGACCGGACGCATTCTGGTCCACAGAGAATCGCCCCTTCCTCACCTCCCTCTCCTTAAGAATGATCTGGGGGAGGGGGGGGCAGACGAACATGGGTTAGGAGCACTCATGGCAAACTGTTTTAGTGTTTTAGTACAGCAACACCAGTAATGCTAACTAACACGTGTAAATAAGACAAAAGTGAAGCTATTACTTTGTATACAGAGGACTGAATGCATAATTTCTACCATCAGTACCTGTACTTTGTCATCCAAATGCCAGGTGCTACAGTATGTCAGGATTTGTTTAACAACACAAACTGTAATTTGTGCCATTTCTGGGTAGCTGCTCAACGTCTGTAACAGGTCTTCTTACCTTCTTGAGGGCAGTTGGCCGTTTGACTTTGGGGAGCTCCCGTTCCTTCCCCCTCTTGATCCGTGGGGCGGTGGAGTCCAGAATGTTGTGGGGGGCAGCGTAGGTCTGGCCTTTCACCACCGCCGCCGCGGCCGCGCCAGCTGGTTCCTTGCCATGGAAGGGGGCCGTCGTGCCAACTGGTGGTCGAAAACACAAAGGCAACTTTGTCAATCTCGCTAACCCGAAAATATTTGCAGAGAGCTGCCAACCAATAAACCCAAGTCCCAATACTGCAGAGTCTTTAACAGGCAACACATTGCAGCTCATCACTGGCTTTCACATGATTCTGGATTAGGCCTACAATGGCTGCCCAAAGTCCCGGATTAGGCCCAGTGCTGTCTGCTGTACTTGTGTACACACCAATCTATAGTCCAAGAGACAAGCATCAATTGGCAGACTATGACGTACAAGACACAACAGTTCTGCTAGGGTGTTGCTTAAATCAAAAAAACTGAAACAGTACAGGCTACATACTTCTGCACTATAACTGGATAGCAACTCATGATTCTGCGTTCTGATGTCTTACTTTGGTCAAACACAAAATGCATGTAGTCAGGATGGATTAGAAGTGTTTGATTTTATAACCCTTTTTTTGGACAGAGCTAAAAATGTCTATAGTAATGCAACTCCTTCTGACAACTTTGTCAAGCAACACTTCCCTAAAAATTGGCGTAACAAGGTGCACATTAGGCCGAGTGCTGTGTGGCGTACCTGTGTAGGACAACGGCTTGGTGTTGGTGAGCTGCCGGGCCTTCATGGCCTGTTGCTGCCTCTCCAGGGCGGCCAACATGTCTCCCAGGTCCAGCTGCACAGGAGTCTTACTCTTCTTCCCTGCAGCCTTCGTCAATGCCTCCTACAGAGGGGCAAGACAGACACACAGACACAGTCAACTCTAGGTGTTGGTGAGGTAAAATGTAACTGTAATTTAAATGTCTCAGATTAATATATTGTTAGAAAGAGTATACTTTACACAGAGAGATAATAGGAACACACAGACACACACAGACACACAGGCGCACACACACAGGCGCACACACACAGGCGCACACACTCAGTCAACTCTAGGTGTAATGTAACTGAAATTTAAATGTCTCATGTTAATAAATTGTTGCAAAGGGTATGCTTTACACAGAGAGGAGATGATAGGAATTTGAACATTCCCACATTGTGGTTACTGGCATAGCATCGGACAATAAAGAAAACACTGCAACAAGATCAATCAGCTGGAAGGGACTAGGTCCCTTCCTCTACAGCAGTATTGCTCTTTTACTCAGTCTGATGTTTGTTTTGTGACTCAAAATCAGATGCAGTCTGTGCTGCTTACCTGCAGTTTCTTCTGCTCCATGCTGATCTCGGAGTACTCCTGTGCCGTGGCCAGGGCCGCAGCGAGGGCCTTCTTCCTCTGGCTCTTGGCCCGCTTGGGGACGGAGGTGGTGATGGGGATGGGCGTCTGCACGATGTTGATGGGCGAGTTCTCCGGCAAGTTCTCCAGCTGGGGAAAGACATGCAGGATGTCAAGTGTGATGATGCGTGTGTTGGTCAGAGGGCAACATCTTGAGCTTAGATAGTAAAAGTCAAGTCCAGTCCTGTCACATATTTGTTCTGGGTAATTCAGAGAACCAGCTGATCGTAATAAGCACGACTCTTAAGCCAGGTAGATGAGCCAATTATTAAAAGCACAGGGAGAAAGAATGCATGGCAGGACTTTCTGAAGGTGGTTTGTCCACATCTGGTTTTGGTGCTGCCCCTGATGGCAACAGAACATTAACGGCACTTACCAAGCCTTTGGGCATCTTGGGTTGGGCCGTTTCTGCCTTATTCCGCACAGGAGCGCCACCACTGGCCAGTTCAGGAAACTCATCTTCATCCTGGTCAAAAGAGAAAAACTTTGAGCAACGACCAGGGTTCTTGTTTACAATAAAAGCTGAAATATGTAGCACTGTGGTTAAAACTGTTACCACAATCAAATTCAATATACTGCAAAATGCTGTTCCCCATCCAGGGGCACAACACAAAATCAAAATAGAAAGATTTTGCATGCTTTAAATTGAGTTTTATTGTACCACTGCTGAAATCAGTTTTTTTTTAATGTTATGCATTTCCCTAATTTCCCTATAGTCATACCAGGGGCATTTTATAGTTACTTGTAGTAATTTCTGACATAAAACGATATAAGAAAATGAAGCATTTTAATTATTTGGGGATACTTTTTTCCCCATTCACTTACCTCGAAGTAGAGGGGTTCCGGGGTGAGCTCGGTGCCGGGGAGCTGGGGTGCAGGCTGCACCGTGCCTTGCTGGAGCTTCTTTGGTCTACACACACTCTTGTCTGGGGCAGCACCCATCACAGGACCCCGGCCCTGGAAGCCCACCTGCAGGTCCTCGGAGAGCACACACACACACACACAAACACATTTAGACAAACCGAGAGCTGACAGCTAACATACATCAATCACACAATCCAAGATAGCATTTTTTCTTGGATTTATTTTTTAATACTGTTGTCTGGAGCATGACCAGTGTTGCAAATTCTTGGCAATGTCTTTAACACGATATCCTAACTGCAAGTGATACAACCGATTGTAGTACTGATCTGTCACTCTCTAAATCACTTCAATCACTAAATTTTCCTTAATTGTTATTTTACGACCACTCAACCTTCTCATTTCAACTATCTGATCTTCAACGATCAAAACTAATAAAATCAAGGGAGACAACTATTTGACATTTATTGTCGTGCAAGTTCGCTTAGAAACATTCTTCTTTTCTAGGAAAAGACGCACACGCATATTTCTGTCCCCACACCACAGAAATGTATTAGAGGAATTTCCAAAAGACAAGGATGTTCTTAAATTATTTTTTTTGCCAAGAATGTTTCAATAAATGCAACATGTTTCTAAGGAAAACAAAATAATCGTTTCAAAAACCAAATGATCGTGATTATAATATTTTCCATAATCAAGTAGCCTTAATTCTAATAGAAGGCAACTAAACTGATTTTGTTAAAGTTGCATGGTCGCACTGCATGTAGTTAGGACAGAGTGTGACAGAGGTCATTAAAATGCGGTGGTGTCTTACTTGGGTAAAGCTCCTCTGCTCCGGTGGCTTGGCCGTTCTGTGGAAGGGGGGGTTTCTATCCCCCCAGGCCTTCTGCCCAGCCTGGGACGCCACATTCACCCAACTCACAGCTGTCAAACATATACACAACATCAGCACCGCATGTACAAGACATGTACAGCACGTACAAGATATAAAACCACTACAAAAACCATGAAAAATATCTGTAAAGTTAAGAGGCCTTACCTGTCATCACTCCAGTTTCAACAGCCTGTGGATGGAGAGAAAAAAAATGAGAGTATGGTGACCTAGACAAATTATTCTGTATAGAAGACGGAAGAACTAATATTTGACAGGATTAATTTGCATTTTTCAATCATACTTCAGGATGTGCTGGTCTTAGCCTATGAAACGGTCGTCTAGTGAATTTTATAAGGGGGATTAGGAAGCACAGCTAAACACCAGCTACATTTCATTACCTTTTCCCCTTGAGAGGACACGTCTTTAAGCCCACACATGAACCAGCAAGTAGCTCTGACATGACATTTCAGCCACTGAATCATGTGGTGGAAACTCATAACTCACAAATCACGAGCAAAATAGAGGCTCTTTATCCTTGCGCCTGTGTCCCACATTCAGTTAGCCTCTTAACATCCTCTTTCTTTTGCCAAAATGTCATGCCCAAGTTGTAAAGTATTAGTAAATAACTAGCGAATGTAAGGCCAGGGAATTATACAGTACATGAAAATGGACATGCTGTGGGTTTTTTTTTTTAACAGAAGCGAATTGTGAACAGGCCTACTGTGGAATACAGTGCACTGCCAGGCAATTAATCCAATCCAAAATGGATCCAAAAAGGACAAAGAGCAAGCCAAGTCTTCTTATGGCTACCACAGTTTCTGTGGTTGTTACACTCGTTGCTAAGGTAAACAGGATGTCATCCAAGAAGACGTTATTATGAAATGGCCAGGGTACTAGAAGGGATACAGTGTAAGGTCAAAATCTCACCGCTACAGTTACAGGATGGAAAGAAAACTAAAGCAAACTAAAGTGGTTGCTATGGAAATTAACAAATTTGCTTTATTTCAATGGTTTCTAGGTTGGTTGGTAGGTAGATAAATAGTTTAATATAGTTGGCTGGAGACATATTTGATGACAGTTGACAGTTTGACATCGATGTACAGTTAAATAGTTTAATAGTTAAAATAGTTAAGAAATATGCCACCCCTAGGTGAAACTGAGTCTCTCGCCCCAGTCCCTAGAGTTGGATTAGTGAGCAGAAGCGTTTTCTAGAAGACCCAGCTATTGTCCAAATCTGGCAGCACTGACCTTAGCTTAGCTTAGCATAGTCGCTGTAATCTAGTGTTGCCAACTAGCAAACTGTGGCAAAAGTGATTTTTCTAATTAATTCTCATGACCTGTGCATTCAGATCGAGTACAAATGACAATGCAAATTAACACAAAGGGATTGACCAAGTGGCCTTTAGATGGGGGACTGTATTCCGTGAAAGCACAGGCAAAACCCTGCTGAAAGGCACAAAGACACCATGCAAAGACTCCAGGGTCTTGGATCTTGGTAATCAAAGTCATCATCTTCATCTGTCATATAATCTTTCATATTCGTCGCCATTTTTACTCAGTAAAAAACTTCTAAACGCAATCTGTGTGCACAGGTCACAAGATGCACAAAATATTTTTAACAAATCATAGCAAATCATTCTGCTAACAGAACAGTGTGTACTAGGACACTACGACATAGTAATAATCACAGCTCATGTACAAGCATGTTTACAGGTGATCTAGATTTGGCTGTGATGGTGGTAATGGAGTGAGTGTGTGTGTGTGTGTGTGTGTGTGTGTGTGTGTGTGTGTGTGGGTGTGTGTTGTGGGGGGGGGGGGGGGGGGGGTGTTACCGATGGTGCAGCTATAGGGGATTCCCCGGGGTGCGAGGCGGGAAGCAAGGAGGGGGCAGCCGCTGCAGTGCCCGCGTGGGCCGCCGCCTGGTTGTGCTTGGGGCTGCAGTAGCCGCTGTCGCTGTCAATGTCGGCCTCGCTGGCGCCCTGCTCGCTGGAGGACTCGGCCGGGTGAGAGGGCCGGCGGCGGCGCGCCTTGCTCTTCCAGGATTGTGGGCTGGCACACTCCGGAATGTTCCGCCCGCCGGCCTCGCCAGGGAAATCTGCAGAGAGAGAGAGAAAAACAGCAGAGCAGAAGCAGAGCAGAACATCAACACCGATTCCCGCCACACTTCACACCAGACTGGAAGAACAGCATTCCTCCCATCGCTTCTCCTCTGCTCAGGCAAGCTGTCAACAGCTGCAAAAATCTCCCAGACCTGCTTGGCACTTCCTTGCACTGACGCAATAGGAGCCTGAAACTAGTGACTTTTGGGAAGTACACCCAGAGGCATATTTCTGTGGAACATGTGACAGACCACAGTGACACAGGTTATACAAGATGAATCATGGGTGCGCATCTCTCACAATAGTGCAGTGTGTTATCTCACTATCTGACGTAGAAGTTGACAGGTCTATTTTTGAGATCAACAAGGTGCCTCATCACGGAAAACCACACGCCCACATAATTACACCATGTCTGACTACATATACCATATTTATATCTACTGTTGGCTTCTGCCACCACTGGCATAGTCACATGGACTTTTCCTTCACTTCTACCTGGAGGTGCTTGTACACAGTCCCAACAAACACCAACATTTTAAAGTTGGCAGTTGGTCACAGCTGGCAGGTGGCAGTCTTTAGAATGTTCAGTAAAACAACTGCCAGTTTAAATCAAAGATTCTATATAAGGGATAGCAGCCACTGAGGCGTACATTCGATGGAATTAATCAACAGTGGTGAAGCTAAATAACTTATGGTTACAATATAGTGCTGTCAATCAATTTTAAAAAATGTATCTGATTAATCACAATGGAGTTTAAAAGTTGGGTCCACACTCACCCAGCCTTTGGTGCTTGTTGTTAGTTGGTGTTTGTTGGGGCAGTATTTTAACCGTACTGGCCAGAGTCACAGGGCACCTACCTGTCTGCTGTGCCGCATCCACCAGCAGCACCGTCTTGGGCCGACCATCTGGGCCGGAGGCCCCCACCTCCTTCTGCACCGCCACGTCCCGACGTGGAGGCGTCCTTTTCGCTCTCATTGGCTGAAGCATTGGCTGTGGATAGACACAAAGACCAATCATTACATTACATTATTACTGCATTGCATTTGGCAGACGCTTTTATGCAAAGCGACTTACAAAAAGGAGGACATAAGCTGACAAAAGGTGTAAAGGAACACAGAGTAAGCAGACTACCTTTATACATACAGGGAGATGCATGTGCCTGAATAAGTTTTTCGGAGCAGGGACACTACAGACATACAATCCTGGTCTAGCCACTACTACTAGTAGCACTGTGGATATTCTACTTCGTGTTTTATATCTAAATGGTTTGGACTCATTGTGTCCCATGTTTTTCCCAATGGCTTAAGTTTCTCGGAGCAGGGACACTACAGACACACAATCCTGGTCTAGCCACTACTACTAGTGATACTGTGGATATTCTACTCCGTGCTTTATACCTGAATGGTTGTGTCCCATGTTTTTCCCAATGGCTTATTGGGTCTTACCTTAGGCAAAGCAGCAGATCGGTTCACGCCCCTCCCTCTCTGGCTGGCCACCCCAAACGGCTGGCTGGGTGGCGGGATGCGCTCCCCACATTCGGCAGAGACGGGACTGACGACGCCAGTCTGGACAGGCCCCCCGTAGGGCGCGTGGAAGGGCTGGTAGAAGCCCATCATGGGTGGGCATGGGGCCGGCATGATCTGGTAGTAGGCGTAGTCATTGGAGACCGGAGGCTGCGGCGAGGACAGGATGGGGTAGGCGAGGTAGCCCCCTGCAGGGCTGGGGTTGGGCTGCTGCCAGCGCATGTCACCGCTGTACATGGGGAGCTGCCTGCAGACACAGCAGAGAGGGAGCCGGGGGTCAGTAGGGCGAAAGGACAAATGCATACACTCTATGGGTTGTTCAGAATCAGTGTCAGAGTCAGTTTTCTTAGTACACGTACACATACAAGGAATTTGAGTCTGGTAGATGTTTACTCTCTATACATTTAACATATAGACATGTAGTATACATATAACACAATATATGACACAACACAATACAACAAATACAATACAATAGAAATATGCAGACATACTGTACAATAGAGACAACAATATACAGACACCTGATATAGGCAATAACCATATAGGCACATACAAACAAATATCACAATAAACATATTCATTTACATTTGTCCTCCTTGTAAACTTCAACTACTAGAGTCTAACTTTCAGGCCTTCTGTAGATGTATAAGTGGACATCTTCATAGCGCTACAATGCGAACAGCGAACAGTTAAACAAACATGTGACTGGCTCATGACCTGTACTTCTTCCATTACATGTTGAACTACCTTTTACCATTTCCTACAAAGTTCGTAACTTCATGTCAAAAAATAGATGGGGCACCCATCCTGTCTTCTGTAGTAGATTATTCAGTGCATCAGATAAGTCATTCAAAACGGCATCATGGTGAATGACTTTACACAGTGGTTGCTCTCCGGGCCAGATAACATGCCTGCTGTGCAGATACGAATCTGCTAGATATTTTCACAGCCAGTGTTCTAAAGTGGGCATTTCCTGGTATTCAAACTGGAGAGGAAGGAAAGGGGAGGGCGGGCAGGCGGATGCGCTCAGGATACAACATATCACACCAGCAGCTCAGACAACCTCGGCGCAAGCTCCTCTGACGATGGGAGGCGGGGGGGCTTACCATAATAAACTATGACCCAAAGCTGACAGTGGCATTTTTCCACATAAACTATTGCAATTTTATCTGATGGCAATCTTTATTGTGGAAGCAAAAAACAAAAAACAAAACAATGTTTGGTACTTCTCAGCTTGCAAATGAAAAGGGATTTGTTTACTTTGTACTTTATAGTGTAAACAAGAGCTCACTTGAGAAAGTTTCAGTTTGTTGATGTGATTGAAACCCTATAGCAACTGTCACTTTGCTGGAGGAGATAGGATTGCGCATACGGTCTTTTTTCCTATGGCGGTCTACTTTCCATGACATCACCAGCTTGCGTGCTGGCAATCTCCACTCTACATTTGCCTTTTACAAGGAGATGAAGGCTAAGAAAATACACTTTGCTAATGACATTTATAAGCTGTGAAAAAGCCTTCAGAATTGTACCTAGGCTGCTACATACTACATCAACTACAAAAACAACATGTAAGCTATAGCATCAGCAAAAGCCATTTGACACGGAAACAGAGTGCTTGACCTTAAATTGAGTGCTCGTGTGTGGCTAGTTTTATGGGAAGAGCTTTACCTATTGGGCTGGTTCTCCTGGACAAAAGGGTAGCAGGTGATGAGGTAACTGGGGATGGGGGTGGGCTCAACCCCACTGCCTCCACCGCCCCCTCCTCCCTCTCCGGACAAACTCATGGTGACCAGAGCAGACTCGAGACCTTTCCTCTGGGGGATGAATGGCTCCACTTCGGCAGAAAGCTTCACATCCTACAAAGAAAGGCAAAGAAGGGCAAAGAAAACACACAATCAGTCATCTGCAAATCACAACTTCAGGCTGAGGTCAAGGGCATCCAGATGAAGAGTGTAAACACATGTGCCATTCAAAGCAGAACTTGCTCAGGCTTTGTTTGCATAGAGCCTATTTTTAGCAGGTGCAGGACAAGAAAGGTGCGGCAGGTACAGCAGACGTGGATCATGCTGTGCATGAATGCAAAGGTAATGACACAACACCTCTGCCAACATCGCTAACAAAGCCCTGTTCCTTTTCAAGGCAGTCATACTTGGCACTGAGAACAAAGCACCCAATCTGTAAGAACTGTTTTAAATCTGTCACAGGTGAGAGTGCATTATTTGCCAACATTCCTTGTTACACAAAACTGTGAGATAGAGCTTGGTGCAATAATGCTGGTCCTGGACCAACTATCCTAGGCTGTTGCTGGACCTATATTAGGCTTGAAATGTGCCATTTCTTTAATGGCGCAAAAAAGTATCTGCATTGGGTCAGTGTTTCAAGCTCAACTGGAACAGATCTTAAATGTCAACTCTTCCTCATCCTGTCATCCTTCAGTGTTGATGATAAATGATTACTTTTCTCCTGGTGACTGACATTCCACCCCTCGTTCACAGTGCATCTCTTTCTTTTCCTTACAGTCAAGAGCCTAGAGTCAGGTGTCAAGAGGCCTACATTTTTTTCACATGATAGTTTTTCACCGTCTCAGACAAGGGTTGAATACCTGACCTGATTCATACTCCCTAATGCGGTTTGCTAGCCTGAATAAGGAAGTGCTCTATTACAAGAACAGCTCACTATTAGGCTAATCAATGCACACTGGTCTAAAACTACAGCTGGCTCAGTGTTCAGAGTTGTGCATGAAGGGACAAGAAACAGTGAACCACCGCCGGCTAATCTCCACTTCATATCCCGGACAAGACCTTTGGTCCCCTCGGACAACGCACCTGTGTCACACACCAGCCTAGCAGTCATAACAGGCTGCTCCTACTGTCACAGAGAGGAGGGTAATCATTTACATAATCACACTACCCAACAACAGTACAAAGAGCAGAGGCAAAACACCTCATTTCCACACGCACCTCGACGTCACAGACCATTAGGTGGAGTCTAACTAACAAAGTATTTGGAAAACAAGCCTAGCTTCATGAGACAATATTTGGGGAAAGCACAGAGCCGTCAACACTGAAGAATGAGTGACACTATGACTTTAGACCTTTGATGTTTGCATGATGGTAATCAGCGCTGGGTTCTGCTTCCGTGTTCTGTCAACGCAAATTCCGTCACTGACGGCAAGTGTCATTAATAGCAAGTAAGTTCCTGGGGTACACGGCCAAGCACACTGAAGCGAACACTGTGGCTGTGTGAAAAGACTGGTTTTTATCCATCAAAAATTAATGGGTGCACATGACACTTGACTTTTTCAAATGTTTTATTCATCTGACTGTTACTCGTCTCATTTGGTTCTAAGTGGACTTGAATAGGCCTCGCTGTCTGTACTCCTGGACTTTGATGTAATAAAACTGCTAGGACTGATGACGTCAGAATGTTTAAGCGGCACCCAGAGAGCCATTTACACCAGGCTTATCAGATGTCTCTCTTGACAACATACTGCTTATTATCCCACAACACCGAACATGGAATCATATCATTAAGTTCACAGACTCAAGTGGTGGTGGTAGTGGTAGTGTGGTACGCAACTGCAATTGGCTGTGTTTCCAGTACACTGTCCAAATCTATGAAAATACACTCTCTGCCCAGTCAGCTAACTAGCACACAAAATGCTGAGCTGGTGTTGCAGACGCCGCTGCTGATTAAGTAAGTTCTTCACTACATCACTGATATGGGGCACAAACCTTAATTTCATTTGTCTGTGCTATTCATCTCATTGATCCCTTTATAGATCTACCCAAAGTTTTAATGAGCCTTGCTGCATCTGATGAACTTACTCAAGGGACAATAAGCTAACTGCAGCAACCTGATTTTCGTGAACTTGTCCCCTCCAGAACGAGAGGGCAACACAAGGCCTGTATGAAGTCAGAGACAATCCCAATCGGCCACCAGGTCAGTGGGTGTGGTGAAACCAAAGCGCAGAAAAGAGAGAAATAGACACAGAGAGCCACAGCAGATCTCATTCGACGGGACGGAAAGCCACAGAAAGAAAAGATTTTCAGGGCTAGCCCACCACCAACACTGCTGATCTGTACCAACCTACAGTTGAGTTCGCCGGGTTCAAAACACAAAAGGACGATTTTTTTCTCCAACAGCTACTGTGAATGCATAATGCATCTATAATTCAAACTATATACAGGCAGTCATTGTTCACCAGCTCCATAGTCTGTGGGTCGTACTGTCTAAGCCTTTGGGCCGAACAACTGGACAGTGTGCTACATTACTGGACTTAGCCATAGCCATGGATCAAATCTAGCAATACTGAGCTGAGAATAGGAAATAACCTAAGTGTGGTGTCATTAGAAGTGGCAGCATTTTTTTCTTCTTCTAGATTTGTCAGTAAGGTTATTATAAGTGGCAGAGGTCTATACTTGATCAAGTGGTGTGGTAGCGTCCACACAAGCTGCTTTTTTTCCAAAGTGTTTCTGGAGTCCAAGCACAGCTGAGTTTCCTGCTGAAGTCTGCAGATTCTCAAGTGCATCTTGTGGCCACGACTGTCAAATTACACACAGCCAACTGTTGTCAAGGACCACACAATTCCAATAGGCTACATATGCCTGCAACTGACACCATTTATGCTTTTTAATTCATTCCAGTCATTCAGTCCAAACAACCAATGAAGTTGTTTTCAGAGGTCCTTTTTTTTTTTAGGTCTTTGTACCAAGTTTTTTTTAACAAGCAAATGGTATGTAGCATCAACTGCACAAATCGAATTTACACATCATAGTGCAATTTCTTCACAGTTCATTTTACTGATCGACATAAAGATGCTCTAAAGATGTTTCTCCCAATTTCTTTGATTTGCCTGCACCATCTATTTTTTTAAAGGCAGCCAACTTCTAATGCTGTAAACTACTTTTGCAAAGACGTGCGTGACGTAGCTTGCTTATATCTCTCTGAAGAGGAGCCTTGGTGTAGGGAAGCTCCATTTTATGTAGAGTAACTGATAGCTTGGCTCACTACACTTCCCAATTAGCCTGCAGAACACCAAGTAAATCCTTTCTCCTCTGTGCAAATCTATAGAGGTGTGACAGTGAAGGGGCTCCACTCACAAAAGGCCAAATTCAAATGGCTCAAGATAAGATGGCAAGAGGAAACAATAACTCGATAACAAAGAAATTGAATGTTTGACATCCAAAAAACGGCAGCAGTGTTTGAGGGCATTGCTCAAACCAAAGTGGTGGCCGTAGGATTAAGCACAACACTAAGCTAAGCGTTCTAAGGTCGCTAACAGAGGGTAAGCTAATTACATAACATGTATGGGTGAGGCATTATTAGTGCTACAGACCTGGCGTGTGCCACTAAAAACATTTACGCCCGATGTCTCCTGTGGGCAGAGAAGCGGAAAAAGAAGGCATTCTTCTAATTAAGGAAGAATGAATAAGAAGAAAGCCTTTGATTTGTCTCTCATTCTTCATTCAGACAGAGAGACTGTTGGGCTTTTGATTGTTTGAGGCTGCAGAGCAGGGGCAGTCCGTGTCGGGGTGCAAAGGGATGATTGTCAGGGTGGCACTGAAGTCAGACCCCAGATGTGCAGGGGGGCGAGCGGAGTGAAGCGGACACCGACGTGGAGATGAGGGTGGGCGAATTGTCGTTTATCTTTCCAGCCCTTTGTCCCTCCATCATTGTTTCCACTTTCTCAAGAGAACAGATGATCTCTTGTTCTTGTACACTATAATGACAGTAGGAATATACAGAGAGGTTGGGCAAGATGAACATGAAGGCAGGGAGAAGAAGGGGGGGTGGGGTGGGGAGCATGTGCTCCAAATTAGAAAATGATATGGAAGTCACAAGCACAGGAATTCAGAACATCTCCGTTTCCTAACACAAGTGCAACATAATCCCCCAGCACACACTTCCTATAGAACATAAGATCAAACCAGAGGAGAGGGCGGGGAGATCTGAGTGGCTCCAAATTTCCTAATATAAATAACTTAAGATGAGTGAAGATACACACCAACCCTCTGAATAATGCTATACTAATGTACTTAGCCTAATGACTGTAGGCCTAAATCATGTTGTTTTGCTCAACAACGTTGATTGTATATTCTAAATGAATAGTCTTAGAAATAATGACACTCAGAAATAGACCTTTTACGTTGTTACCACACACAACAGCCTACTAAAATTAGTGTAGTTTGGTAGCACACAAATCTCATGTCATTTTAAATTGTATTATAGCAGGCACAACCTTGCATGATACACTCTAAAGCTTTGGGCTGTCATAAAACAAAGACTCTCGATTCGCCGTCACATGTATAGATTAACAATTTACAAGACACGGCGAATGAACAAAAACTGCTGCCATAAAACTGAACATATTACAACTTCACCAGAATATGTTGGTGCTGCAATAGAGTCAAGTTCACCACTCTAAGCTGTAGATACCGTCAAAACACAAACGTCACTTTACCACTGTTTACGTTACTGGCTTTTTGCCACAAGACATCTCCATTGACAGTATTTTGACATGTCACATAAAGACATTAAATCAGCAAATTACCGAGATAATGCTGATTTTCTACACAAACACCCATGTTAGCCACTCAAAAGTTAGCGTTGTATCGCTAGCTAATATTTCTCACTTTGGGGTAAAGCGGCGACAGACATAACGTTATTTGACACCATTTCTTCTCACCACTTAAATTAACATTATAAACATGACGTTAATATAAATTGCAGAGCATACTATGTTGCCTGACGTCAACTACAAAGCTAACTTTATAAGAAGCTCAACTCCAGTTTCAGTCTGAGAGGACAAAACGTTACCAACCAGAGCAAAACTTAGCTGGCCAGCTAGAAAACATTATGCTAGCTTCCAAATATTGCCTTACTGGCGATGTAAAGCTACTTGATTCACTTAGATCTCTTTATATACGACATTAGCATATTCTGCACTCATTTGTCTAGGATATTGTCATTACAATGTAACAGTGTTTTGAAAATGCTTACGCAGAAGCAGTAATAAATCCAATAGTAGCCTATCAGACGTCTCAGTGACAGGAGCTAGTGTGCTAACGTTAGCTGGTGGGTTTGCTATTCCTACCTACTTAACACATCATAGCCAAATTTACGTTCCGTGGCAGAATCCCTTATGTCGTACTCTTAACATGGTACAGCCATGTAAACAACTCATACAAGAATCATTAGCTTGCTTTCTTTCAGATCCAGCTGAACAACCAAATGGCGTTTGGCAGTCAATTGCTACTGAGGTTACCGCAGAAGGGTTCTTACGTTACTTGTAGCTAGCTAGCTCGCTACCGACAGCTAGGCAAAAATGCAAACACTTGTGCACCCTGGCAGCAAAATTACAATTACCTTGCTGTCACTTGTGTCCATGTCGGTCACCGAAACAATGATGGACCCACATTGATTATGTTGTGGATGTCAGGATGTCTTAGCAGCTAATTTCATCATTGTATACTGCGCGACTAGGGGAAAACACACCCCGTCGGCGAACTTGTAAATGTTGAACCCTCACTGTTGCTAGCTGCTCTTCATTGGACCATCACAGCATAACATAAGGTAGGAGTCATCTGGAACGGAAGCCGTGCAGGGTCAACTCATCTGACTAGTAGGCTACTCAGTAGTAGGCTGTCTTTAGCAGACTACTTGTTAATACCGGTAAACTAAACTTACCACTGAATTACAGTCTGCAGCAGGGGACTTTCTTCAGTGTTGACAGCTTCCAATTTCTGAGAAAAGGTTAAAGACGGGAACATATTCCTGAAAGTGAACTGGCTTGCCACAAACTGCTATGACAAACTGGTCAGACCAGAAGTTTTTAAAACTTACACAGTTTCTCTGAGACATTGCTCAACACTCTGAAATGCAGTCATTCAGGATCCTCAGCATCTCAATAGATCTCAATGTTAAACTGCAAAGCAGTAGCCAACCATCACCTTATTGGCTCAGACACAAAATAATAATATCAGTGTTTTTTCCATTGCTGGATGGTGACAACCTGATATGGATAACTTATCACAGAAAGGCCATTTAGGCCTAGATTATTGAAAGTTCAACATCTCCCAAAACAATCAACAAGTTCACCTGTTGACAGGGGAGTCTAAATTCTGTAAATTATCAGAAAACTTAAGTCAAAATCAAGCTTTGTAAGAGTTAGCCTATAGGCTATTCCATTTTCCATTTCAAAGTAGGCTTAGAAAGTCTACACCCGAGTTGTGGTGCCTAAAACTCATTGGAAGTTTCCAAGTCGGATTTCATGAAATAGCTGAATGATTCTCACAGTAAAACATTTTTTTTTAAAGAGCCACAAAACATTGAGGGTGCTGTATTTGTATAAAGCATGCTCAGGAGGTACAGCCTTGTGTAACCTTGGTTTGCCTAATCAAGACTTATTTCTGTAGACTAATCAACTGAATGTATGTATAGTATCGCCGGTATAGTAGTAATACACGGTAATACACGGTAATTCACAGAATGTAAGAGCTGCAAAATGTTTGTCAATGTGGGTTACCCACAGATAACACAGATACTGCTAAGAAACATTCTCTAACCTATGACGAATATTCCATCTCAATCCAGAGATTGTTTATTACATATATATTTAAATGGGCTAGCTGAGGCCTAATGATTAAGGAGTTGGTCTTGGGATTGCTCACCTCATGTTGCTTCAGGGCGACTGCCCCTGTACCTAATTCACTGTTTGAGAATACAAACACTTCTGGATTAGAGTGTCAGCTAAATACAATGTAATAATAATAGAGAATATAATATTCTCTGAAACTGTAAATATAAAAAATGTAACTATATATATTCATATAATTCAATATAATCACAGAAATAATCACACTAAACGGTATGTCACAGAAATATTATCTGGAATGCATAGCAAACACATTTGCATACATTTTATACGGTAACTCCCTTTTTGGCATGTGGTGGATAAGCCATTATGTTTTAGGATTTGTTCTCTGGATTTTTTTTTTTCATTTTAGTTTGAATGATATCATCATTCCAGTAATCAATGGGAAGATAAACACTATTTTACACCCAAATCCATACATTGTAGCGTCCTCAAAACATCACCAAAATATTGGCAAGGAAAAGCAAAACAAACTATTCATTCACTGAAATAGGGTGTGGGCAGTGGCCATTGTTTACAGTAGCACACTTCACTTTTGCATGCAAGGAAGCTAACATCTGTCGTTTTTTGTGTTATTTTTCTTTTCTTATTGTGAGTGCATCAGTTAAGAAGCACGTTGTGAAGGAAGCAGAGAGTGAAGCTATGCTGTTAGGTTAGCACAGGCTATAAACAAGAGGATATCCATCAGACCATCCATAAAAACAGACTCACTTCCTGAATTGTCTGTGAACAGAAACATACAGGCTTTACTTGGCTAGCTATTGCAAGATGTGTGTACGATGTGGCTTGCAGGGCAGTGATAAAGCATTTTTCTTTTATGTCAAAACTCATGGAAACTTAAACAGGTGTGTGGAAAGAAAACATTTTAACACAAAAGTGAATAAATGGCACTTAACAAAGTAGGTACTACTAAGTAAAAGTATCAAATGATACAGGTCAAATATTCTTAAACAAAATAATACATTGTGAATGTGGTTTAAACAGGATCTCCATCCTCAGATAGATTAGTTTGTTTCAGACCCCCAAAGCGTTTTCTATGGTAACTCTCCAGAACATAGCTTATTTTTAAAACACATTTCAAACATATAAGTAAGCATCAAACTGAACTTTAACAAAATACTAAGTGAAATGTTTTTTTTTAGAATAGCTGTGGGACACATCTTACATCCACTCGAAGGCCACGCCCCCCAGACTCAATTTCTGGAATTCAGACCACTTTTTTAGAATCTAGGCTAAAATCAGTTCTGATTGGCTGGGGCCACTCCCCCAACCCTAGGACCCTAGTGACAAAGTAACTCCAGCTTCTAATTAATAAGGCCTCAAACAACAGAGCACTGACTCAGGAAGTCCACACAGTTTTGAGAAGTTGTAAAAGTAGAATTCAAATACCTCACTCAGAAGCTGTGCTAGCATGGATTTCATTTTTGACTGTTGAAAAAAGTGTTTGAGAAGAATGTGCCTGTTAATAAAGCATGTCATAGTCATTCTTTACTTACAATTTTCATTTACTAGCCTTGCGATTAGAAAAGAGAGAATTTACTGGTAAGAATTAAAACATAGGTATTCGAGGCTATAATTACCACTGAGAAATGTATCACTGCAGCCCTGTCTAAACTTACACACGAGGCATTATGTACAAAGATCATAGTGATTCTAAGGCTTGTTTTTTTTTTTCTTTCAGATATGAAATGTGCCTTGATAGATTTTTCTCAAGTGATACAAGCAGGTGTGTGGCTATCAGTTGCCAAGGGGGAAAAGGTTTCCCCATCCAGTTTCTATTTATTTGCAAGATTGTGCAAATCTCCAGAGGCTTGGCTGTCGGTGTGGCTGAGAGACTCTATAGCACCCCCTATGTCTTGAGCCCTGAGGTCAGTATATACTTTTAGCTAAACAACCAGCCATTTGTATGGTCTTTCAACATTCCGGCGACCAAAAACCTATACCGCAAGGTATTACCTGTAACAGTCTTTTTAATAAACAGTTTGTACACTTACAAAGTTCTAAGTGTCTTGTTTTGAATGCCAGGGCACTTGTTATACTACCAAGGAAGTGTGTAGCTACTTTGTGTGGAGCTTTTTTAATGGTTTCAAAATAGCAATGTGTTCAGGTTTCCTTCATGCCCTGATCTAGCATTAAGCCTTTTTGACAAAAATGGTAAAAAATAGCAAAGTTTGAAATGCAACAGGCTAGCATAGTTTTGCTCCTCAGCAAACGTACCAACTCATTATCAACATACCCAAAGTTCATTTTAAGAAGTTAATTTCTCTTTTAAAGGTTCAGTCCACCCTTTACACAGATTACTCTCCTGATACATTTTTTTTTTTTATAAACTGAGACTCTTCTGATACCCCTATACCTGCTGCACTAGATTTTCGATACAGACATTGTAAAACACATAACGCTGGCCCTTGTCATTCATTTGACATTTTCACTTTTCGTTGCCACTGAAATGAATGGTGAAACCATAGACTGTCAATGGGTGAAACACTAGTGCATTGTGACATCACCCACCCGAGCTGCATTTTAACGCCTGGACTGAGACTTGTACACCAAAGCTGTTTGAAAGCACTTTGAAAGTCATTCGAATTAAGATGTAGATAATGTAAAGGGTAGAATGATCTTTCCTTTAAACCGT
Source organism: Setipinna tenuifilis (assembly GCA_030347295.1). Classification (NCBI taxonomy): domain Eukaryota; kingdom Metazoa; phylum Chordata; class Actinopteri; order Clupeiformes; family Engraulidae; genus Setipinna; species Setipinna tenuifilis. The sequence continues at coordinate 6,231,788 of CM059280.1, read as the reverse complement.
GTTTAAATGTCTCGTCTAAACCATGATAAATACACTTCTATTCATATCCATATCAATAGATATCCCCTACCTGTGTAAAGAAATGAAAGGAAAAAGGAATAGACAGAACGACAGATCAATAATGAATGTGTGTGTGTGTGTGTGTGTGTGTGTGTGAGAGAGAGAGAGAGAGAGACAGAGAGAGAGAGAGAGAGAGAAACACACATGCACAGACAACTGCTGAGGCAGCTGTGCCAACTGCCAGTTTTTAAATTTGGAATTCAGAATGTTGAGGAACTGTGACATCCCAACAAGTGAGTGCTTCAGAACACATAGCCTACACTCAAAATAAGGGTTCTTTGGGGTGCCCAGGGGTTCTATACTTCCTTATCATTTTCAAAAAAAAAAAGGTTCTAGAACCATTGGATATTAAAAAACATTTTGATCAGATGGTTCTTTAATCATCATTAAAAAATGTGACATGATAATCAGAAAACTCTGCAATCATAATGAATGCAAATGTCTGTGTCCACAAGTGGAGGAAATGTAAATGTTATTTAGGTATTTAGTGGGTTGTGTTTACTGTCTAATGAAGAGGTTGTTGGCCTCTTGATCTGAAAGTCTTAAATCTTATCTTCACCCAGACAAGAAATTGCAGTGCCTGTTGGGGTCCAAGCATGCACTCAGTACGTATATTAATTTAATATAGGAATTGAGAGGTGGTCGCATGAAAGTGAAAATGATATTCATTTACATAGCCTAGCCAAATACACTGCAAGTCATATTAAGTTCAACCATGGCTAGCAGCATTATTCACTACCCATCTTTCCTCAAAACTACAAGGACCTCTCTCCAGAGAAAAGATGCAGCCTTCAACAAGAAGGATAACCTGCTATTAATGAGAAAACCAGAAACACACAAGCACACACACACACACACACACACACACACACACACACACACACACACACACACACACACACACACACACACACACACACACACACACACACACACACACACTCTCTCTCTCTCTCTCTCTCTCTCTCTCTCTCTCTCTCTCTCTCTCTCTCTCTCTCTCTCTCTCACACACACACACACACACACACACACACACACACACACACACACACACACACACACACAAACACACACACACACACATCATTATCTTTACTGCATTAGATAATATTTAGCTTCACAAACAAATGTTGTTCATTGAGTCTATGCTGTGTATAGAAATGACACATTGTATAATGCCAGTCACTTCATAATGAAAATGACCAGTAAAGCTAAAACCCCCATTTAGTGTTGCTTGTTCTAAACGTGTACTATGTGACAGCTTTGGATGAAGCTTTTACCTGTAGGGGGCGCTGACATTCCACTGTTGACACATCTGTAGTCGTCACAGATCAGCTGCTTCAACCTGGTTTTGACTGAGACTTTAGGAGCTTGGGAGATGTACAGGGCATATTCAGTAACTGTAGGCTACATTGGTGAGAATTCTGGAGCCATGTTTGTATTTAGGTGGATAAATATCTGTCTTTATATTTCATTTTAATTTTTAATTGATTTCTTTATTTTTTTATTTTGCTTTTTCTTTTATCTTAAACAGACTATGGACTTTGGATAAATGAATGATATGACTTAACTTTAGTTTGCTACCTTAACAGCAGACATATTAGAATATTTCATTGTTTTATTAGAGGAGAAAAAATTGACTTCACACAAGCAGATCACATAGCCTACTATGAGAGCTCTTGGCACTGTCCTATTTTAAAGGAACATTTATTGTCTGCATATTTATACAAACATTGCGTGACAGAGCTTAGAGCCAAGTCACATTTCAGACAACTCGGATCAAGTTCAGCTTAAATATATTATTTTGCCACTGTTTATTAAAGAATTTTGGCTGGCACACTCAAAGGCTGGCAGTATTGTATTTTCAGCCATAATCAATTTCACTTGGTTTGGTTTCAATCATAAGGGAGACCGTATTGCAAAATCGTTCATTTTTTACTTTGACTTGTTTATGTTTTTTTAAGCCAACCTCATTTTTTTGCAGAGCAAGCAGCCTGACTGTCTGTGCCACTGACAAGATGGCTGTCATCGCTAAAACTTGTCTAGGCAAGGGAAGAGAGACAGTGCACACTAATAGAGGAGCAAAGCTTGCTTTGAATTATTTTTACATTATCATTACATGGGTATAGTTTATCACACTACAGGAAGTGTTGTTTGTGTCTGTCATAATGCAAGCAATTATATCATGTTTCTATGGGTGAGACTGAAAGGGTGCATTGTGGGGAAACTACCTGTTTTTAAATCTTCCACAATTTAATAATTCATAGTTAATTGGTGGGTGCTATGACACAGTAGTTAGAGCACCCATACCATGGATAGGCAAGTGTCCATGGTGACATTGGTTTGAATCTACGCTGGATAATTTTCCCATCTCTCTCTCCCACTAACTTTCTTCTTTCCAAATCTCCCGTCAATAAATAAATGAAATATTTCACAGATGATTGGATATTAAGTTTGCGCATACTGTTGGTAATGTGGTGAATGATCATTTTTTCTTTTGCATTAGAAAAGTAATCGATCAAAACACCTTTTTATGTGATTGCTTTATTATAATCTATTATCAGTGTCTGTGTTTCGTCCTGAAAAGAGGGTTTTTTTTTCCACTTACTGCCTGTGGATGTTGCTGAGTCCACAAGGACCTATTGCCTTACTAAGTCCATTTTTACACATGTGTTTCCAGACATTTTTACCACTGAAGAGAGTAGTTCTAAACATCGCTAAGCAGCCCACTCGACAACCACAAGTTAATGCTGATTTACTCCGCAAAACTTAACACATTAATATTATCCCCTTGTCATAAATGTGTACACAAGGCTTTATCAGCCGTTTAATTTTAGTTTGCCAAAAACTGTTTTATGCGGGGGCTTTTAATGACCATAATACAGTTGGCGTAATCCTGTTTTTGACAGTTCCTTAAACATTACCAGAGCCTTTTATACGTCTCCAGCATGGCATTTGGCAAGGGCGCCCCTGTGTGTACTTTGCGCAGCATGCTGCTTGATTTTATACTCCTCTAAATGTGTTTCTCCAATAAAGCACTCCTCTCCTCTCCTCTCCTCACGGAAGGGCGCTGCCTCCCTCCCGCTCACTCTCTCAGGAGACCTGGCAGACCTCGCCCCGGGTCAGCTCCACACAGGCTGAGGATGCGTGACTAGACATTTTGTTCTCATTTCTTTCTTTCTTTCTCTCTCTCTCTCTCTCTCTCTCTCTGTCTGTCTCTCTCACTCTCTCTCTCTGTCTCTCTCTCTCGTTTTTTAACAATGTCGAAGCGTGTTTGGCTTTTTTTATAAACCAATTTGGGTGTGCTGGTCTGTTATTGCAGATCAAGGCAGGTTCCAAGAGTGGGGGAGGCCTCACACGAGCAGAGCACTGCACACACGCATGCACGCAACACACACACACAGACACACACACACATGCTCCTCCTTGCTCGCACGCACATGCTGGGCTGTTGGGCGTGACGTGTGTAGGTATGCTTGTGTGTGTGTGTGTGTGTGTGTGTGTGTGTGTGTGTGTGTGTGTATGTGCACACAGTCCACACGTGGCTGACGTCATCCATCACAATCATCACCTTGACCCATATGGGCCAGCGACCCGCTGCTCCTCCCTGTCCAGATGTGACATGGGTGCCCCACGCTCAGGCAGGTGGAGGCTTCACGGAACATCTTCCATGACAAAAACTATCTGATACAAAATACATATGTTAACCTTGCCTTTTTAGCTCCTTTTTTAGCTCTGTTTCTTGAACAGATTTCTGTGGGTTAACATAACAATAGGTAAGAAACGACAGGCCTTTGCATAATGTAGAAGTTTGGGTATGTATAGGATTTGCAAATGTATGACTCGGTTAGATTTTGTTTTGCCTGGTGTCCACAGGAGTCTAAAGAAATACAGCTGCGTCGACAGACCCGAGGTTTTAAATTAAACTCTACTTTTCAGATAGCATAATATCACACAACTATTGTTATGACTTTCGCTTGACATGATTATGATGACTCCCTAACAGTATCAAGCTGCCGTGTTCCCAAGTCTTTTTTTTTGTCCTTGTACATCTCCATCTAGAAAGAACATAAAAATAAATGCAGATGTAAAAGAAAGTTCATGTTCAAGGTCAGAGTCCATATGGTCTTAACATGAATTACTGATGACTACAGCCCGGGCTTAACCTGTTCATCAGTCGAGAAAAGCAACTTGATTTCATATAGTCTATAGGATAAACAACACACCAAATGAAACTTTCTGAAACCACCTATGTACTTAGCATGTTACAGCGCACACAAAATGTACTTGATGCTCCTAAAATAAGTTGTTGCGTAAGGTGATATATTATCACAATCTGAATCACTTTTATTTCTCCTTCAGCTAAGCCAGGGGAGGGAGGCATGAGGAGAGAGAAGGGAGATTTAAATAGAACATGCACACTTTATCATTGCAAGCACAACAGGCGATCCAATGCTCTTGCTAACAGTGCAGCCAGATATCTACAGTCAGTCATGCTTTCTTGGCGTGCAAAACATATTCACATCAAACGACCACTGCTGTTAAAACAATGAAAAGCCTGCATGACTTCCCTTCTCTCGCAAGACAGTACACATTAGATTTCAGCATCTTGGGGTTTTTTCTCTATTACTCTTTGTCAACGATTATACACCATCCTCCCTGGAGTCACAGGCCCATTCTTAAGTGTTTTAAGATCATATCTAAAATCTCCTTCCCCCCTCTGTCTGTCTCTCTCTTCCTTCCTCCCTCTCTTGCTGTGTGTGTGTGTGTGTGTGTCCGTGCGTGCATGTGTTTGTGTTTGTGAGTGTGTGTAAAATGTCAGAAGCAAAGACAGAAAAACAAACTGACATTCCAGAGCTCATTGCATGGTCAACCACCCAAATCAAGTCAAATGGTTTACTCTTCCTATTCCTCTCTACTACTGCTTCATCAGAAACAACAACACAACAGCACATATTTCGCCAAATAACATTTCCATTCAGCGTCTACAAAGGGAAAGCCTCTCCAGTCTGGCCAAAGCCATTATGATCAGGAGTGTCCAGGCAAAAATGGCCCGCAATTACCCCAGTGTAAGATGGCCAAGGCCTACAGCAGCGCTCCCCAAGGAGCATAATGTGGCACTGGCACTGATGGGCATCTGGCCAAACATTTTCTCACAGCCACTGACCCCCTTAAAGGGGGTTCAGACATACCGCTACTGGCCTATTGCCCCGTGACTTCTAATTTGCTTACTTCCCACTGCAAAAGTGTCAAGAGAAAATAAAATTCTGGTCTGCCGAAATTTTAGTCCGCCATGGTTGTCAAGCGGAAACCCCTTGGAGAACGTTCTTTAGGCGTTACCTGTTAATTATCTGTATCTGCCATTCCCATTGGTAGTCACTTCCCTTGCACCACACAAAACTCACCCGCCCACATCACTTCGCTACTCCTCTCCTCGCCTGTCCTCACCACATAGCGCTGGAATACCTTTACATTCTATTGACAGTTATCACTCAGCTATGGGTGACTACCTGTGTGTCTGAATGGGGGTTTACAGCACCAGCTCCATCAGTCCACCTGGCCCCTGCCACTACTGGCTGTGACCATTACCATATAACCATACACCATATAAGACTGCTAGTGTATAGAAGGGCAAACGCCATTTGCACACCTTTTTAAATGACAGAACAGCATTTACTCTGCCTTGCTATGAGTGCTAATGTTAAAGTTATGTATAGTTTACCCACCCTTTTTAGCATTTGCTCATCGTTTAGCCACCTTTCTTTTTAACTACATTACTGACTGTGACCTATGAACTGCAGCTGTACTCACTAACGCTGCCGCACCACCACCGCTGCGACTCCAAAGGGCCCGCGAGTGACAGGCCTTGGAAACAAGCAACTGGACATTATTGCTTGCAGAAGTCCCCCGTGCCATTGTTCAGTAATGACGAGCTGATGGAAGTTGGAGCCAATCCCGAGCTCGGGGCTGATGATGAGATGCCATGACACGTTGGGCACATCTGCGTCACCAGCGTGCACAAACACAGTGTACTTGGGCCATTACCGTAATTATGTTTACTTCAGAGGTAGAGGCAACAGACTTCTAAAGGCTTGTCCTTTGCTGAGGCCTTTGCGGAAGATTTTTTTTCCATTAAGGGGAGCCAATTACTAATAGAAACTTTCCACTGCTGTGAGTGCAAGTAGGGGAGGACGTTTGGACAGGGGAGTCTGTCTGGTCTTATCAGTGTCTGCATGACTGGAACACATAGTAACTTAACAATCAACTGAAGTATGGCTAAATAACCTCCACCATCCAGGGCCAGAAATAGATACACTGTTATAAATATTGAACTTGACAAGTATGGTTTGATTAAGATCCTTGCCATATTTGTCACATCTAGGCTAGGTTAAAAAAGAAATATGACCTGTTTTGGAGAGAAACTGACGTTGGCATCGATTCTGGTTATCTTAACAAGGAAAAAGGCAAAATGGCAAACCCATTAGCTGTACCTGCAGGTAAAACAAGACATATGCCCTGTTTTGGAGGAAAACTGACTTTGCCAACCTTTCTGGTTATCTCAACAAGGAAAAAGGTGAAAAGGCAAACCCCTTTGGCTGTAGCTGCAAGTAAAGCAAACATAACCAGATAAGAATTTGTTCACCATTTTTGCTGGACGCTACCTACAAACCAAGGCCTCACATGTACAACAACAACAGCAGAGATTTTTGGTTGTAACTGAATTGCATTCTTTCAGCGAAACAATTGTGGTGTGTTTGTCCCACAGAGAGTTATGTGATTAACAGCGTTTGAGGCATCGCTTCAGCGGGAGTCCCACACAATGGGCCAAACTCACCATAACTGTCTCCTTGAGTTTCTCCCTCTGTCTCTGACACTCCAGCTCACTCAGATTTGATGACAGCGTGCGTGCAGACATGTACCTTTTTGTTGAAAAACATGGGACTCCATCCAGCTGGGAAATATTTGTGAGGGCAAGATTGACCTTACGTGTAATAAAGCAAATATTATTACACAAATTACAAACTATTACTGATGCAGATCAAGCATATGGCACACATTTCGGCCCTAGCAACAACAAACCTTTATTTGGCCCGGAGCCAGCTGGTCTTTGTTACTGGAGTTTTTTAGACTTTTCTTTCTTGCCGAAGGTCAGCTCTTTATATACAAGGGCCCTACGGCATGGGCCATCAAGTCAAATACACAAATGGTTTGTGTAAACACGACCACAACCGTTCTCATTTTATTAGTGCACAGGCCAACTCAATACAGTATACTGGCAGGGCATGTGAATGGCTGACTCTGTCTCCTTTATTTTCATGTAACAGCCCATTTGCTCCACTTAGCCTCCCTTTTGGAATGAAATGTGCTTCTGTCCACACTGCCCTCCACAGCCCTCAGGTGACCCCTTGCTCATATTTTCATGGTCCGGCAGCCAAGCGCCATTTCTCACACACCGGACCGACAAACTTGGATAAACCTGGATGGCCCCAGGGATCACCTGTGCTTGGGACACACTTCACCAGCAGAGCAAATGGCACTGGCTCATTCAGTGCAATGCTGCTCCATCTGTTTAGTGTACTGCCTAGTGGAATTTATTCTAGATAAGCCAGGTTTTCCACCCAAGCAAAGGTCTTCATTTATTCCACGTACGGACGGGGTCAGCCCTGAAGGTCACCGAGAGCTCACTTATCTTCTCCTTCCTAGAAACAGTCAATAAATCAGTCAATCCACTCTGCTGCAGGACACGACAGCTGAAACTCAGCTGGAAGTGGTGTCAAGGCATGTTTTCAATGGACCAGCTTTCACACACACACACACACACACACACACACACACACACACACACACACACACACACACACACACACACACACATGCACAGACACATACACACACACACACACACACACACACACACACACACACAGACAGCTCTGGAGCAATATGTCTTCTTTACTCCTCTGGTGACATGACTGTCTGGAGAAGGTTCGAGCCTCGACACCAAAGCCTAGCCATTTGTCATCTGCTGAAATGCACAACACACTCAGTGTGTGGCCACTGAAGTTACATGAAGAAGATGCTATGCTGAGAAGTAAAGCAAGCTCTTGAAATCTGTGATCAATATATTTACAATACCACATGATGTGGAGCTGGGGGTCATCCTCCATTTCACCATTCAAGTATTGGGCTAGAACAGCATGCTACTGTGTTTATCAGCGTTGAAAGTGGAACTTACGACCTGCTATTTGTGCCATATGCCCTTTTAAAGAATTAAAAATCCTAACGATGAAGTCTTAACTGCCCAGTGCTTAAAAGTGATTTAGAGCAACTATGAAGTCGATAAGCTTCAGTGCTTTTAGAGACACAGCCAGAAAATAAGACCCTGAGATTTAGGAGCTGCGCTGAGTGCATTCTATATTCAACAGTCCATCAGTGCTTTTATGACCACTATGCCATATATGTACTGTATGTATGTATGTATGTATGTATGTATGTATGTATGTATGTATGTATGTACAGTATGTATGTATATGTATGAATGTATGTATGTATGTATGTATGTGTGTATGTATGTATGTATGCATGTGTGTATGTGTGTATGTATGTATGTATGTATGTATGTATGTATGTATGTATGTATGTGTGTGTGTGTGTGTATGTATGTATGTATGTATGTATGTATGTATGTGTGTATGTATGTAAGTAGCCTATGTATGTGTATGTATGAGTATGTAAACAAGATGAGCTGGGGGAGGGGGATGACATAACATTCTTAAGTCACAAATCATGCAATCACTTAAAGCAAGAATAGCACAAGCAGACAGTCAGAAACCCACACTGCACGATCTGAGGAGGTTTCAAGGCACAAACAGTTTGGGCACAAACAGTTCTGGGCACATCTCTCCTGGTGGTGTGGGAACTTGTGCTGTGATTCACCCGCAGCAATCTGTCCTGTTTACCCTCTAATGCGAGGGGTGGTGGCACAGAGGTTTTTGCCCGTCTGTGTGGCCGCCCGGCGCTGCTCTCGTGAGTCGCGCTGAGGCTCCCAGCACTGACAAAGTAGACTGGGTGGGCAGATAGCATCAGGGCCTGATTCTTGTGGTTATGATGACATCCAGATAACCCCCTACAAACATGTCCCCACCACAGCAAGCGCTAGACACCACTGCCGCTCCAAACACATGTGAGATTCAGCAAATTGCAACTTAGCATGCGAGCCGTAAGCAGATGGGCTGCTTAATTAGTGTTGTGTACAGTATAATGGGGAGTGTACTTGCCTTTCCCATCGCTGGCTCTAGTTAAAGCATTTTTACAAGACCTGGGAACCGAGGTCTGTCTTTGATTTACTCGCTCTGTTAAGCCAGTGTAGACAGAAATATGGAGGATGCAGGTGGACGTATGCTGGGTTAATTCCACTTTCACCAGGCTGTGTCATATTGCGGGCCACTCTCGACTGGGATTCTGATGTCGTGTGTCATCGCTTGTCCAAACTTGTTAGAAGTTGGCGATGTGAAGATGGGTAGCAAGCTGATTGAAGCAGCATTTCATCTGAGGTCTCTTACGGTTTCCAAGAAGTCAAATTGTCCAAAACTAATTGAAGCTCTTAAATTGTCTCGGTACCGCTTGTATAAAAGTGCAACAGCATGGGTTGCATTACATCAGGATATTAGCATGGTGAACGGAGTTAAAGCAGTTGAAAACTGTCATTACAAATTATTAGAGTTCATAATAATGGCAAAAAGAAGAATGATTGCTCAAAATGACCTAATTTAGTCGCCAAACATTATATTTCATCATAGGTATTGCTCAACCACCTCCCCCAAAAAAACGCCATACAGGACTTTTCTCCCAGCAGTCTCATAACATCCTGTTCTTCTTGTTGGAGGCACGCAACTTTGCATGTCAAGTCTTATGCTTTTTGGGGCACATCTGCCATACATCAATGGGGGGAGGGGGAGGGGGTGGGGGTGAGCCTCACAGACATTTCTGATTTCTTTGCTCATCGTGCCACTATTTTAACCTATCTCCGATTTGATTGGATGTCTGTGTGCTATTTTTGAAACAACTGATTGTTTGCTTTAGGGAATGTTAAGGCATATCAGATTGTGCTTTGAATTAAACAGCTGTTATATTATTACTGAAAACTTGCCTCTTAAAGGTAGAAGGAGGAGTTGCAAAAGGTAGGCTATGAAAAAAGGTGAATATAGCCTAGACATTGCACACAATAATCATGCAAAATAAGTTTAATACAGAAAGACTAATTTCTGTATATAATTCCTCTTTAATAATCTTTTAAAACTAAATAATCTATACATTCAGAGAATAACAGAAAAAAAGCATAGTAGTATTTTAACAATGTATCAAATGTATACACTGTACCTTTAAGTGTGAGATTATTAATCTTGTGTCAATGACCATCAGCTTGGCCTAGAGAACAACTGATCAAGCCGACATGTTTGATGAAATTTGTCATGTATGCATGCAGACACATAATAGTTATAATGAAATATGAAGTTCTTGCTCCTAATGTGCTCGTTATTAGAACCAGATGATATTCTCAGCTATATTTTTAGCATCCAGGAGAACTTTAAAAAAGTACATGTTCTATCAAGTAAAGTAATCCTTTTAAACTTGTGAAAGGGGAATATGATCCTGTAAGCCTGTATATGTATGTTTGCGACAATACACAATACAGCCAGTAATTTATGCCCTCAAATGGAGCTTGCAGCCCCATCTCCGTGCAGTGTGCTGGATGTGGCGTGCCAAAGCGCTATGGTGTGCTGCCCTGTCCCTCTCCGCCTCTTCAAAATCTGCTCCAAATTACGTCATTTTGCAAGGATGCCCCCTCTTCCCTGGAACCAAACATGTCCATGTGAATGAAACGTAGGCTCTGTTTGTAATTGAAACATTTCGGCGGAAGCCAGAACCCGCTGCAGGTCTGTTGCTCTCCGCTTGCCTTCGCTTGCACGATATCTTAGGTCTCTACCTCAGATTTTCTTTCTTTTTTTTTTTTTACAGGCCTCTTACTTAATGTCAATCGGTTGCCATGCGATATCCTATACACGCTGCTCTTTTGACCATAAGCACGGGGTAATGGTTTTCAGATTCTTCAAGGTGGCCAGAGCCCGTGCCAGACTTGCAAATGGAAAGGAAAACAAAGGCCTCGGCACCCTCTGTTCCTACTTAGTTCATGTGTAAGCTGATTATACACAGGTTTTTGTCACGCTTTTTCATGCTAGACCCACATTATGTGGCAAGTGGTATAATAAAGTGCTAGTTTGTTTTATAACAGACACTCTGTATGCTCTGCAGTCACTTACAGGAATATCAGTGATTAGTTATAGTGGGCACGAGCTCTCCGAGAGAGATTTGTTTCTTCAGTCATTTGAACTTTTGTCTTTGTGGACATGGAGCACACACTTTTTCTATTAGCCGGGGTTATTTATCTAGCGAGATGGTTAGACATCCCTCATTATGCCTTGATTGTTCACTGGGGTGTTTTCTGAAATCTCACACGCACTGGTATATTCCAAGGTTGTTTGATAGTTTGACCACCCGGCCCCCTTAACCCCACCCATTTTGTCTGTGTGTGTGTGTGAGAAAGTAACCACAGCATTATTTATTCCAGACCCTTCAAATTGTTGAGCCGAAGTTGTTTCATAAAAAATGTTTTAATGTCCTTACCTTCTACCAGACTTCTTAGAAAAATAAAAGATTTTAATCGCTAGTACTTTAGTCTGAAATAAATAGTGGTTAGGAATGGCAAAATAAAACAAAGGCTTTACCAGCAAATCTGAGACTAATTTTGGTTTGGTTTAACACCTATTATGGACTGGACTGCTGCCATAAAGAAATAATAACACTGCAGTAATTCACAATTTACCTGGAGAATTAGAAAAACGGTAATTTACTTGTGTCCCATTGACCTTGTCTTCTCTTTAAAACCAGGGCTCATTGCCCCCTGATTACTATCTCAGCTCTAAAGTCTTGGATGTCTGAGAACTGCCCCGGGGTAAAACCCCTCTATGAGCTCACGGAGCAGACAGCTCAGACCCAGACAATCAGCCTGCAACACGAGAGTTTTCCCCTAACACAGCTGCCTGTGGCGTGCCAGGACCAGGCACCCGTGTGAGAGCGAGGGCCCTAAAGAATGTTTAATGATATGGCCCCGAGTGGCACTGAAGACACATCAAAGGGCAATCACCTTAAGGGATGATTTGTAATAATCTTGACCATTCCAAATGACAAAAAATACTCAAAAAAAAAGCTGGAATCCAAGGCAACAAATCAGTGAACTTCAAGGTCCTCAGATGTAAACGCACATCCAGAGACAACAAAAGCTCTAACTGGCAATTTGGTGTACTTCCAAAAATGAGAGACTCTGAACACTGAAATGTTATTACCATAAAAAGACAAATCATCCTAATTATATTTGATACTATGTTCCTTGTGATCTGTGATAAATGACTCAACAAAGATTTTTTTTCCTATCTTAGGAACTTTTAGGACCCAAAACCCCATATGCTCAAAACCTTCTATCGTCAGGTATGATGTGTGTTCATTTAGTAACATTTGACAGGTCTTAGAACTTCAATAAAATATAATGGTCTGATGTAGCCTATAGACTTCAAGCTGACAAGACAGCAGAAAACGATCAGACACCAGACAGCAGTGAACATATGGCTTTAGATGTGAAGAACATTTTGAAGGTGTTAGCTCATTTTTATAATAAACTTGTTCTGTTCCATACATTTTTTCCCCAGCATGCTTTAAATTTTAATTTAATGTTAACATGTAGGCTGTACAGAAACACTGCCAAGGTGTGGTGATTCCTTCTCAGCCTCATATTAAGGGTTTTAAGGCGCTGTGTACCTGCAGCTTGTAAACTGATTAGTGCTCAGAATACAGGCATTCCACACATGCTGGCAGATGCAAACACTTTCTGTGAACTTTGGAAATTAATAGCAGTGTTTTGTTGGGTGGCATAGTGCTGGATGTGTGTGTGTGTATGTGTGTGTGTGTGTGAGAGCATGTAGGTGTGTGTGAGTGTGCGTGCATGTGAGGTGTGTGTGTGTGCATGTGTCAGTGCGTGCATGCCAGTGTGTGTGTGTGCGTGCATGCCTGTATTTGTGTGTGTGTGTGTTTGCCTGTATGCATGTGTGTGTGTGTGCGCGCGCGTGTTTGCCTGTATGTGTGTGTGTGTGTGTGTGCGTGTGTGCGTGTTTGCCTGTATGTGTGTGTGTGTGTGTGTGCGTGTTTGCCTGTATGTGTGTGTGTGTGTGTGTTAGTGATGCCACAGCAGGGGGTCTATGTCTGGGCCACTAAAGCAGAAAATATAGTTCTACAAACACAACTTTGCCGACATAAGAATTGAACGTTCTGTGGAAATGCGGTATAGTTCTACAGGGTGCTTTAACCAATATGCAGACAGAAGGTAAGCTTTATGCATGCGCACTATGCCCTGCAACTTTGTTTTGATAGCGTCTCGACAAGCGCTTCATTGTAGAATGTTTTAGCGTGTCTTATGTAGCAACTTAAGCCATATTCTTTACCCTCTCCATTTATGGACTGACAATGTGGTTCAGTTTGATTGTGCACTCGATTGTAAACAAATGCAAATGCCCAACACCAGGCCCTTGTAAAGTCTTTGCAACATTGGTAACTAACAATTCTGTTTCCAACCTGTAGGGTGACCTAAGAAAAACTCAAAGGAATACGCCACCCCTAGGTGAAATTTGTCTATCCCTGCAGTCCCTAGAGTTGGATAAGCGAGCAGAAGCATTTTCCAGCAGACCCAGCCATTGTTCGAATCTGGCAGCATTTACTTTTGTCACAATTGGCTAGTTGGCAACGCTAGATTACAGCGACTATGCTAAGCTAAGCTAAGGTCAATGCTGCCAGATTCGGCAATGGGGCTTGTTTGGCTCTGGGCTAGCAAACTTTCATTTTGTATGCTGGCTTGCCTACATTCACGTTTGTTCTATGCATTTCTCAGCCTTTACGTTGCACATGCGTGGTGCACAAATTGTCCAGAGTGCAGAAACATCTACACAGCTCAGGAGATCAGGATTTGGCTGGTTAGCTTCAGCCGATTAGCAGGACACTTTCTCAACAGCATTTTCCAGTATTTGCATCTTATCTGGTACCATTTTCCCCATGCTGATTGGTGGGTGCCCCACTCTCAGCTTGTGCACAAAGGTGTACCCAAACTATGTCACTGTCCATTTTTGAACATCCAATGCACTTCCGTGATTATAGCTTTCTGCTCTACCTCACATCAGTCAGTAACGTGACACTTAATTGGCAAATAAAATGGTGGCGGAAATAAGCCCAGTGAAACTCAATTTCGAAAAATTCGAAAAAAAATCGTTCAATTTTGACTCAATTCACTAGGGTAGCATGTCCCATTGAAATGAATGAAGGTGGGATTTCTTCACTTTCTCCAGTTTTTATAATACTTCGATGGCACAGTCTGTCCGTATGACAAAATGTATGTGTGTCAATCCAGCCATCCAGCCACTGTCCGCAGACTGTTTCTGCATGAGTATGCCTGAGGCTCAATGCGTGACATGACGAGGGAGGGCAGCCCCAGCGCAGCCCTGGTGCTTGAGCGCGCTCTGAGGTGATCTGGCCAGTTAAGTCTCACTCTACCAAAGGGTGGTCTCTGAGTCAGTCTAGTCTTGGCAGGACGCAGGGCCTGAAATTGAAAACAGACGTGTTTGGGGTTCATTCTTTGAGTTACTACTGTTCAATTGTGATTTACAAGACTGTGTGAGATATGGAAATCTCTCACGCAACTCCAGATATGCCCTGAGTAAAAGCACATTGAGCAATTGGCCCGCTCAGAGAAGTGATCCGCGAGGGCAAGCTATCCTAACGTTTTTGCTTGAACTGTTTACTCAGGGTTTTTTGAGCGCTCCACCTTGACATCCTCTCTTAAGAGCTATGTAATGGTTTGTTTAGCTAAAACAAAGACTACTCTGACAGTAGGGCTAACAGTGGCTTGTAGTAGATCTTTAACTTTGTATGGACCGCACCAAAGATTTACAGTGTGAAAGGTGAAAATGTGAAACACATTAATGCTGTCACAGACAAACTCTTTTTTGTATAGCATATTGTAAATATGTATAAATGATGCTTGGATCAGACATGGCTGCTGCCTGGCACACCAAACTCATAATTCACAGATAAACTTTAACACATGTACTTGTGCTTTGACTCAAATTGTTTCTCTTTTCCAGCGACTGAAGCTACATGGCCGCATCTTGGAATGAAAGGTGCTCCGAGGTGTAATTGATTACAAAAGCAGTTTCCTGGAGCCTCGCGTGCGTGTGTGTTGTGAGCTTCGCCTGACCTCAGATCAGTCAACCTGCTCCGCCCTGCCCTGCCCTGGCCTGGCCACCACCT
Organism: Setipinna tenuifilis; assembly: GCA_030347295.1. Taxonomy (NCBI): domain Eukaryota; kingdom Metazoa; phylum Chordata; class Actinopteri; order Clupeiformes; family Engraulidae; genus Setipinna; species Setipinna tenuifilis. Next base: position 6,216,320 of record CM059280.1, on the reverse strand, counting down.
GCTGCCCATATTTCTCGTCCACACAGCTGAGCCGCTGCCGCTGCTGCTTCCCAGGCTGGCCGGACACTCAGGGGCCACGGGAGTGACCGCAGTTTAATGAAACACTTGAAGGGTGCCGACGGTGAACCTGGGCAGACGAGGACTGACCCCAACCCCAACACACACACACACACACCACCCTTCGGGCTGTGGTCTGCGGTGTGCGTGTGAATGGTGGTGGTGGTGGTGTGTGTGTGCGTGAGTGGGAGTGGGGGGTAGGGAGAATGCACTTCGGCAGACCCTCTTACTCCTCAAGAGTGCTTGCTCGCGTCCAGCCAAATGATTGGGGGTTAGGGATTGACAGCAGAAGCCGTTGTAGACTCAGTTGAGACCCCCAGGCAAAAACCCACCACTGTCATTAAAAAGCACTGCATTGCCACTGCTGTAGTTTAAAGGCTGTCAGCCCTCCAAGGCCCACTAGTAGGGTAGGGGCCCCCAGCAGTTGCCTGGGTTGCCTGTTAGCTGGCTACGCCTCTCTGGTCAAGATCAGACACATCAGAGACACAGCAATATGACCCGTGGTCACACACAGCGTTCATATACTGTCTGTCATATACTGTGTGTGTGTGTGTGCGTGTGTACTGTTTGTCTCTGTGTCTGTGTTAGTTGTTCTGCCTCCCTCCTCCTCCTCGCAGGCCGAGGCTTTAGTGCACTCAGGAGGCCACACGTCTCTGAGCAGAGCAAAGCAGAGAGCAGCCCCCTCACAATGCTCATCAGTGTCCCCCATTCTCACGCACAGCACTTACCTTCCTTCCACAGCACGCACATGCACGCACACACAGTCACACACATATGTGCACACACACACACACATACGCATTCTTACCGACATTACTCACACACGCACATGCACACACGCACACACACACACACACACGCACACACACACACACACACACACGCACAAATATACACTCAGACATGCACACACATAGACACACACCATCCTCTCAGTCGGAAACTCCTCAACAAGGTCGGCTATAAAGAATAAAGCAATTACGTGAAAGAAAAGAAAAGTGTAACCAAAATGCAAGTGGAAGTTTGCAAGTTTTTTTTGTGTGAAATGTTTTTCATGTAACCAAGCAAACCAGATCCCTTCCTTTTATGTACGCATGAAGGACAAGACTAACGTTGGGTGAAAAATCTTGATAATGTGCCACATTCTTGGCAAAATAAAGACGATGGACAGAAAACAGAGCAGTCGGCTCTGCAGTCAGCGTCAGGTGGTGGCCATGTGGTAAATTCAACAAACTCCCTCCAAAAACAGCTTCCGTTCTCTCGACCCCTGTAATTATAAAACAATCCATCCCCGTTTGTTGACCTAGCGTGCTGAAGAAGGCCATGACATTGCTCACCATAAGTTGAGGAGGTCCAAACCCTGATTCACTATGAGATAATCTTTGTTTTAACCTTTCAAACACTGTGTAAAGTGTGATCTAATGTCATCAGTCATACCTTGATATTTACACAGCGGATGTTGCTTAAGAGACATATGAGATCAGAGTAAACATTTTAAAACCACAGTGCTATCGTTTATCTAATCGGAATGTCAAGAAATGTCAAACTTCTGAACTTACAATATTAAACAATAATTTTTAATGTGATAGCATTTTAAACTAAGTTGTTTATAACCTTGCCTGTAGAACACTGCGCTGATCAGGTTGTTGCGTCACTATTTTTGCCTTTGAAGCACACACCAGTGTTCATGACTGACAATGATTAGTGTCAGTCACCTTGACAAACCTATGCCGGTTTTTACTTTTTTCTATGAATCACAGATCATCTGATAGAATAGTCAGACAAACTGGGCTGTTTTATCACATGTACAGTCCAGCCTGGGTCATACACCATCCTTTGTTGCTTTTAGAGAAATCCAGACATTTTACTAAAGTTAGAGTTGTTATAATTGATCTGTTTGAATGCATCAAAACGTATTACTCGACAAGATAATGTCTCCTTACAACTTATAAACATCAAAGTTCCTGTGAACTGTGGATTTGTAATTTCATTGCAGCCTGTGTGAAATAAATTTAACGTGTCTACAAAGCCACGTTTACTACAGAAGAAAGTCTCTGCTGAAGACAATAAATCGCATAAGGTGCACGACCCCCGTCAATCTGTGTTTATGGTCATTACTACAAATTTACAGATTTACTGTCAACTGCTTCACACACTCATTCCTTACATAACGTCAAGGAAAGTCAAAAGAAGAGAAAGGGGAGAGTCAAGGGTTCTTAGAGAGAGAGCGAGAGAGCGAGAGAGAGAGAGAGAGAGAGAGAGAGAGAGTAAGGGAGGACACCTCAGGTTATACTACTGAAGAAAAGTGATCTCACTCCAGAAAAGGCCCCTCTTTTATGACTTCCTGTTGAACAGGATATGGGGCTGTCACACTAAACTTGTGTCATAAAATGCTTGCTTCCCTGATATCTCTTTGACAGGTACGCCAGCTTGCCAGCCCATACCTCACTTGTACAGCGCACACTCAAGCAACACATGAGGAAAAATATGCAGCATGAGTTTCTTAGCCACCAGCTTTTTTTTTTTTGGAACACAGCTAGAGGAGGAAAACTCAAAAGTCCACATTAAATAATTATCTTCTTAGAATTGACTGTAATCACAACAGACATAAACTGAACATAACATTGTATTATAGGAGCCTAAAAAAAAATTATGACGCTTGCTTGAAGGGCTTTTGGGTTTCCTCTCACGCACAGGACAGCATTTTTGGACTGAGGGCCTTAAAGCCTTTGCTGTGCAAACAAATGTAAGCTGCACTGTAAACCCGGATAAGTCAATACAACTCAAAACTTTTGATGTAACTGATTACGTCAATAGTTTTGAGTACATTAACTATATATTTTAATTAAAGTTAACTTTAAAAATTTAAATACATGAATTTGTACTTAAACTTTTAAAGTTAACTTTAATTGAAATATATAGTTAATGTACTCAAAACTATTGACGTAATCAGTTACATCAAAAGTTTTGAGTTGTATTGACTTATCCGGTTTTACAGTGTGTGTGCTGTGTGCTGTGTGCTGCTCAGGCCTGCCGCTGCTCCTGCTCCCCGGCCTCCTCTGGGGGTTTGGGGCTCTCCTCCGCATTTCTGCCCTCGTCTGAGTCACCCTTCTGGCCAACGGTGGACTGCAGCCTCTGCTTTTGTCTCGCCGTTTCTGCATTGTATGCCTAATCACAATCACAACATGAGCAAAGAGGCAGGAGGACACAAAAATGATGATTATGATTATTAGTATGATTAACCTTGGTTTTTTCATTTCTACGCTTTCTTTTTGTTTGGCATTTTTTGTGTTGATGATCTAAACAATGTGCAATGCGGCAATTTGCAGATTCGTAAGTGGAGACAGTGGCATAGAATAAGAGACTGCTCAGTGCTGGTTAGACTGCTGTAGAATTAATGACAAAGAACAAGCATGCTTGCATAGCTGATGTCAGACTCACCCATCGGTTCACAATGCCCTCACTGAAGATTTTGGTTTCTGCACGACTGTTGAGTAGCTGTGTCTGAATCCTACCAAATAGGAAATTAAAAATCATCTGTTGAAGTTACAGTGCCACTCCTGTAGTAGATACAATTCATAAATGCAGTTCACCAGCTTATAATTTAATGTAAATGGCTGTCCTATCCAGTGACTCTTTAGGAAACCTTTGATTTGTCACACGTTTAATTTCAAATTTAAAGCACTCAAGCCTTCTTCTGTCTGGTTTGTTCCTCTTGACATTTTATAACTGGCATTTATTACATACCTCTGTAATTCCATTAATTTATAAAGCTTTTTCTTGTGCAGCGATAATATCTCTTCGTCGGTCTGCTGAACAAACCTGTGTGGAAACAGACAAGATTTCACATCTCTCAGCCAAGGTAATGATGAGGGTAACAGTAGGTGGAAGATGGAGGAGGGAAAAAAAGGAGCTCACTGTTTGTACTTCTGGCGACATTTGTTAATCTTGCCCTGAGTCTCACTGATCACCTCGTGGTAGGTGGGCTTCTCTGGAGTGCCATCACTAGTCAAGGAGTACTTTTCTACGGTAGTTGTGAACTCAAAACATCTTAAAAAGTATGGAGTGTTGAGATTCCAGCTTCAAAAAAATAAAAAAAAGTTACCACATATTTTATTTAACCAGTTTCTTAACCAGCTGATCTTAATGAATACAACAAGTCATCAGTCAGGTAGATCAGCTAATTAATGAAATGAAAAAATAAAAAAGGTTACCACATATTTTATTCAACCAATTTCTCAACCAGCTGATCTTAATGAATCCTCAAGTCATCAGTTAGGTAGATCAGCTAATTAATGAAATCACCTATTATAAGTGTACAGGCAGAAGGAATGGGTTTTCACTTTCTGAAGCTGGGATCTGGATCAAGAGGGAAGACTGACAGCCTGACAGGCCTAGAAAAATGGCCAGCTTGTGAATACCTCGGCGATCAAGAGCCACTCTGCAGAAGCTACATTATTAGCCTGAAAAAAAAAACCTCAACTCGTGCCAGAATCATGAATTGCACCATTTAGCCCACAAGGGCCCGATATATAGGCCGTTTCATGTGCCTAATGTGCTTTGTGTAGCACAATTGCCGACAAATTATTTTTGGGTCCCGCTGTTTGTAATCCGTGTAACCCTTGAAGTGGGACTATATTGTGGAAAACTGCAACATGTCCCTGTATGTTTTATTAGCATGTTACTGAAAGACTGTACATATTAACTGAATAACAACCTGTAAAACATCTGCTGCAGGGTTCTCCTCGTAGGAGGGGATACCATCATCTGGAAACATTTTGTTTCAAGAGAGAGAGAGAGAGAGAGAGAAAGACAGAGAAAGAAAAAAGAAGAGAGAGAAGGAGACGGACGACTGTCGCAATGATAACAATAAAGAGGTCCATCGGGAAGAAGCCTCAAGAGGAAGAATACTTAGTTTAGCATCAGATAAATGCCAACATCTGTGGAGAAAATTACACATTACAGGAAGGTTGCAACCAAAGGGGACAAACTCCAATTCCAAAAGTCATTAGTCTTCCTTGTAAATGCTAATTTATGAGCCAATATAATCCTGATGAAATCAGTGGAAAAGGTCTCCTCCGTGTGCATTACATCATTTCGCGAGACAAATTTTTCATATAACAAAGGAGGAGATCCGTGATGGTAAATTCATTTTGGATGATAAATATGGCCTCTCTCCCCCCCAAAACAGACCGGGTGTGTGATTTGCAGATAGACGTCCTGCAATCCCAATGTGGGAAACAGAGGAAGAAGAAGAAGAAAGGATATGGTACGCTGGCGATCTCGGTGCGCTTGACCTTGCGTGAGCTGGACCCGGCCACGGAGGGGATGCCGTGGAACTGGAGGTATCGGGCCACGAGTGGGCTCTGGCCCCACGGCTTGAAGTAGATGTGGTCAAACTGAGGGCCGGGGCCAATGTAGTGTGACTAGGAGGAAAATAAACAATAACAATAAAAAATATATATAATACACAGAACATGTGACATAATGCATAATGGAATAATCTCAAAACACAGCTGCAGCACGAAGGCACTCAGTTGAGCATGCTCATCTACAATGTGAATTACCTAGACAAAGACTTAAGCCAATAAACTCAAAGCCATATTTGTTCACTGAACTAGAGACAGATGTTTATGCTTGGCAGTTTACAGCTTATTTTTGCAAAGATGCAGGCAAAGTGCATAGTATTTGTGAAAATCTTAGAATACGTTTAGAACAAAAAGAGCTTTGGAACCCCTCCAACAGAAGTTTATCTCTGATCATCAGACTGACATTCTTATACAGCCAAACAGCACTTTTTGTTTTGATTGGTTCTTAATTTATTTCCGAGTGCAGACCTTAGTGACTCCACAAACCGAGGAGACAGGAATTCGAAATTCGGGACATAGTTCGTCTCGGAGGATGGAAACGCATTAAGTGATTGCAGGGTGGTAAACACACAGTGCCTTAAATATCCCAGCTTGTAGGCCAGCGACAAGGAAAATTATGGGGGAAGATGAGAGAGCCCCATCTGCCCTGTGTTAAAAGTCTGACTGACTGAAGGAGGTATGGGACTGTCACACTGTCATGACTGTTTAAACGCCATCTTTATTCACACACATGGCTATGTAACCATTACATGTGTGTTCAAACATTCCTGCTGCCTATCCACACACACAGCTAAGACTACGTTTTGGCTGCTTCTCACTCAGTGTGAATGCCGTGCCTCATGTGATGTCTGTCCACACACATGGCTCAGACTGTCTTCTTCTTTCTACTTCTCTCTGAGTGTGAATGCCCAAATGCTGAGATCGCTGTACACTGCAGAGATGGTACTGTACTGTACTCTGGCTGTACTCTGCCCCTCACCTCTTGGTTCTTTCTGCAGCTGCCCACACTGGGTTCGGCGCTGACACCCCCGCAGCTTCTCCTGCCCGCTGTGGTGGGCGTCTGAGGCGGCCTCATGGCGGCCGCGATGCGCTCCTGCAGGTCCGTCTGGAAGTCTAGTATAATTTAGACCGAGCATTAGTGGCATTAGTGGCTGATTTTTTCCAGTAACATTTGATAAAACTTTTCATTGAAGTTTTTTTTTTACAAAGCAACGTCTGTTATTGGTCTTTGCTGGCAGCATGAGTAATGAGATTATTTAAAAAGCTACAAATAATCAGGAGAGGGATAAAATACCCGGCCAATATGTCCATTTGTGGGGAAAACAGAAAGGATAAGAACAAAACACACACCAATACATCATTAGTAGGCATTTGGTATGTTATTATTTTCACTCTGTCAGATTACCGGTAAGTAGGGAGGAAGTTTTTGGATGGATTAATATTTTGAGTGGCTACAATATTTTGTACCGAGTCCCATCGAAGGAATGAGAGAGAAGCGAACACAACCTTTTTAAATACACAAGACACTGCTGTCCATCCAGCAGCATATCACACACACATTCGAGAATACTCCCCACTGCACACACAACGCCAGCCTGAATTAGCGCTTGGATATTTTGAGATGTCTTTCACACTTAATGCCACTAAAGTACTACATGTTTACACAGGGAAGAAGCTGCTTTTCTGACTACAGCCTACATTTGATTTTTGGCCAGGCAGGCTAAGACAATGATCCCGAACAGCTGCTGCAGAATTACCTTGGATCTATTTATGCGAGCGCGCCTGAGTCATGCATGGTCACATTCTTAGGAGAGATCTGACACATCTAGATGGCGTACTGGCGTACTGCCGGAGAATTTAGACCCTCTTTAGGCCGTCTTTGCACCTATTACAACTCTGGACTTTTGCGTTTGCTTCCCACTGACCTCTTATCACACCAATTCCGGGTAGGCAGCCACGACACGGTTGTAGTCATTACTGTGGGCTAATCACCTACAGTAACCAACCAAATGGTTGATGGACACCTCAGAAAAGAACATGAAATGACTAGAAAAGAAAGTAAAGATGTGTATCCACAATGGCTAATTTCAAACAAGTATTCTCATTTTCACATGATGCCTGAGCAGTACCATCCAAATAGTAGATGGATACCTCAGTAAAAAATATTAAATGAAAAGAAAAAGATGGTAAAGATGTGTACCTACAGCAGCCCATTTCAAACAAAATATTCTGCTTTTCCCATGATACCCAGGCAGATGTTTTGATGTCTAAGCTCCACTAATGACCTCTCTCGTAAGCTGGTGGATTTTTTAAACATCTCTCTGGAGTGGTCCTCGAGTGACAAAAAGCAGACTGCGTTATAAAAGCCTGGTGCCCTCCAGGGTTCATGTTCCCCCTGCTACCCCACCAGTTCTCCTCGTGCTGCAGTGAGCTGTCTGCTGAGTGATGGCCTCTGTTGTGTATGAGGCTCAATAATAGGGGTACATGTCAAGACTGAGCTACAATATCCACAATACATGCCAGCACCAGCTTATTAAGTCACAGTTCCACTATATTTTCTTTTGTTCCTGTGGGGCCGAAATAGTGAAACTATCTGTTCTTGTGCCACCAACTACAGTAAAACACTCAAACAAGTCACATAAAAAGTTGTTTTTCTGAAAAATGGCGAGCACATGCAAAGACACAAGCACAATAAACAATGCGAGTGGCTGGATTTTTTGAAACCGTATCACACAGATACTGCGAGGAACGTGGAGAGAGCATGGCCCATGGGGGACATATATCCTAGAGAGAGAGAGCTGTGGACAGATGTGCTGGGAAGCGTCGGAGGCCCCAGCCCTCAGTTCTTCACACCTCCCTCTTTCTCCAGAGCTGTTACAATCTGTCACCTTTTATTGCATCAACACGCACTTTTGTAAAGGGACTTCCAAGACAGACAGGGACACTTCAAAGAGCGCAGCAGCAGCTTTCACCAGCCTGCCGGACAGTCCCCCAGGAAGCAGCCAGCCGCACGTTCCATGCAAAGGGCTGGGCAACACGCGCCGTTCCTTCGCAGAGTCCAGTCAACTGGTCAAACAGGCGGCTGCTGCGTGAAAACAAGAGCCTGGAGCAGTTACTCTCTCGCATGGTGAGTACATATGAACTTTTTAAATAGTGTAGTGTGCTTGCTTGGCAAGAAAAGCTGATGACAACCAACTGTGCAGAGTCTGAGAAAAACACTGCTGGCAAAAAGCGCTATAGTCAGTCTTTCAGGAATAAACGAAAAAAAAAAGTTATTGCGTATTTTGCTTGGAACTTTGCACATTATGTGCTATGTTTTGAAGCGATATCTACAGGAGCCATTTGTCATTACAAGATGCATTGATGTGATGCATTTTAGTGTTGTTTGTATATCAAAACAATTGCACTGTTACTAAAATACTGTATCTTTTACTTGTGAACATACTGTATGTCATCAGCCAGAGAAATAAGACCATGTTATAAATGTAGTTTATAGCGTAGTACTGTAAGTTAAAGTAAAGTTAATGATTTTAAGCAAATTGAACCGCAACCTCTTACTGCAATGTTTTACCTTCTTAGCACACTTGTTCATGTATTTGTTTATTGACAAATAATGAGCTACATTTTAATCCTTAGTGGGTGTTTTTGTAGCAGCAGAAATTGTGAAATTGCGAAATCTGGTGTGTGGCGGAGGCAAACCCGAGATACTTAATCTGGACGTGTGTTAACGCTATTTATAGAGCCGACGTATGTTCACAGGCACCATCCCAAGGGCTCACCAATTATTATGGAATTTAGAAAGCAAAAGCTTAACCCAAACAGTCACAGAGCAACTAAATCCACCACCCAAGAATAGCCTGACCTTAAACACAACCCATTCAGTAGGCATAAGTTCAGAGATATCAATACAAGACAGTGTAAACAAGTGTTTGCGGAGGTTGGAGGTCTCGTATGTACAACATACACATCAAACGGCTATCCCCACTGAGTACATTCTAGACAAGAGGCAAAACCAGTTCTATGATATAATATTAACTTGTAAACAATAAATATTGTAAACATAAGTGCTATCCACAAAGTGGTTTTAACAACTTCCAAAGTAGATGTATTTTACAATAGTCTGACTTGCTCTCTCTCTCTCTCCAGTATTGTTTTAAAATGGGTTAATTGAATGTTAAAAAAAACATTGTTGAAATGTTATTAGCCAACCTGCAAGGTATAGAAAAAACTATAGCTGAAAATGTATGGGACAGGTAAACAAACCTTTATTGTTTTTTTTAATCCTCTTGGCCTTACCCTGTCTGACCCCTGTATTCACCTTCCTTTGACCTAACATCATTAAACAGCCATCATAGTTCACATCATTTTCATGAAACACTTTTAAACAAACAAGGACACACTCACACACACACACACAGACACACACACACACACACACACACACACACACACACACACACACACACACACACACACACACACACACACAGAGATAAGTAAATAAATAAATATTGGAAGCTAAAGAAACTACATGCTGGCCTGAACTATCTCTCAATGACTTACTGGGGACGTAAACGTCTGATGGAGCTGCAGCTGTCGTGACATGACATGCATCAGGTACAGCTGCCAACGGAAGGTTTGATCCCCCGTGAGACGTTGTGCCACCTACAGTATTTGACACGAAAAAGCACTGGCTGCGTGTGTCTCTGACTGAGGACAAACATGCGCCACCACAAACAGACACGCTAAGACAACGAGCTCAAGTGCACACATGGCCTCTGTCAAGTGGGCCACTTATTTGCTCCGATCTCGGTGACTCAACAGACTTGTAAGAAACAGCCATGCAATTAGACCCGATCAACCCACGAGGGTGAGCGTTTGCAGAAGTGCACTGTACAGCGTTGCAAATATTCCAAATCTGTGTTGGAACAAGCAAACAATGTTTAGAATTACATTACATTGCAAGTAATAATGCCTCAATGAAAGGGAAGCCTCCTCTGCACTGGAAATACACTGTGCTGTCTGTGCTGTTGTTCTCTTGCACTAAAGTATTTTTGCCTGTAAAAACACAACCTTGAAAACAGAGCACATCAGTAAACCCCCAAATTTGGGGTAATAAGCACAGAAACCGCAAGGAAATGTTGCTGGAATTGGCCTTGGCTCTCTCTCCAACACGCTTTTCCATGTTTGCGTGTCACATTGCAATCATCAGGCTGTGTGTGTGCGCCGGTGTTACGGACTCCGGCGGGGCGCTGGTAGTCCATTAAAAAGGAAAAAGGTGAGGCTTTTACAGGCAAGCCGTGACTGCAAACGTGCTAGCGTTGCTGGCTCAGCCCCACTCTCCTCAATAATTAATTTAGCATAAAGGAGAGATGGGGGTGGGGGTGGGATGTGGAGTTGGGGGATGGGGGGTTGGGGTGGGGTGGGGTGGTCGGGGGTTGGTGGGACAGTCACGCAGGGACCGAACTAGATGCCTCGGGCTGTACCCTTCCTCTGTTGCTCTCTCTACTGTAAACTTCAGTGGTGAAGGGGCCTCCTTGCTAAGCTCTCTTTCATCTCGCTTGCAGCATGCAACAATTTAAACAATAAATTCAAACAACCTGTATGACGGTTGCCATCTGGAGCAGCAGAGAGCCAAAAGCCAAGGGCACATTCAACTTCTTTACATCAGATGCTCTTAAAGGCAGTGAGTGGGTGAGCGTGGCATGGCGCAGAAGAAAAAGTGTGGGTGATTCAGCCATTCAACTGTTTATCAGTGATTTTTAAATTTAGCTCCCGAAAGGTAATGGCACCATGAACATTGTATTAATGGACTAAAAAAGTGACAAAATACAATAACACACGTTTATACAACTTATTAAAAAATATTCAAATAGAGTTATTGGTTTGCCTATAAATTAACAAATCACTGCAGAAGTAATAGAGAAATTACTTTGAACGGCTGTTATATTTGCCAAACTATTCTTCAACCAGGTGTCTATTGACCTATTGTATACACACTGAACATAAAAGTTATGACAAGGACAACCCTACAAATTTTTATTAACAAAGACTCCTACCTAATAAACATTTATCTCCCTGAGGCCGTTCATCAATAAAGGTGTTTATACACACTACTTAAAATTAGCTTAGCAGGTTGTAAGATTCATAGCCAGGAAAAGTAAAACACTCATTGTTCAGAGCTCTGACTTTTGATGTGTGTGAGAAAGATTTTGTAAAACAAACACTGGCCAAAAAAAAAAAACCCCGAAGCAGTGAATCTTGGTAATAATATTTTAAGACACACGACCTGCCAGTATTTTTCCACTCTATATTTATCCTTATTTTTATATGTGTGTTTGAGAGATGTTTTCTGAAATGATGGGCGGGCAAAGCTCCTTTAAGTATCTCCAAATAACACCGCAATGAGTGACAACTAACCATTAGCTACCATGTGAACTTTTGAAGTGTTGAGTTCAAGCAAAGGCCAGGTGTGTAAAACAGTAAATTGTAGTCCTCCACCACAAAGACAGTGGAAGAAAGAACGAAAAGAAGTGAAAAGACAAAGTGAAAGAATGAATGACCTCTGACAAAGATTACCACCTCCGTCTTGTAATGTCATCTGTTTCTGCTCTTCAATACTTGCCCGCCAAGTGAAATTTATGGTCTGAAATGATGATATTTGTTAAATAAGCCACCAGATTTGTATGATTCTTTGATGTGGTATGTTCAGCGCTCCTGGTTTGACGGTTAAAAGAAAACTAACATTTTGCAGAAACAGTTAACGGTCCAAATGACCCCATTTCCTGAAAAAAAAAGAGTCCGTAAAATGCTGGGCTTGGCAAGACAGAGGTGTACAAACAATCCCTCTGAGGCTGAGGCTGTATGCAAATGAAAGAGCACATGCTTAGTGCATACCAGAGCAATATCAGCTATTTCTCAAGTTTATGGCTCCCTCTCATGACCAGTAGGGGCCTGGCAAAAGGCAGCAGGCAACAGGTCCTAGTCTCTCTCTCTCTCTTCCTCTCTGTCCCTCGCTCTCTCTCTTTTACTCACTCTGTCTTTTACTCTCTTTTACTCTCTCTCTCTTTCTCACACACACTCTCTCTTTCTTTCTCTCTCTGTCTCTCTTTCACTCACTCTGTCTTTTACTCTCTTTCACTCTCTCTCCCTCTCTCTTTCCCTCCACCTCACTCTTCCTGCCCAGCATCCAAGTGACAGCTGACTGGCTGAGGTGTAATTGGTCTCAAGTGAGGTCAGCAGCAGGCATTTATCTAAGCACACAGCATAACGAGCGAAGATGCGCCGCAGCAATCCTCCCAGGGTTCACACGCGCCACCACACCAGTCGGTAGTCAGCCGTCCTCCCAGCATTGGCTCTGTGCAAGGCAGCAGAACAGAACAGCCATCGCAGGGCAGAACATTTTTAGAGGGAGAGACAGAGACAGAGACAGATTTGGAGAGAGGGCTATCTGATTTGACGGCAGCCACCTCGTAAATGTAAGTTATGTTTTTAAAACAAACTTTGAAATATTTTGGGGGGGTGCATGGGAGCTGAGCTCAGGCAGATGGTGGTGGTGGTGGTGGTGGTGGTGGTGGTGGTGGTGTGCCTTGGCTGAAAACATGCTCTGCTCTAGGCAGACACACACACACACACACACATGGCAGTGCCTGGGCACCTCTCCCATGAGGGAGGCGGAGTGTGTGTGTGTGTGTGAGTGAGTGTGTGTGTGTGTGTGCAAGGGGGTGGTGGATGCACTCTAACCACTCACGGCAGCCAAAGGCAGACAAACGTGGACACTAGTATGTATGACAATGTCGCTCTAAACACAGTGGCAAGTGGTGATTAAAATAGCATGGCTGCAACTCAGACATGCAGAGAAAGCCCAGAGGAGAAGAAATGACAAGTGTGTTTTGCTTCTCCCTGAATCATAGCTGAACTTTTTGTCCTCTCATTTTAAGTCTACTCAGGAACATTTAGCCGGAGAGAGTGAGAGTACCTAGAGAAGGTAGTGGTCTACAAATGAATAGAATGCCTAAATATTTTGCTGAAAGTGTGTGAATGTTATGTTTTGTAATGTTATGTTTTAAATGTGATCTCTTGCATTTCGCAGCTTTGGAATCTGAATGAAGCTGACCCCAAGACATGATGTTCATCAGAAGACTGTGGTTTTCAGCAACACCTGGGGATAATGAAGAAGCACTGGTTTGACGCCGAGTGAATTTCCCCAAGAGTGACCCCCCCCCTCTCCACTCCTCCACCCCCCCCCCCCCCCCCCCCCCCCACACCCCTCCCTACCTTCGCCTGCCTCCCCCTTGTTCTGTGGGGGAGACACCAGGTCAGGGACCCCCGTGGGCCACACATCATTACACCAGCGTGGACTATTTCAGTATGGTGTTCAGGAATCCCACCAGCATTGCATTATAATGCGCATATGGATGCTGACATGGAACCTGCCAAATCTGCTCTTCGGACTATACTTGCACATCATCATCCTCGTGGGCAGTGTGTCGTTGGCGTGCAGCGATAGGACCCCGGAGCAACTGGCTGCGATTACGAACTGCTCCAAGCACGAGCGGCACACCAGAAACTATGACTACATGGAGGGAGGAGATGTGCGCATCCGCAGGCTGTTCAGCGGTACACGCTGGTTTCTCACCATCGACGACTCGGGCATCATTAGTGGAACGCAGGACCCCACCAACTGCTACAGTAAGTGTTGATTCATTCCTCTTCCCGGGAAATCTGGGGTTCTGCTTAAGTGTGTGTGTGTGTGTGTCATCTGTGCTATGCTGCAACCATAAATATCTGGCAGAGGAGTGTTTACTCCATGACTGTGTGGATTAGTTCAGGGGGGAGCATCGCTCATGGATTAAGGCATGGAATAGCCTGAAGTGAAGCCAGAGTGGGATCACTGGACAATGTCGCAGACAATATTATCAGACAGTTAATAGGTCGTAAGTCTTCAGTTAAAAGTGCACCATGACAGCTGTAAAGCAAAACATGTGTCTGGCTTGGCAGAGGGTTTCTCAACAGTGGAGACGAAGACAGCTAATGAAGTAAACAAATGAGTCTGTGTATTAGAGCGCCAGACCTTTCTCACGGCATGACTAACGATGCTCCGGCGTTAAAGTGACAGTGACAGCGGAATCGGTTTACACTGTGGTAAACGGTGACCTATACCAATCTACAAGCGAAAGAAATCTCCACATGAAAAGAAGGCATTTCACTACTTGTGTTAACACCTGCATCTATCTATCCTGTTAGAGGATCACCTCAAGTGGATAGTGCTGCCCAGCTATGGTGTTCTGGCAGTTTGTCGGCTCAGTTCATAGATTACCATACACAAATAGTGTGGAAAATGGTTTTAAACTATCCATGAAGATTAGAGACCTCATAAGTAATCAAGTGCTAATTAGAGGTGACTACAGATGCATAGTGACCTCCGGGAACCCCGAAATTCAGTTGGCCAATCAGATTGCTTTTTGAAGCCAAATAAATGCAACATGTTAAGATGAAAATCTTTTCTGTGTGTGTGTGTTTGTGTGTGTGTGTGTGTGTGTCTGTGTCTGTGTCTATGTGTTTGCGTGAGGCCCCCACATTCCAGTAACTGAATCTTTGAGGTGGCTATCATTTCCTCATATCTTAACAAGAGTCTGTTCCCAAGAATGTTAGCGTGACAGGGAATGTCTCTGGTGGATGGAAAAGATGCTTGCGTAACAATTGGCGTTGAGAGGCAGAAAAATTGATACACCCCGATGTGGCAGACAATCGCACGCACAAGGCAAACAGGCTTGTAGGGCTAGAGGGGGACCTCCGAGGGGGAGCTGTGTGGTGCATAAATGTAATTCATTTCCAACTCAGATTTCCTCGGCTTATGCACTAACAAGCTCGGAGACGCCTGACTAGACGTCGATGAAAGAAAAAAAAACCAATAATGACAAATCGCTTGAAATGCAATGGAATGATAGTCTTTCTGTGTAGAACTCACATCGCTAGCATTCTTTTTCGGTTCACACAATGGGACTGTGGTTACTCGATATATTAGCCTCTCACACACTGAAGCAGAGAGCTGTGTGACACACGTGCAGTTTCGAGGAAAGTTTCACGAAATAATTTTTGCCCCTCAAAATGTCCTGTTTCCTCCAATTTACACACTTGAAAATGAATGATATATGTGAGATGTGTGCTGCAGTGGACTGGTGGCTGATCCCTTCAACACCTGAGTTCTCATGGAGATTCTCTATTCTTGAGAAATCCATTCTATCTGCGGTCTAAATGGAAAACACATGGAGCTCAGTAGGTGGGAGAGCACTCTGAGGGGATTGCCTTGCCATGTAACCACTTAGACTCGAGCAAAAAGAAAAAAGCTCCTTTTCATCTCCTCTACTGTAATGTGCTTAATCTAAAATACACACACTGGCTGCATCCTAACTGATATGGCAGAGGGTTGTGAATGTAGTGACTTCAGTCCGACTGCTGTCCAACAAAGCCTTAGCTTTGCGTTCCCAGAAGGTTGCCTACATCCTTAACAACAACAAAAAAAATCAAAGTAGTGTGGATATCCACTCTACAGGGAGGACAGAATTAGGGATCACCCACACATTAGTTAGCTTGGCCAGGGGCTGGCCCAAGACGCAGAAGGTAAATGCGTTCAAGATGGGGAGGAAAGCCGTGCGAGGCAGCTCCCGCGAACTCTGGACCTGAACATTTGCGATGCACATGTGTGCACGCCAGAATCTCCCTATAGACACTAAACAGTTGCAACTGCTCAGACATAAAACAGTAATACCACAGACAATGCTGCCATGCCATTGACATATGTCTGTTTTACCTCTCAGACATCCATCACTGGCACCAGCGAATCTTAGCAGGGTGATCCAGCACGCAATAGCAGTGAAAGGCAAAAAAAAAAAAAAAAAAAAGCAAAGGTCATTCCATAAAATGATCCTCAGTAGAAATACTCAGATTACCATGCGTGTGCTCAAAGGCCTCGCATGATGTAGTAAACAGTGAGCGGTGGAACGATGGGGTCATCGGGGGTCCACTAGAAAAATATTTGTTTGCGTGACTTCGAGGGAGCATGCTGCAGGCCTAAAATCTAAAACAAATGTCCAATGATTTATAGTCCGGGGCCGAAATGTATTCTATCTGTGTCCACACTTTTTTTCTGGAGGACCCGCGCCAACACCGCTTTTTCAGAAACAAGGCAAGAGGGCCGTAAAAAAAACACCCAGCTCACCATCTATTAACCGTTGGATTACCGTCAATTGCTTTGACAAGAAAATTGTGTCCAGCAAATCACCCTCGAGATAACAACATTGTTTCCACTGTTCAAAGCAAACACAGAGGCAGAGGTGCAAACAACAATTTTACGACGGGCCACATCAAAGCAAGGGGTTGGCCAGCCAGGGACGCCTGTTTGGAGGCATATATCAACACTTTCTAAAAGGAGGAGGTGGTCATTTATGGGAAACACGCATGACTTACATGCACAAAAACAGCCCCAGACGTGACGAGTGATGGACGGGGGTGGGGTGGGGTGGGGTGGGGTGGTGGGATGGGGGGGGTTATTTGTTGCGGAGCAGGAGATAAGTGCCCCGGCACCGCAGGTATGAGCCTCGTCTCCAGACGCAGACTGATGGGATGCAGCACAAATCCCCCCCGCTCCTCATCCATCACTGCGTCACTGACAAAATAATGACTCAGTCGCACTCCGGCATCAGAGAAATGTCATCGCGTAGACACGCATTATGCTTTCATTATACTTTTCATTAAAGCCAGTGGTTTTTTGGGATTCCTTAACAACGTGGATTTGTGAACGCTTATGAATATGTAATAGCTTTTTTTCCCAGCAAAACGGGGCCGTGGTATTCTGTGACTTGACTTTGCTGGTGGCACATAAATTAAACTTGACAGTGCCAAATTTCCAGAGCAACCATGTTGTTTTGTTTATGTCAGTGACCCTTGATACACAGACTATTTTATTAAATTAACTTAATATTTCTCATGTCATACACACCAAGCAGAGAAAAACTCCCTTATTTACTAACTGTATGCTCTAGCCTGCAATTGCTTACATTCAAAACATTCAGTCCTGTACACATAAGTGCTAACAATTATTATAAAGTGTTCTTTATGCTTTATGTTTATGTATCTAATCAGACACAAACTGGCTTGATTGCTTAGGATGTACCCTTTATATGCAGGTGTTGTTTACATGTCACCCTGTCTGAAGGCATTGGGCCTTGGGAGAGAAAAAGCAGGAAGGTGTTTTTGATGAAACACAATGTCACAATGGTTTGAAGGTTACAGATGTTGTGTTGCAGTTGTGACACAGTTCAACTGTGTTTTATAAGCATATTACCCTTCCATTTGACTTTACAGTCTTTGCTTTTGAGAAAAAAAAACACCATCTGAATTTCTTCATGTCTAACGACCCAGTAAATTGGAACATTATTTGTTTGCTCCACTGATATAAAGCAGTAATGCTTTCTGCAATAAATGTTATCCAATGTAGCGTGCTGACAGATAACTACATGATCTCAGTTGTACTGTCAAAGCATCCAAAACGTTCATGTTTTGTAATCTAATCAGCTACATATTTAGCAAGAGTGACTCAATTTGCATGTTTCCATGAAGCACAACAACTTTATCATACTTTTTGACAACTTCAAGAGACAGTGAATTGCATCACAAACCTATAAGAAAACACCCTGACAGAAATATTTGATGTGGTGAAGCATGCAACCATGATAAACACTGTGTCGTCAATGGAAACCCTTAGGAGATGCTGTGTCTACTATTTTCAGGCACTCTCAGATTAAAAGCCATATTATGTGTGAAGCACAAGGACAGTCGAGTAATGCCACTTCAAAAAAAAAAAAAAAGAATCTCAGTGCTGGAATGTAATAATACAACACATTGTTCTCAGATCAGTTGTTAAAGTAAAACACAAAAGTCTGGTTAAGATCTTTTATCTGGATTCCTTTCTGCCATACATTTCAAATACATAAAGAAACGTACTGTACTGTGCCTCAACCACCAAACTGTAATAATGCAAACCAGAATTATATTTACTTCAAAGAAATATGTGCCTGGCAATGACATTACAATTTACCGAATTTAAAACAAATGCAGGAATAAGAAACATAGACTAGACTAATTTTTACTCATAGACAAATCTCTTAGCTTCCCTGTCTAGCTAAGCTGGAATCCTTTGTAAATGAAAAGCTTTGTTTTTTTTTTCTCTATCGTAATTCTATTTGATGTTCTTTTCAGTCAGAGTAGAGTTCAGAGGAGGCCACAGCACCAACATAGCAGCTACTATTGTGGTAAACAACACAACACAGCTACTGCAGTTGATAGCAGGCAGTGCTGGGCAGCCTTGGGT
The DNA here is from genome assembly GCA_030347295.1 of Setipinna tenuifilis. Lineage (NCBI taxonomy): Eukaryota > Metazoa > Chordata > Actinopteri > Clupeiformes > Engraulidae > Setipinna > Setipinna tenuifilis. The sequence goes on along the minus strand of CM059280.1, from coordinate 6,197,522 downwards.
ACTGACTGTGTATTGTGTATCAAAGCTTTTGACACTATCAACTGTGAATAACTTCTGGGAAGCCACGGCCTTCGTGGGAGGGAATTAAGTTTCCCCTATGGTTTCATAGCTGCCGACAAAACACAAGGTGCAGATGTAGCAGGTGTTACAGGCACTGAGAATAACAAATGGTGTTCCACTGGGCGTAATGTTGGGTCCCTTACTGTTTACACTATGCATTAATGATAAATATACTTTATAAGATCAGTGATCAAGTCTGTTTTATGCAGACAGTACAATGCTGTACTGTATGCGTGCTGGCCAACTACAGAGCAACTAGTATTAAATTGTTCAAATGCATTCAATTGTGTCCAGAAATCCCCTCAAAGTCCTACATTTGTTTTGAATATGTCTAAGAAAAAAAACTTCTGGCAAGGAAGCATGTCCCTCTGACCCCCCTATTATTGTAAGCTTGACAAGAATGTGGGTTGGTCTTCCCCATATGATAAGAGGAAAAGACAGCAAGCTACCTTGCTACCCTACTACTCTTTAACAAGTAAAGTATGATATTACACATGCTCACAGTCCCATTTCACTACAAATTACTCACATAAAATCTGACCATGATAAATGATCTACTGTGTGATTTTAATTTTCAATTGTAGCACTTTGTCTCATGTATTCCAGTTATTAACATTTTTATTCGTTGTTATTGGTGATTTTATTTCAGTAATTACATGGGTATTGCTGGAAACGCCCTTCACAGTTAGTCAATTTTCCCTGAATAAACAATGAATGAAAAGATTTTTTATACCAATGCACTCCAAACAAAACTATGGCTAGTCCAGAAAATATGTTGTGCAGTTTCCCATGACTGTCCATTCAAATACCACTCATAAATATAAATCATGCTGCTAAGCAATCCAGAGGCCCTTTAAAACTCAAGGGTCAAAGGGACCTGTGCACTGAGCAAACACAGCCTGCATACAGAAGCTTATTTTGAGATAGCTATAAATCACGTGAAAGATATGAGCTCTTTCAACTTCTGTCCAATACAGCACAAACACATGTAGGCATCTGTAAACGGCCCAAACTCACTGCGTGAGACCAAGGCATGGGGACCTGTGTTAGTGAGTCACTGACTTCTTTTTTTCCACCTCTGAAACATACCTTATAAACCTCATTTCTCATGTCTGCTATTCTAGTGCTGAATATATCAATAGAAATATAAAAAGTTATACCACTTAGTTTAAAGTTATGCTTCTCTGTCAAATCAGACAATAGACACAGGCACTGTCAGTAGAGCAGCCATATCAGCCTGCACCTGAATGGTGATGCCACATTAAAATGTTGCAGAAACGGTATAGATTTTCCCAATAATGCCTATACACTTAAAGGTGCTGTGTATAGGATTGTGGCCAAACCTGGTACTGCAATTTAATTCCCAAGACTGTAAAGCATTGCCCCCCCTCTAGAGGCAAGAGACAAAACACAAAATCAAAACATAAACAGAACATTTGTGGGCTGCAAATTAAGTTTAAAAAATGTGAATGCTGTGGCCACACTATGTTTGTTGGTGTAATCAGTATTTTAATTAAAAAAAAAACAAAACATGTTTCTTTAATCTCTGGTGACTTATCAGGACCACTTTATGATGACTTGCCACAAATTTTCCTACATAAAGCACCTTTAATCCCTTCCTGTCTTTATACGAGAGTGCAGCGTCACTGCCGTGTCTCACGCGTGCCAAGCTGTGCCGAGAGAGAGAGAGAGACAGGCGGCCTTCATCTCCCCCTGGAGAGAGCTCTTTAATCTGCCTCCCAGATGTGCGATGGCATGAGCTGTGGTCGTAGTAATGACCGCCCGAACCGTTTAACAACTTTAACATAAAGCCAGAGGTACCGCAGGCTGATTAGTGGCAAAATAAAGCACGCCATCCTGTTTTTGTCATGAGGTTTTCAAGCTAGCGGTCCGGTTAAGCCCCCCCCTTTCTTTCTTGTAATTGTGTTGTTGTAGGTATTCTGGAGATCCGCACGGTCTCGGAGGGTGGCGTGCTAGCGATCAAAGGTGTGAAGAGCAAGTACTACATCGCCATGAACCGGACAGGAACACTGCGAGGCAAGGTAAGCTGTAACCAGGGGCGATTTTAGCATCTGGTCTTTAGGGGTGCCCAGCCCCCAGTGCTTATCACACAACACTATTATTATATATAATATATTATTCATTTTGCACTGAGCCAGGGGGTGCCGAGCAGTTTCACGGGGGTGCCTTGGCACCCCTAAAAATGGTCTAGATTCGCCCCTGGCTGTAACCTAAGAGTTAAAACAGTAAGAAAAAAGAGACTGACTTGCACTCAAGCCTGGGTGCTTCACAGAGAGAGAGACGGCAAAATCAGCAACAGGTTCTGGGCCACTTCTTGTTTAGACTAGACTCAGGAAGGACTGGAGCACACAGAGTACTTAGAAGTTATATTCACGCACAAGAAGTGGCCTAGGACTTGTTGCTGAGTAAGCTGTACCTGATCAAAGCTTATGGAGTAAAGTAAAGTGTTTTGTTTCTGGTTTATAAAGAGCATTTAATGAACATCCTGCACTTGACTGATCACTTGTTTCCACCTGCTATGCCTTTCGCCACACAGAAAGAGTACAGTGACAACTGCAACTTCAAGGAGGTGTTCCTAGAAAACTTCTACTCTGCATATTCTTCGGCCAAGTGGACTAAACCAAATGGCACAGAGATGTTCATATCACTGTCACAAAAGGGGAAGCCCCTTCGAGGGCGTAAAACACGCAAGGAGCACATATCATGTCACTTCTTACCCAGGGAGATCAAGGAGGATGACAAGCAAGTGGACTGAAAGCTCGACCATTCTGAACTGGGAAGGAATCTGAGATAAAGCATTTGCTGCTCCAGTTGGTAAAAAATATACACATCCATACACATGCCACTGACCCAAAACAACATTGTAGTCCACCATAGCAAGCGCAGAGGAAGTCTTTTAACCAATACTGGCTACATTTTCCGTTGTTGGAAAGGAAAAAAAAGGCCAACTTCTTAATATATGGAATGACCCATTTGAAAAAAGTATTGTTTTTTTCTCTTGTGTGTTTTTGAATGTATAATATTTATTGCATTTATAAGAGCCTACATTAAAATGCATTTTTTTCCACAAGCTAGCAATCAAAGGTAATTACATTCTATAGTTCAGTAAAGATTATTATTATTAATTGTAGAAAAGTAGATATTACAGAACCATTCTTTCCAATGTTTTAATTGTGAGAGACAGCAAAAGTATAGTCAGTCAGCATAATAATTGTTATTATTACTATTATTATTATACAATAATCATAAATTACACAAGATACATAGCATTAATCGGTGTATGTACTTATACTCAAAATTCCACAGTTTAAAAGGTACTGTCAATTATGTGTGTAACAAGTAGCTCACTTTCTTGTATCTTTTGGGTGGCATTGACTATGTGAAAATACAATAAGCTCATACTGAGTAGCATACCTACACTGTAAACCCGGATTGTCAATACAACTCAAACCTTTTGATGTAACTGATTACGTCAATAGTTTTGAGTTCATTAACTATATACTTTAATTAAAGTTAATTTAAAAGTTTAAGTACAAAATTCATGTACTTAAACTTTTAAATGAATTAAATTAAAATATATAGTTAATGTACTCAAAACTATTGACGTAATCAGTTACATCAAAAGTTTTGAGTTGTATTAACTTATCCGGGTTTACAGTGTATGAGCCCTTAAAAGCTGAAATCAGTCAAGTTGTTTTTGAGTAATTAAGCTGGAGTACTGTACATAGTGCAAGCTGGATTTGCCTACTGCAGTAATCGCAGACAAGTGTGTCTCTTAGCACGGACCCATCTGACACTAGCATGTGAAAGACTGAAACATACTCACGTTTGAATGTTTCTAAGTAATCTACATACATTATCTGATTGTTCACCCAAAGCTTCCTGTTTAAAAGATGACAAAGAGCTGCTCCATAACTGCCCACTAGCCATGCAGGGTCAAAAATGTGTAGTATGAAGCATGTGAAGCTGCTGGGTAAATTAATAACCCTTTTAACGTTTTTTATAAGCATATAAATGTTCTCTTCCTAGAGAGCTGTAGGCCACAAACTCCATATCAACCTCCTATGGTCCCAAGCTTTGTAGCCCACTGGTCTTTCAGTGGCCATTTTATTCCTAACTTTTTGATTTAGACATTCCATATTCTAACCAATACTGAATCATTGGCTTACAATGAAATACTCTAATTTCACTATGCAAAACCCAAGTCAAAGCTGACTAGAAACTAACTTCTAGTCTATAACTCTATAATTCTTTCTTTTCTGTCCCTTATTCACATCCACATTCATTTTGCTTGGGGTATTAGCATAAGCAGAACCCAAACCCAAACCCAAACTACACTGACTGCAAAACAAACAGACGTGGCAGAGGTCTGAAAAGAAAAAAAATAGAACCTGTTCAAAAAAACAAAACAAAACAAAAACAAATATACAAAATTTGCATTAACCCAATGTCTGCCTATATCTATTACAAATGAGACAAATGTATTGAGTATTTAGACCATAAAAGCTGTCATCTCATTTTAAACTTGGAGCAATTCTTTCTGGTACTCTTCATTGTTCAGTGTTATTTATGTTATTTATAGAGACTCTGTGTGTGGAATTCTGGATGTTGTAGAAAGTGTTTTATCCTTTGATACTTTGTTTTGCTGTGACTCTCCACGATTCACCAAAAAAACATAGGGACTTTTTTCCTTGTGCAACCAAGCCATTCAATACAACAAACACCAAGTGACCCAAACAGGGAGCCAAACTGGGACATCACCGAAACCGCATTCTTTTTTCCGCTGCAGCCAATGAGCTGTCTCAACCTGGAGTTCTTTTTTCTGCCACAGCCAATGAGCTGTCTCAACCTGGAGTCTCAGCAGACTCGCCATTTGAGCAAAATAAAACTATAATCTGCCAACACACCGTAAGAGTTGTTAAAATAGGTTGTTTTAAAGTTGTATGTTTTTCTTTCTTGCTGCTGCTGTCATTTAAAGAATAAACATGGTCTGATGTGATTCTATATTTTTAAAAAAACAATTATAATAAAATGACAAAACGTTGACCGTTTAAGACATTTTTTTGTGAGTATGCCAAAGATTGATAGCTAGTTGCACTCTGTGCCAAAGCAAGATCTCATTTTCCCACACTTTTGCAGTGGCATATACTACTCCTTACTTAGTTTCCTGTATTTCTCAAAGTGTGGGCAACAGTACACACACAATTACATTCCCACCGAACTAAGCTGTGGATAAGCTATCACATACACATGATACATATGAGAAACAATCTGCGATGAAGCAAAAATAACTTTAGGGCCAATCTCAGTGACACTGCACTAAAATGTACTTTTGTACCAAAAAAAGTTCAGAAAAAACTTTTTATAAAACACATTTCACAAAATCTTTGTCTGGATCAAAACAACTTTACTTTGAATCTCCTTAGTTTCTTGAGGTCGCAGCCATTAAAAATGGCTACTAAGAGATACATATAACAAAGTATAAAAAAATGATAACAAATCCACATCCTGTTGCACAGTTAGAGATAAAAGGAAGTGCTATCCCAATACATCAATAAGTCTGATTCGAGTGATAGGATAAATCTTGTTTTCTTACACGGAGCCAGGATATTAACATGACTGGATAAAGACCAAGCACTTTATCTTTTCCTCAAGTGAGAAGAGTCAACATGACTGAATGTTGTCATAATTCTCTTTTAAGGTTTATATTAGATTGAGTGAAATTTGAAGCCCCGTCATGTCAGAGACCAGTGCACTCAGACATACAGTGGGGCGCTGGCAAAGCGCTGCGTCTCAAGCTGAGGGAGACGGATTGAATGAAGAGTTTTACCTCCTGTTTGGGTTCACATCTGTTTCCAGAGAGGAATGACAGATAAAGAGACTCAAATTGAGAGAGCAAAACCTCGGAATAACTCTGACCCAAACAAAGTCTGGGCAAGGTGAAGGCTTCTGCCAAGTCACGCAAAGTTAGTCTTAGCAGATCATTTGTAACATGTTCCAAATGTAAACACATTTTAACTCAAGGCTGCGCAGTCTAGGCTCCTTGAGAGGCGCAGAAGATAGCATAACAATGAGCATTGGCTGGTCTTTCATAAAGGCTACAGAGACACATGGTAGTTGACTGAGGTGTGATTAAAGATTAAAGACATATCAAAATGTTGGCCTATTATGGTGTCCACTACGTGTCACACAACAAAAATGTGGAATAAAATAAAAAAGGTCGTGTGAAGTGAAGGAAGGACATCTCAACATTGCACAGCCTTTAGTATTTGGTTAGTGTGTTTAAAAAGGATGCACATTGTCTTGCCAATTGTCCTAAAATCTATGTAATAAAGACATTCAATTCTGTGTATTATTGTCAAAAGTGAGTCACATTTAAAGCCATTACCCAAATGTCTGGGTTAATTACAAAATGACTTGCAGTAAAAGGCCATAAAGGGGTTTATATACAATAACAGAACTACTCAAAATAGAAAGGCTACAGCCTTTTGACACGTTTTGTGTGTGTGTGTGTGTGTGTGTGTGTGTGTGTGTGTGTGTGTGTGTGTGTGTGTGTGTGTGTGTGTGTGTGCACATCCTGAGTGGGCTATGCTCTTTGTTATGATTTGTTATGCTAAAGAGTTCATTGTGCTCACGAGGAGTGCTTGAGCAGGTCATCCACAGCTTTCCTTCCGTGGGCAGGGAGAAGTGAGTGTGAGTGGAACCCCCCAGTAATACCAACAGCATGTGGCTAGATGGCAAGGGCTGAGAAGGAGGAAACAGCATCTGAATTTGATACATTCAAAGGGGGCCATGAACTTTCCTCCCCGTGGTCGGGTGCGTGGCTCCGTCGGCCCTGGGAAGCCCGGGGTGAGCGACCTCAGAGGAGTCACACTCGATAGATATCCACCGAGACGTGGGGAGACCCAGACCACCTACACGTCAGTGCAGCCTGCCACACCACACCACTCACTCGCACCCCCCCCCCCCACTCCCCCGCCCCACGGCCAGGGGCTCAGAGAAAAGGGAAAGGATGAAGGAAGGGGAGTGAGTTGGCCTCTGGCAATTTATCAAATCGCTGTAAAAGCAAGCACCTCCACAGAATTCGCATGAGAGCCCCACTGTCCCTGCACAACTATAGAATTTTGTAAAAAAAAAAGAATAAATAAATAAATAAAAAAGACGACAACACCGTGCAGACCTCTTGGCACCTGCACGCTCTCTGCTCAAGGTAACAGCTGTTGCTGATGTACTGGAACTAATCATGTTTCATCACACTGGGGTTTTAAAAATGCGAACAACAAAGTAAAGTCAGACAATGCAACAATCTAACAAAAGCAGGCTTTGGCACTGAAAGACATGGGATACTTAAATCCTCTTGATTAGAGTAGTCACAAACATTAATCAGAATTCACTGAATGCAGCACTAATATGCAAAGTATGCACAACCGTGCAGCTTTGAAATACCGTTTAACAACTGCGTGAACACAAACTGTGAACAAGACAACGAAGTGCTAAATGATGTCACATGGTCTGATTCTAATCAATGGGGTCAGCTGTTCACATTGTAACCAAACAGCTATTTTTTTAGCTGCTATCACTAGATAAAGCTTTTGGCCAGCCAGTGAAGCCATATTACATATAAAAAAACATACAAGCTTTCCAGTAATGGCTTATTTCACCACCTCTGTGCACAAACAACTCTGTACCACAGCTACGCTTGTGCTGACAGCTAAGAGCTCAGCTATTCAGTCCAACAACAAAAAGTGAAATTGCCATCCTTGAACGCATTAAAAAAAAATGAAGCAAAAACAAAAACTTGTCCTAAATTAACACTGGTAAGACGGTCCGGTCCCAGACGTCAGAATGATTATCATGGCAAAGACATCTGGACTGCATCCTGATGGGTCACAGCTCTCTGGAAGACTGGCGTTCTAGCCCTGACCACACACACAACAGCAGCATCCCCACAGGCATCTTGCTTGACTCCCCACATTTCTCCCTTCCACTCGCCCCTTTTTTAGCCTCCCTCCCTTCCATCAGCCTGCCCTGTTTTTTCCACCCGCCGTAGGAGGTAAACAAGCAGTGAAAGTCAGGAAGCAAACCGAGTCAGGAAGCCAGACATAGGAGCTTTCTGTTATTTATCGACCCTTGTGAAAAAGGGTTAATCTTATGATTTAGGTTTTCGATTTTTTCCAAAGTGCTTTTCCTAGGGTTAGTCATATAAAAATAATGAATACTGATTATTTTCCATACGTGGAAGTACCATAGAGGTTGGGTTATCTATTAACACACTGTATCACATTACAGTACATGCCAATTATCTCCCTTAACAATAGAATGCTCTTTTCTGATTGGCTGATTAGGTGGGCATTGACTTTCTAGGAAGTGGCTGCCTTTGAAGTACATCTCAAAAGAAAAGTTAAATTGCCATTCAATATCAATGTGCTTATGAATGGTGTAGTCAACATTTCGTTTTTCCTAACAGAAGCTATACAGTAGCAAATTAGCTGGTTATTTTGGTAGTTTGCATATTTTATGTGAAATACAAAGGGAATTGTGGATTAAAATATTTCCTAAATGCAAATGGGAGATAAGTGGAATAACGGTCTTCGAGGTGACCAGTTCTGTGGAAAGAGTGACTTGGCAGAGGGAATGCCACTCTGCTTCGTGTCATGGAGTTCTTTGCCTCTACTTCGCCATTATTTCCACCGAACCTGTCACCTTGGCAGGGATTATCACTTACTTGTATGAGTAAGAATGAGTATGAGTAAGAATTACCTTCATGTGTCTGAATTAGTGAATATGATATTAAATCTGCTTTTGAATTTACATTTGTTCACACATTTTTTTTTTGTCCATATCATTAATTGATTGTGTTGTTATAGTGACTGTTTCTTGACTGCATTGATAACACAAAAGAAGTTCCAGATATTTCAAAACAATGGGAATTAGTGATGGGTGGACTATTGAGTCTGCTCAGACTGAGGTAGTAGAAATCTGTGACATGCCTACCGTAGCTGTAAAATATACTTGAAATGAAGCAGCACTAGTGTATGTTTAGTATGGTATTTGGTGCATTGTGATACATGATCTCCACTCTAGATGGGAGAAATTTTCACTCAGTGGGTCTTAAACTGTTTTGCTGCTAAGTATTTGCTAAGTGTTGTTCTGCAATAGAAATGTATAATACTATGAGTCTTATAATGTTATATGTTATTCATTTTGTATGTATTAAAATATAATTTGACTGTGATTTTAGACAAATTAATTGGCCTTCAGCAGTTTACAGCGTGGGTTGTTGAAAACTCTTTTTCCACTTTTTAAAGTGGAATGGAGGTTTTTTTGGTAAGACTAACTGTTTATCGCTAGTGAACTCTGATTTATTCACTGGTAACGACATGATTTGGGGCAGTACTTACCACAAACTGACTTCTTCTTAGTTTTGGTGACATCATTCAGTGGAGTCAGCCAGCTAAGCTTCCAGTTTTTCCATGAAAAAAGCTTGGGCTTCACTCCTGAAAATGATTTGATTAATGGTATACATTACTGTATATCAAATAGCGACTTTTATTGCTAAAAATGTAATACAGTTAATCTAGTCAGCAAACATAACTGTGTCATAAGGCCTTTAGCTTTATTTGCCAAAAGGAAGGTCTGGTTGAGGATGAAGACTTACAAATACAGCTGAAAAAGGAATTTACCTGACACCCACAGGGAGGTCACCTCAGTCAGAACTGTTTTGAAGTTGTCATCAAAATGCTCCAGCGACCGTGCAAACCCTTCGCAGAAAGCAGCATAGATTGCCTGAGCTAAGCAGTCTGCATATACCTGGAAGAAATGGGAAATTTGATATTACCGAATGTTAAAAGGTAACATTTACTGTGTAAATGTATGATTCTCCAAGCTAAAAATGTTTGGAGGTGTTGATGAGAAATGTTAAGCATATGATACTTTTAATTCTGACAAAAGTAAAATATTCATAAATCGTTATAACAGAACTCCCATGTACCTATACCTTGAATAACTTGTCCTTCACATCATTATGAACCGTCAACAGCAGTGAGACAAATCCGGTAGCAATACAGTCAAACAAGGCACTCTCATCCTCTAAACTGGGCTTTTGAAACAAACAAATAACATGACATCACCAAAGATTAATTCTACATTCCTATGTAAACGTAATAAAACTGTACCAAAGCAATGTTTTTAACGCTACATAACAAATTATCTACAAGTTAAAGTAATAAAGAATAAAAAAAAACTGCACAGATATTGTAGCATGTTGCTTTAAAAAAAAGACATGTAATATCCATCTGTTAGTCATGCCATACCTTAAAACTATGGAGGAAAAACCACCAAAACGTGTCCTTGAAGACAGTGATGGAATACTCGGAGAGGAAGAATGGTTTCCAGATTTTCAAGAAGCCTGGCTGTATTCAGAAACATTCAAGGCTTTTAAATGAAGTTCAACTCACACTGGATATTCAATGTTTCCCCTGTGCTGAACTATACATATTGTCAGCATAAATGACATATTAGGAAAATGCATGTGCTTTTCATGGTTAAAGTCTGGGACCCAGCACGCAAAGGCAAGTACATCACAAAAAGTTGGCATAAAAGGTTGCATGCAGCCACGACCTCAGAAAAAAAAGAAAAGTTTGACAGTTCAGGTGTTTTTGAAATAGGACATACCACAACATGTCTGTTTAACTGACAACATCTGGCTTTCAAGAAGATGAATAGGTGACAGCAATAGGTAAACCATGTGCTAATCTAATCTAAATAACATTTTCTTCCAAAAATGGTGAAAAATACCTGTCACCTTTACAACTGGGGCACAAAAAGGCTTACGTCTGAGTTGTCCTTTCTATTTAGCCAAGTACTTTTCAAAAATAACACATTGTGACATTTAAGCTATGATTTGAAACATTGCGTTGCCCACTACATTTCTAACACCGAAACCTTGATTTGTATGGATGATGTCTTACATCATCCTACAAAGATATGTTATGTAAACTTTAATTGTGAAATCATTCCTCTGTACACTGTACATACATGATCGAGCAAAGGAAAGACCAAAAATCTTTTTTTTTTATTTACAGTGTTTTTACTCACATTAAAGCCTTGGGCTTCTGATATCCGATCCAAATGCTGAGGAGTACTCGAAAGTCCTGGAATGTCAGTGTGGTCTAGATTTGAAAATCCAGGAAATTCAAAATCCTACAGCAATTGGGTTGAACAAATGGTCAGTGTCTTTGGAATTAATGTTATTGTGCATAATTATGAAGTGTGTAAGGCAGTGAATTAAAACGTGAACGTGAACATACCATAATATCTGGGCATAGGGGCACTGTTTCAACCTAAAATTACAAAAAAGTGAAGGTTGTTTTGTCTTTGTCCATGAGGCAAACAACGTTTTAAGGATTGTAGTTTATTTAACACAATCACCTGTTCCCTTAATTTTTTCCGGGCTTTTTCAACTAACTCTGGATCTGAAAAGACATACCTTATTAGATGACTAATTGGTGCATGTTTCATCCATCTGTTTCTAAACTATAGGCCTAATAATGATGGTGATAGTTTTGCTTTTTATATTAGTAGTAATAGTAGTAGTAGTAGTAGTAGTAGAAGAAGTACTAGTAGTATTTCTCTGTAAGTAATACGCTAAATAAGTAAACTTAAATGTATCAATTTAAGTCAGTATAGGCCTATAATAAGTATAAATATTAAATACATTTGCTTACAAGGGTGACCAGTTTTTTGTGATTGACTTTCTCTTTGTGACTTAATGGATTTTGAGAAATTAGCATTGAGTTCTGTCACTTTCCCCCATACTTCATTTATACAATCAGTAATAGACGTAGCTATTTCCACTGGAAAAGGCACCTTCCTTTTCAGATACTCTTCTATTTCCTCTACAGAACTGTAAATGTGTTCTGATGGCATTTGCACATATTCTCTGATTGTCAAAGGCCAGTCAACCTAAAAAAAAAAAAGTTTAACAGAAATCGTTATTGCATAAAAGTGTATGTCCATTCTGACACTTTATTCTGTAGCATGCCATTTCTAGGCTGTCAGATAAATCTCTTACAAAAAGCACAAATGCTTCTGCAACTTTATTTCCTGTTGTGGTTTGTTTCCCTACTGTATCAGGTAGGTTAATGCAGTTACTTGCACGAAAATGTAGAAAGTATAGTCAGCTCAGCTAAGCAATGCAAGTTTATTTCCATAGGTTACATTTAGTTCAGTTGTTTTCATACAATGCCATGCAGCTGCTGCTCGTACCAGTTTTTGACGTCTAATGAACTCTTCCAATGAGTCGATAGGGAGTTTCGTGTCATCTGTGTCTTCAGACATTTTGTCTGGTTGAGTGGAATTTCACTATAAACGTTTTAGATTTATGCCGAGTCCATAGCTGGAAAAGTCAGCGTGTTAAATTAGGTTGCTAGGAAACAGAGTACGCTTGGTAAATCAAAGGAGTTGTACTTCCTCCTCACGTGTATTTTATTTCCGGATTACAAGGGAAGCATTGCTAGGCTAGACTGAAGACTACAGGCAAGCAAATATAACGCTGGTTCTACCACTGAACTATTTTCAGTGTATTTATTCTAGGCGATTTTGTTGGGTAATGTTTACTATTTTACGTAGTGCCAGAAAAAAATTTCACATGCGCACAATTTTGACTTCTTGTTATGGTTTACCTAAAGCTTGCTGATAGCTGACAACTCAGTTCTTTAGTCAGTGTCAGTAGGTACTACCACATACTAATATAGAAATTGTTCTTACCGTTACTGTATTTCTCGTGTTTATGAGTTAGGTGTCCGTATTTACACCTTAGCTGCCAGTATTACCCTTGGTGAAATCGTACAATTTAGCCATGTCGATGTCAGCGACAAGCACCTTATCAGAAGATCACATAGATTCTGGGGGAAAGCTGAAAAAATGTTTGAATAATGTAGACTCCGCAAGTGAGACTGAATCGCCTCTCCACGGTCTAAAATTGGCATCACACGAAGTGCTTGAAAGAGCCCAAAAGCAAGGCAGAATAAAGTGTACAAAATGTGGTGGTTCAAGGATGTTCTTTTGCTACACGTGTTTCTCTGTAGTCGGCGTGGACCAGGAGGAAATCCCACTGATTAAGGTTAGTGTGATGTACATAATTAGCCATAAGTGGACAGATGTTTTCATACTAGGGTTAATACTGAGATGTCTAGCTTATTGGTTTAGCCCAAACGAGCGGTCCTGTTTTACCCAGACGTGCAGAGGCGACAGAATCATTACATTATCATTACAAACAAGGAGGTTAAAGTGCTGTGTTCTTAAAATACTTCTGTATGCTAATAAGACATTGACATTACAGCTTCCTGTCAAAATTGACATAATCAAACACCCCAATGAAACTGACGGAAAAAGCACTGCAGTACACGCCAAACTCATCGCTCCAGATGATGTCAATGTCTACACCTACCCGTGTATACCTGAGCTGGATGGTGATAGCTATAAGGTCAGTGATTATCATTATGATGATACAGAATGACTAGACAAAAACTAGAAACATTGCACTTTTTTACTCTTTGATTCTTCCATCAGACAATTTTGGTCTTCCCTGGACCTGATTCAGTGACTATTGAAGAAATGTTGCAGCATCTAAGAGAGATACGAACAAAGTCAACGGATGAGCCGACAGTAAAGAGACAAAAGGTCATAAATGAGACGGAAGAGGCCAGCCAGGTTAAGCAGCAGTCTTGTCCTCTGGAAAGAGTCATCTTCATTGACAGCACATGGAACCAGACAACCAGAATCATCACAGACGAACGACTCCAGGGTGAGTAGCATCACATGGTGGTATTTGAGTCTGTGTGTGTGTGTGTGCCTCTATCGTGTGTGTTTTTCACAGTGCTGTGTACAGTGTAGACCGTATGCCTTGTAAGCCATTCTTTGTCATGTATGTTCAGTGTTTTTCCCACAGGGATATTGTTAGTTAAGGTGATGGTTGTGCGGGCAGGTGCAGGACAATGGTTGAGAAATGTATTTATTCAGAATTATGCTTAATATTAGTCCTTTGCAAAGTGTTTGTTTTATGCTTTCCAGCTGATATGAATGGAAGGCAATTGATGAAGTTTGCAGTGTCATACAGTACTTATTTCTGTAATGTCATCACTTCAGTTTAAGCCCAAGTCTAATTTTACCATTCTATCAGGAACTTAGGTTAAGGTGGGAGGTATGTGTTGTTCAGGTGGCCACCCTAACTATAAAGCACGTGGGGAAAACACTGATGTTTTTAAGGTTGCTTTATGATGTAAACACGATGTACACATTTTTTTCCAGCCCTGCTGCGTGTTGAGTTGAAGACGAGGAAAACCTGTTTCTGGAGACATCAGCGGGGATCCCCAGACACATACCTTGCTACCATAGAGGCTATTTATTACTTCCTGAAAGATTATCACACCCTATGTCTCTTAAAGGAGTACAACGGTGAATATGACAACCTACTCTATTTTTACTCTTACCTTTATAAACTTATAAATAAAGCCAAAGTATCTGCTGGAAAAATATAATAGATTGAGCAGCTGGACATTACAGATATGTCTTTGACAATGAACATTGTTGTCATCATTTTAAAGAAATGTCAAGAAATACCAGTGCACAGCTAACCCTAACCCTAACCCTAAACGCTACAAAGGGACACCCACGTCCTTTTACCCTTGCCTAAAAACACACAAAAAATATGATGTCATTTCCTGTGCATAGCCGACTGTATGAAAACACATGTCACAATGGCAATCATAGTGAAATACTTTTATTTACAAATCAGAAAATGCATGCATTTCATTAAAATGTTCATTGCTGTTCAATTTTGATTTGCATTTGTAGTTTGTTTTACATATTTGCCACATCTTACATTTCTTTCTGACTTTTACTCTTACTTAACTCCGATTTTGAACCCACAATAACATGTATGCAGCAGAACTGAAATATGACAATCATAGACCTTCAACCAAATATGGACAACAATAATTAATAAATACAAATATGGCTTCTGTTCTGTGATCACAGATGGGCATGCTGGAGTTAATAGTATGTCTCTCTAATTTTACCCTGTAACATGTCACATGTTTTCTTGGCATCTCCCAGCAGCATGGAGGTGTTGGGCTTGTAGAATATGGGGTTGTCCACTGCAGCGTAGCCCACACCAAGAGTACGCTTCATCACAATCACCTAGTGCAGAATGAAATTATTATTGGCAAGCACCAGGGAGCATTAATCCAGATTAAACTGTATGGCACTTCAAACATGATTACAGTAGTTAAAACATTATTCTTTCGTTTTCTTTAGGATAAATGTAGTATTAATTATATCTCCACTGGTCTTAAAAGAACTTGCTGTGGCGTAACTGTGATCCTGTAGCCAGGCACAAAGATGACTCAGACCACATTATGGCCAAATTCAAGTCCAAATTCTGGTTTGACATAACGTCAAGTGAGATCGGACGAGATTTGTCACAGACAGTCGTGAAATCAGCAAACAGCTGGCCAATTCCACCGTACTAAAAGCTTGCGGGAGTGAGAAAAACTTAAGCCAGCTGCTTTCAGATTCTCATCTGATCTTGTCTAAAGTCATGTTCAGCTAGCTCTCCACACAGATGGCCAAAGTGAAATGGACTCTATGACACCACATCATCATGTCTTGACATGCGATCATCATGAAAGATGAAAATCTATCCTGTAGGGGAGCCTTGTACTCTACCTGCTTAGACTTCCAGACCTCCAGCACAGGCATCCCAGCAATTATCGAGTTGGGGTCCTCTTGAGCAGCAGAGTTCACTGTGTCGTTTGCTCCGATGACAAGAGTCAGATCGGTCTCTGTTGACAAAAAAAGTAAATGTGTTAAAGGTGGTATATGTAGAACTGTGGCCAAAACTGGTACTGCAATCAAATGCTAAATACGGTAAAGCATTGTTCACCCTCAAAAGGCAAAAGTCAAACCATAAACAGAATTTGCAGGCTGTAAATTAACTTTTAAAGTGTGAATATTCTGGCTGCCCTGTTGCCGATAAAATTAGTATTTCAGTTTGATATGTTTCTTTAATCCTTGGTGACCCATGATGACTATTTTATGATTACTTGCTGCAGATGTCTAACATTTGAACATAAAGGCACTCCCCAAAACCTTGCTATAGAGAGGTAAGCTAGCAATAGCTGTTCTCACTGATCTCCACATAAACTAAGCAGAACCATCTGTCCACAGAGCTGCGTGGTCTACAAGGTAGTCATGAAAACACGCTGTTGCTCCAAACATTGCATGTCTAAACATCATTATGTAATAAGCGTTAATTCAACTGTGGTGGAGCTATTTATTATGGCGGAATCATTGCAGAGACACCTGTGGAACTCTGAGGGTGTGCTCCGTGTGCGGTTTCTGCTCAATTAACTCCACATACCCAGACCTCCACATAACTAAAGGAGAAGGGTTCGTGGCACTACACTTGACCCCCGTTTTGATTGTCACCTGGGAAGTCGTCATTTATCTCGTCCATCTCCAGCACGATGTCATAGGGAACTCCAGCCTCAGCGAGCAGGACATTGAGCTGCCCGGGCATGCGTCCAGCCACAGGGTGGATGCCAAATCTGACAAGGACAAGGACAAAAATCAACAAGAACTTGTTGGGAACATTTATAAGCTTCGTATCAGACCGGATTTTGGGATGCTTAAATACTTTTTGGATAAATGAATATGTGTAAATAAAATAAACATATGGAAACTTTATATAAATCACATTCACATTCTCATTCGTCGACGACTCTGTCTTGGTTTGGTCATTCTCTCGTCATTTCTCTCCACAAGATCATTTCCTAAACTTTCCCAAAAGATCTTTATCTTTCTCTGGCCCGAGATGTAAATACTGTCTGGAGTATCTCTGCAATTGTTTTACTTTTTCCCTTTTATTTGGGTAGCCTTGACATTTTTCACATTAACATTATGAGACATAGACATGTTTTGTTTTGTTTTGAATATAAATAAGATTGTTCCATTGGCTTTTTGGGGCCATTTTTATGGAACATTTTCGTCCGTTATTCCCAGAAAGAGTGGGTTTTGCTCAGAAGTCCATTTTTACCCTTCAGAATCAAATGGCAAGCAAATTCTCTTGGCCAACCGTTTCAGTAAGCAGTCAGCAACTGCAACTTGTTTTAATCTTACCTAACACTCTTGCCCTGTTCACAGAGCATCTTCACCATGTCAGCAATGGGGTACTGCGCCTTGGCAGCACAAAGACCCCAACCTAGGAAAACAAACAACAAAAATATGTATGTTTCATTGTTGCATTGCCAAATGATTATTCATTATTTTCAAGATTATTACCGCTACTCCAAAAAGGTTTGCAGTGTAAAATCTGACTAAAAGTCAGTCATACATTCTAGTTGTACCACTGTCATAGTTCACTAATGTTGTAAACAAAAGTGGAGGAGTAATTTTTAATTTCAGGTGACACATTCGTGTTTGATAACAGGCCCAAACAGAAAATGTGTGTGTCAAGGTTGCAGCCAGGCTGTATCGTTCACACAGCCCATGTTATGTCCCATCACACACACAGAGGGGGCTCCCCGTGATTGGGTCAGCACGGAGGGCCTCTAACCCTACTGGCTTAATGCAGAGGAATTCTACCAGCATGGAGGTGTGCGTGCGAGAGACCATCTTTCCCCCTGTCTCTGCCTGACCTCTGTTTTCAAATATCTGGAGCGAGGGGGTAGAGGGGGTAGAGGGGTCCTTAATTCCGTGCTGCAGGGGCAGTAGATTTGGCAGCTAAGTAGATCCCTGTGGGACAGTCAACCCTCCCCAACATATGACCCCCGAAAGCAACTGCATCTGTCTGCTCCCTCCACCACATTGTTGTAATTGACTTCTTGTGCTTGTGCCGAAGACTCGCTACGGTGGGGTAGACGTGTATGTGTGTGTGTCGGGGATTGTCTGTTCGTTTTACTTCCGTCCTCTTACAAGTTTGTAACCTAATACGCAGCTCTCAGTTCTGTGATTTATTATGTTGCCGTGAAAAAGAGAAAGGAAAACAAACATGTGTGCAGCACTCGTGGTAGATGTTGTCACCTTTTCTGAACACATTGATGGTGACCTTTCTGCTGGACAGTACATTCTGAGGTCACAGTGGAGTTTAATGTGAAGAAAGCAGTAATACATGCAACATGGTGTTTTTCAACTTCACTACCACTACTTCTACCTTTTTCAAATCTGGAATTTTGAATGGTGGAGCTGTTTTTCAGATCATCCAGCAAAAGCCTTCTTTATATTCAAGTCATTTTTAACATTAAAGCAATATTGTTATTTTCCTCTAATATTACAGAGATAACCATAAAAAACCTGTGGACCCAAAATAGGGTATACTGATAGAAGTTTGGTAGCTGCCACCCAATAGACTGGTGGCAAGACATCTTGCAACAGACTATTTAGCAAAACTAAGAAGATGCAATGATGTGTTTAAATGAAAACTTATCGTACAAGTTTTTTTTAAATATATATAAATATATATAATTTTGAAATGCTAAATGCTGTATAATAATGTATTTTTTTCACTAAAAGAGTTTGGCTCAAGAAGAAGGTGAACATGACACACTATTGCCCTCTTGTGGACGCAACCATGCCACCCTTGATACGGGGTAAACTTTGGTCTAACATTCATAGTCGAAAAACTTTAAGGAAGCCTGTTGCGCATCAACTAAAAAAGACAACATTCTTTAGTTGTAGTTTAGTGTTCGTGTGCCGTTATGGTGATGATACATGGGATTAACTTTTGAGGAACACTGCTGGACAACAACATGATAGGCTCTGAATATTCTGACTGGATGATGACAAAAAGCTGTATGCTAATGATTTAAATTCATCTGGGAAAAGAATGCTGCTTATTATCATTAGGGAAAGTTCCAAAACAACATCTGTTAGAAACACTGCCTGGCAACATTACTCAAAAAGCAGCTACGTGTACTCCCAGCTTTACTACAATGCTATGTTGTCTTGTACAACCCCTACCAGGAGTGATGATAATGCTGTTGGCCTCCTTGATCAGCTCAATACTCTGGTCCACATTAACCTCAGTGTGGGTGCCCACGATCTCCATGGGTTTACCACCAGCAGTGGATGAGGTACCGTAGCCACCCAAAATCACATTTGGAAGAGACCGGTTCATGGCCTGCAAAACAAAACACGTCATATTTCCTAGTATGAATCACTGTTCACAAACACAGTGATTCAGTGTATGAGTCAAAAGGGAATGTATTGTTGTCATGAGCCAAGACCAAACACTTGCAGGTGGCTAAAAGTCTTCTTTCTGCCAGGGGACGTGTGAATGAAGACAGGCACTTTAACAACACATCCCTCATCCCTCCCATCTCAACCTTGTTGTCACAAAATTTCCACTCTGTCTTTAAATTAGCTGGTGGAATTGTAGAAATATGTATGACAATAGACATTTCATCAGTTGCCTTGCATTATTACCAGCTGAAAAGCTTTAAAGGGCTCCTTCTGCTAAAAACCACTTTGAGTAGCTCTATTTGTGGTCTATTATGTGGTGGGTCACAACAAGCAGTATATGCACGCAGCACTCCAAGACGTGAAATTCGACCCTCATGGTTTTACTGGTCATTGAAGGGTCGAGCTAACCAGAATGAGAGGACCAGAGCAGGCTAAACCTATTTACGTCACTAGGTCGTAAGCCCCACCCAGAGCCATGTATGGCATGCCCACATCCCAGAGGAAGAACAGTGGACAGAAGCTAGGTGAGCGAAAGACAGCGAATTTGCCCAATCAGAGGTGCCTTATTGACACGTCATAGATATTCACGAGGGACACTGGAAAAGCCAGTCGTTCAACCACTAGCCCTGTTCTAGCTTACAGAAAACAGCGTCAAGCAAGAGAACTAGGACATCATTTTTCACAGAAATGACGCACAATGCATTCAACCATAGTGGCGACACAGCAATATGAATAAAAATAACAATAGAAGTTAACCTTTAAAACAAACACGATGCAACTATTATGAATAGTTTTTGGAGTAATACATTTTCTTCACCATAACCATTACCCTGCACTTGCCCAGACAAGCACCTCCTTCAACCAACAAACTCCCTGCAGAAAACCACTGACTCAGCTGATGATGGAGGGCCGCCCATACTCACCACACACATGATGTAAGACAGGATGGCACCAGACGAGCCAATCAGAGCGCCGACGATGGTCATGAGGTTGTTGTCCAGCAGGAAGCCCTCGGCACACAGGGCCCAGCCGGAGTAGCTGTTGAGCACGGTGATGACCACAGGCATGTCAGCACCACCAATGGCTGCGGTCAGGGTGACGCCCTGCACAGGGGCGTGACAACACACGGCCAGGGTGACATTAATGTGACGTACAAAGGAAACTGTTCGTGTGCTTTTTTTTTCTGCCGTAACACCGATCACCGATAACACATTCAGTGATCATTTTTATACATAAACACTGTCAAAGACAGTGCTCACCCCCTCAGCATTAGAAAGATATTGTGTATAGCAATTATCTGTTGAAAACATAAATATGTCTATGAACAGAAGATATTTGAAACAGATATTTCGTTGACAATAGGCTTGAGACACTGTGTATAATGGCTATATATAATGGTATAATGGTTACTGTTTTGGGGGAAATCTATTGAGAAGACTGTACGGTTAACACAAATCCAACTCGGAGCCAAACTTTTTTGTGTGTCCGGTTTTATGTTTGTTTCTTTCTCTTTTAAGCACCATGTTGCCTTGCAAGTCCATACTCACCATGATGGTTGAGAGGCCAGAGACTCCCATGAGGCAGCCCATGCCTGTAGCGTAGCTGTTGGTGAGCATGAAGGGTATCATGCCTCCCACAGAGGCCGCCATGAGCCCGGCGTTCATCATGTGCCGGCCGGGGAGGAGCAGGGGGGCAGAGTCCAGAACACCTGGCACAAGGGATGGAATGGATATTATTGGATGGATATTATTTAATATTGACTGATTGCTTTTATTTGACCAATTCCATTTTAAGACAACATAATACAGCTCTGTTACAGACTGCACCATCCATTTAAAAAAGAAAAGTCAGGATAGCACAAAAGAAAGCCCTAAGGTTTATTTCCTAAGGTTAATTGTTGAGGTAGAAATGTAATGCTGTTTTTCTCTCTTCATAGATGACACCTAAAGTAGTCATTCTCATATAAAGCATTAAACCTTGAGGCAGGCATGAGGGTAAAGCTTAATGCTAGTCTCCCATTCTGAAATGATGTGTGTGTGTGTATGTGTGGGTGTGCGCGTGCATGTTGTATATGTTGTATATGTTATTTGTCGACATTGTCCCTGTACTATTTATTTCTTCTGTATATTGTGTGTTTTTTTAGATTCCTATGTCTCTGTAACCTACATGTTGTGGACCCATCTCTCTTGAACTGCGAAACCAGTTTACCTACGGGTACCAATAAAGTAAACTGAACTGAACTGAACTGGTGCAGGGAGCAGACCCCAGGCAGGGGGAGTGAAGTTGGGACGATTCTAAGGGCCATAAGCAGGAGAACAGCCTCTGCTTCGTGTTGGGAAATGATTGGGCTCTGCCAGCATTAATTAAGTCAACTGCATCAACTCAACTGCACTTATCCCTTACTTAATAACAGTGGGGCCCAAAATTACATTTTTCATACAGCCCAAAATGTCTAGCCTAAAATGCCTAATTCTGGGAAGCCTCTTTAGGTGAGTAAAGTCAAGGGAATCTTTATAAATGCAAGATGAATATGTTTTGCGAATGTCTGGACCACGGAGTGTGCTGATTGCTGCTGATTATCTGTGGTAAGCTAAAGGCTCAGTCAGCCTTCCATCTTCCTGTGGCAAGACGCCTCGACATTTATCCTCTCATTGTGTGTTGGAGAGGACATGACAAGTTTACAGCAGGGGCCGTCAAATGCCAAAACGGGCAAATCATCCTCAAATCATCATACTTTGAGAACGAGAACTGTATGAAATGATATGCTGTGGCATATGAAGGATTTCAGTGTTTTCGTGTTACCCTGTCTTTCCAACAGTATAAATGGCTTAACTCATGCCAGGTTTTTCAAATCTCTTAATCTTTTTGAGCATTTAAGTAATCAGTAGTTATTCACATCGCCTGAAGGAGTGCATATTTTTTCCCACGATAAATACCAGACATTCCAGCTTTAAGTCAAAGCAAACTGAAATACAACACCGGGGGTCTATTCCTTCACTGTCAGAGGTAGGCGGTGACAAGAATATTTGCTAGATACACCCTTGGCATCTCATCACTCACTCTAGCTGCTACAAGAACTCCAGCACATCTACATTGTAAGTTTAAATTGAAATCTTGATTGATGTGTATTTGTCCCTTTCAAATAAATTAAACTTCCCCTGGCTGTGTCATTTACCTTGAAGCTTTCCATAAGCCACAAGTGACCCGCTGAAGGTGACCCCACCAATATAGGTGCCGAGATAGGCCACGGTCTTCACTACGTTGGCGGCGGGATGGACATCGAGGTGGGGATACTCGATCATGTATTCAGCGACACAGGTAAGCACGGCAGCCAAACCCACCAGGCTGTGGAAAGCTGCCACCAACTGAGGTAGGTCACTGATCTCAATTTTCTTGGCGATGGTCAATCCTAGCAGCAGATGGAATGAAAAAGGGATTAAATAACAGCTCAAACAAGCATACGGGATTTTCTCTAAGCAACAAGCAGATTAGCTGTCATATCACTGTGGATTAGATAACTGATAGGAGATACAGACACTTGGCACATACTCTCAAGCAATGGAGATCATCCTTCATCTTTGCGCCTTAAATTTTGTCAACGTTTTAGCACCATCTTTGCTGTGACATGTGATGTTTGATTAGAGCATAATTCAATCAGTCTAACAAACCTGATGAAAAAGAAACGCCTGTTTCTCATAAGCCCAGAACATATCTGGGCATTAACATCAAACCCCTTGCAATGGGATTCGAGCCAGCTACTTAGTGTGAAATTAAAATTGCTGCAAATCAAATTAGAAGATGAAATTTATGAAAAAAAAAGACAAACAACACCAGACATAAACAAACACACCCAAAAACTTTTGCAAGTGCCTGAGGTTTTGGCTATATCATTACATCATGTGAAAATTATAGCCACAAACACTATGCTCTGACAGGATGATTAAAATGCTCTGTATGCTGTAAAGTAAACAGATTTTACTATCACTGTAAGTGCCATGAAATTCCTCTCAAAGCTCAAAGAGACATGTGTGTTGACAGGGCAGACCTCAAAGGAACTTCGATGCAGCTACATAATTTTTGTTTATCAAATATATATTTTCGCAAGTAGAATTCAGCTGTACAGTTTTTCTCTACAAAACCAGATGTCCCTCTTTTCTGTCCCCCTGGTGGCTATGATTGCTATGTAAACAGTTCTAGTGCATTCTAGAATGCTCTTAATGAACCATCATCATGGTAACTTGGACTGACTTCAAAAGGGGGAACACACAAGGCGCTGTGGTATGTACTGTACAGACACTGTGGTATGCGTTCAGACAATACCTATGGTGCCTCCGGTTGCCATGGCCAGCGACATCTGTGACAGCAGCTCAGGAGAAGGCTTGAGGGCGCCCAGGGTGGCGGCGATGCCCCCGGCCACCCCCATCATGCCCAGGGCGTTACCCAACCGACTGGTGCCCTGGGCAGAGAGGCCCGCCAAGGCTCCAACACAGCACATGCCTGAGCCCAGGTACATCATCTGTCAACACACACACACACACACACACACACAAGCTTGGTCTCACACACATACATACACAATACACACAGGCACATGCAAACATACTGTAGTTCGAATTACAGGGGGTACTGGGGGGTATGGTAGCGCCCGATCAAGACCCAGTATCCCCCAAAGAGACAAAAAAGGCAGGGTTGAGGGGTACCAAGATATTAATGAAATTAATGTTAAATTCAAAAAGTAGTACCCCTCAATTATAAAGGGGTCATTCACACTCTGCACGCAAGACACCCCAGATCATCTCACCCAGTTCCCTCCCTCTCCTCCCTCTGTCTATGTACGTAAGTATATGTGTATGTATGTATTTATGTGTATGTACGTTTTTCTTTTATCTTACAGTTTAAAGACAAAAAGTACTTGGTTTAGGTTCACTCCACTTTTTATATATTTACTTTAATCCTTTATGTTTTCCTTTGTTTATTAAATACAACTGTACCAAAAATGCAATGTAAATGCAAACACAGTAAAGTACTCGTGTTACGTTGACTAAAGCTTGTAATAAAGTAATAACAAAACACATAAGTTGGCAGTAATAGGTGGTTTCCAGACAAGAACACTGACAGTCTTCTACAGACTTGTCATGGAATCTGCATTGTTAAGCCTGCTAATGCGGTGTGTGACTGTGCAAGTCTGCCAAAACATTTTGCTTCCTTGAAGAAATGAATAGAGTAATGGAGAATGGATTGAATCCTTGCCTGTTCAATGTGGTAGCCACTGGCTACAGATGCCCCATATCCCCCCACAAAGACAGCTGTAGGGATGCCGTACAGGTAGTTATACTCAGGGGGGTCTGTTGGCCGCTTAAACATGTCCAACATCCTCTGGGTGATGAGGAAGCCACCTATGAAGAGCAACAGATAGTAGTGAGTTACAGTTATGTAGCGTGGATGCAGCATACATACTCTCTATAATAGCTAATGGTTATTCTAATCCGGCTAACAAGATAAAATATATTTTGTTAACCCCAATTTCACCCCAATGGAGAAAAACGTGGGCAATCACTCTGTTTCGCTCTGTTCTACTATCTGTCATGAAGCTATCAGTGAAAGTTGCCATCTGATGGTAGTTGGCAGAAATTTGCGAACTACTAAATATTCAGATTGTGTTTCCATGCAGAATTAAGGTAAAAGTACTGCTATCATTCTCGATGGGTCAGACCTGCAATGTTGATAGAGGACACAAATGCAGCTGCCAGTGCGAGACTTTCAGGAAGAGATGTTGGGTAGAGACCTCCGCCCATGAGCACAAGCCCACCTACAGCAGTCAGCCCTATGGGGTACAGAGCAGGCACAGGATGAGTGCACAAACCCCCTTAGTTCACAATCAAAATGGAGGACATCATACATTAACCTTGAGTGAACAGGCCAGGGGCACTGCCAGGAGGAGGGAAGTTAGGACAATTCTAATCCCCTGAGACCCAAATGTAGAAGAAAGCATCAAAAATGTTTTATTCAGCAATCAGTGTTTCTTTTGTTTTGTTTGCCCAGCGTTGACAGGGGGCCTTTTGAGAACATTATTATTGATAGGAGGGGGCCAGAAGTTGTATTCTTTCATAAGGTCCACCATTTCCAGCAGCATCCCTACACCCAGGCCACTCGGTTTGCTGTTAGAGATGTAGCTGTGGACAGGTGTTTACAGTGCTGCTGGCAGTGCTGTTTTACCTGAGATGGCATTGGTGACAGACATGAGAGGTGAGTGTAAAGCCGGCGTGACGCCCCACACTGTGTGATATCCCACAATTCCTGCCAGGCCAAAGGTGGTGACCATCTGGGTGAAAGCAGCATTGGGTGCGATAAGACCCAGACCAAGGACAGTGGACAGCCCTGCAAGACAAGGGTAGATACACATGAGTGGCGTGTGTGATGTTGCACATGTCGGGGGTAAAGTTGTCTGTGGAAGTATTTATTTTTGCTGTGTGTGTGTGTGCATGTTGTATTGTGTGCATATGTTGATACTACTGAATCTATTGTAGAAACACTACCTACTTTTAGACATTATGGAATTGCATTCAGCCAACTCTTCATGAGAAATCAACCTTTCTTTACATAGTATCTACATGTAACAACATGTAGCACTATACACTTACATAGAACCTACCTAAAACGAACCCTAAGGTGCGGTGTAAGGAAAATAATGTTAAATATTGTTACCCACTTTGTTATACTGTACTGATGTAGTGACACTACAAAAGGGACTATTAAAATAAAGTGGGTAACATTTTCCTTTTTTTTGTGTATCTACATGTAACTTACACTGTACATACCTAACCCTAACCCTGTCCTTAACCCTATGGTACAGTGTACATAATGTTAAATATGGTTATACACACTGTTACAGTGTACCTGACTGATGTAACAGGGACAGCAAAATAAAGTGTAAACATAAAGTGCAACCACATATCTGTTTACATGAGTCACCCCTAACCTGCGGTGTAGGCCCCTGCGTTGGTCATGGTGCGATTGAAGGGTGACACTGCTGCTTTTTTCTCAGCCTCCAGCTCAGCCACTGACTTCTGCTTCACCGGGGCAGGAGGGACAGTCTTTGGTAACGGTGAGGGGAAAATGTTCTTGCCTTGCTGGAGTTAGAGAAAAGAGCCCAAATATCAGAGCCGAGTGGACACAGTTCTCCCTCCAGTCCACACACACTGACGCACACATGAAACAGATCAAATAAATCAAGCGAGTTGTGTTACCCAAGTGTTTATCATCATGCCTTTATTGTTCTGTTGCTTGAATCAACACAGCTCTGAACATGATAGTTTATTATGTGTAAATAATGGCAGACACACAGGACAAAAGCAACAGTGACTCATGAGGCTTCAGAAGCAACAGCCAAGTCAACAAAACAAAACAAAACAAAAAAAGAGACTTATTTGGAATGTGCTAAAAAATAGCCCTGAACAGCGAGATGAATCCCTATGTAAATTGTATGAATTTCTTTTTTTTCAACACAAGGTAAAATGATATGTCTCCTGGCAGCTATCTGTTCCCCCTGTCTGTCTTTCAAGTATGCAATAAACAACGTGTTTGAGTAGGAATTCTTGGAAAAAGATTGCAGATACAGCAAAATTCACCGTGCCAATCCTATTTCTCACGTGAGATGTCAGTCTTGCTGAAAACCTTGCGAGTATAAGCCAAGTTGTTCTTGGCCCGATGTTTTATGTCTCCCTGAGGTGGATGTCCTACACAGTATCAAACTCACTGTCGTCTTTTCACTGTATGTCACTGGAGCTGACAGAGACCTCATTTATAAAATAGGCCCTAATGTGCCTCAGGTATGACTTTAAGCTGTGTAAAGTATACTGTAGCTTACCTGCATCACCATGGTGCCACGAATAACATGTTCTAACGTTCCATAGTCAAACTCTTCCACGGGTTCAAAGTGGAAATACTCCTTATCAGGACTGATGGCTTTCAGCAGCTTAAGGATGTTGTTGGAGTACAATGCGCTGGCTTGTGTGGACATTCTACTGGGGAGATCCGTGTATCCAACGTGAGTCACCCCCTAAAGTAGAAAAACAAACATCGTGCCAGATGTAAAATCAAAGTGGGAAAATAGGGTCATTAGTGTCACTTCTAGGTGTTATTTTATAGCCCTTCCAACATATATGTTGTTTCCCGTACCTCAAACCATCGCTGTTCACAGCCACGTTTACAGGTCATTCTGATTCATCTCAGTGAGTGATTAAGTTCTTACTGAATGTTGCTATTTTTAATTTCCACTCAGTGTAAAACCATTTTTTTTGTTTTCATCTCCTATTTAATGAGATGAGATGTGCAGCCTCTGCATGAAACCTGATACATTTTAATTTCGATTACTATTGCTGTGTGCCATGTGGCAAGCCTTCCCCTCAGTATTACAGTGTTTTTTTTTAAACTTGTTTGAATGGCATCACTCACACTGTGAACAGTGAGTTCCCCTGGTGTGGTTGTCTCAATGTTGCCTCCTGCCTCAGCAGCCATGTCCACCACCACTGAGCCGTCCTTCATAGACTCTACCATCTCCTTCTTGATCAGGATGGGAGCCCTCTTTCCTGCATGGACAATGGAGAGAATTTAAAATGTTGCATGTCCAAGAAAAGAAAATTAGCAACTGAGGCCAATACTTGTTTTAGCTGAAGCAGTAGGGTGACCAGGCATCCCCGTTGCTTGGAGACAGTCCACAAGTGAAACCAACTTTGTCCTAATTGTTTAATAGTTAAAAAATATTTTTAATGATGTTAGTATTGGCTTTTATGAACAACTGGTCAATTATGGTTATTAAACATATTACCAAACTACAGTTGAAAATGGGCCTGCTAACACTGACACATTGACATTAATGTTTATTAAGGTGCAATGTCCATATAAATACATAAATAAATAAAATGACATAACTGCAGAACTAGGAATGTTCCTGTTTTTTTTAGGAAAATGTCCCAGTTCTTCATCTTAGAGATCTAAGAATCAGACTAATTAG
Source organism: Setipinna tenuifilis (assembly GCA_030347295.1). Lineage (NCBI taxonomy): Eukaryota > Metazoa > Chordata > Actinopteri > Clupeiformes > Engraulidae > Setipinna > Setipinna tenuifilis. Next base: position 6,169,186 of record CM059280.1, on the reverse strand, counting down.
GTTGTGGCACCACTTGCTTGCCTAAGAAAAGAATTAGCAACTGAGGTCCATGCTAAAACAAGTGAAACCCACTTTGTCATAAACCAAATGACATGACTGCAGAACTAGGAATGTTCCTCTTTTTTTCAGGAAAATGTCCCAGGTTTTCATCTTAGAGATCTAATAAAATCAGACTAATTAGGTTGTCACCCCAGTTGCTTGTAATGTTTAATAAGTAGTTAAATAGATTTAAAACAAGTGTGATTTTTACCTGGAATAAGAGCAGTACTGATCAGGATGTCCACCTCTTTACACTGTTTGGCAAACAACGCCATCTCGGCCTCGATGAACTCTTTCGACATTTCCTTAGCATAACCACCGACTCCCTCCCCTGACTCCTTCACGTCTACTTCTAGTGCCTCTGCTCCAAACGACCTAAACTGCTCCAGAGCTGCAGGTCTGATCATGGAGAACATCCCGTCACTTTCATGCTTAGACAACAATGTAATATGTAAACTAAAAGTTGTTAAAGTCTATCGCTGAGGAATATTACATGTTTTATTTATATATTTATATAGTGGGTTATTGTGTTTCACACCTTGTGTCAAACCCTCTCACGATGGCCCCCATTGATTTGGCTGCTCCGGCTGCAGCTAGGCCTGCCACACCACCACCAATAACCAGCACCTGTGAGGGTCAAACACAGGGTCACTGCTTCAGTTTCTAGGGCTTTTCACAATGGGTTTAGAACTGAATAAAAATCGTAATTGCCCATTATTTAAATACTAAGTGCAGATACTGTACAACTTTGAAGTCCTCCATGCTTAAATATGGCGTTCCACAATGGTTTTAAAACTGAAGAAGTTTGAAATAAAAATTACACATTACTTAAACACTCAGTGTAAATACTTTATGACATTTTAAGGACCTCTACACTTAAATTGCAGTGAGTAAGGCCAGGCCTTAGCTCCAAGCCTGTGTAATATGAGCATTTTTTTATGACAGCTTATACAAGCTGCCAGTGGCTACCTTAGCTGGAGGTACTTTCCCAGCTGCAGTAATCTGGCCAGTGAAGAATCTCCCGAAGTGATTGGCAGCGAGAACCACAGCCTTGTACCTACCACAGAAGAAAAAAAACAGAGATGATGCACCTTCGTGACCTCTGAATGATTTGTGCAATGAATCACGTGGGAGGTGTTTCCTAAAAACCTGAACGTGAATGATACGCTTTAAGCCCGGCTCTTTCTCAAGTTTATAGTGAGAGTCAACACCGTGGAAGATGAGAAGGCCGTCTAATGAAAAGCATGTTATCTGGTCTTTGCTCCAATAAATAAAGTCGGTCTCAGCTGTAAATATGCACTTTTTTAACTACTACTCCTTCGTGCTAAGCCCCGACAGAACATTAATCCTGAAGCCATAAAGGAGAGCGAAGCAGAAACTCCACAAGGCTTGGAACAGGTCGTTATACATTACACACATACATGTGTCATGTGCTTACATAGTAATAATGATACATTTTATTTATACTGCTTTTCACATTTACTAAATTCTCAAAGCACTTACATGATTGCAAGTAAAAAGAAAATATGCATACATACAGTATATATCAGTGAAAATGAAGCAAACAAGCTAAAAGTAGGATAAGAAAAAGAAGTAAGAAGAAAAAATGTTTAAAAAATAAATTTTCTGCTAAAAAGAAACATTTGTAGTCCTCTTTTAAAACTCTGTGTGGATTGTGGTGCCTCCAGGGTGTCAGGGAGGGCATTCCACAGATGTGGAGCATGGATTGTGTGCGCAAGTGGACTAGTCCAACAAGTCTACTTATTCGAAAATCAATACCAAGTACAATAGGCAATACAGAAGGGTTTTTTTGCGGTGCAAGAACAGATTGTAACACATCACCCATATACATGTTTCATGGTGTTTCATGTGTGTTACATGGATTGTGTGTAGATGGTACACGCACCCTGCAATGTTGGCCATGGAGCTTAGGGCGTCGTAACCCTGAGCGATGGTGACGCGAGGGACCTGGTCCATGGCCAGGACCGTGCAGCTCTGCTTGGATAGCTTCTCCATGAGGTCAGGGTTCTGGGCCGGGTAGATGAAGCTCACCAGGGTTGATTTGGCCTTCAGCAGTTCAGCCTCATGCTGCCCCAAAGCCTCGTTGAAGCCTGGCGCTCGCACCTGCGTTTGGAAAAAAGAGAGATCCGATAAGATGTTATTCCTCCCCAAAACATCTACATCACTGTTTTGAGTATATCCTGGGATTTTTTCTTTGTTAATGCATATGTGCCCTTTGAAAGACCCTCATAATTTAACTGCAGGCGCTCACTGCTCACTGAGTTATGAAACATTCATCTGACAGGAACGGTTGAAGCCCAAAGACTCATAAAAACAACTCATGGCGAATGTTAAAAATGCTGACTGTGATTACACATACCTTCAGAACCAGGTCTGAGTTAAAGGCGCCCTTGGTGTCGGTTATTTGGGCTCCAGCCTCTTTGTACTGATCATTGGAGAACTGGGAAGCTTCTCCGGCCCCACTCTCCACCTGGACGTTGAAGCCCTGCTTGACCAGGGCCTGCACTCCGGCGGGGGACAGAGCCACCCTCTTCTCATTCTTGAAGATCTCCTTCGGCACACCCACCAGGATGTCGGTGTAACGCACACCTAAGGAGACAGCACAACACAACAACCTGGGGCTCGCCAATGACTCACTGTACTGGTGGAGGAGAAGCCTCCAGAAACTGACACTGAAACATTTTATTTTTTTTATTTTCAAACTTGACATAAAAGTAAAAAAAAAATGATAACCCCCCCTTTAGAAACCCCTTAGACTGCCCAATCTTTTGTTTAAAATCAGCTGTAAAAACTGCCAGGATTTCATAACTTAAAGGATTTCAGGATTTCAACTTAAAAAAGGGGGGGAAAAAGTCTGGAATATGCAGCACATATACACAGGCCCTCACACTGGGCCCTCAGTGCAGCCTGGACAGGCCGATCCAGAGAGTCCTGTTTCACATATCTCTCCTTACTTGGCTTGCCGACCTCCAACAACAGCAAGACATTATTAGCAGCCTACTGGCTCCGTGCCCAGTTTGTGCCCAGTCTGCACAAGCTCACTGAGCTGCTCGCACACAGCCCACAAAAACTGTCCACTCTTACCACACATAAGCAGAAAAAACACCAGCAGAATGCTCTCCGTTGAGGGTGTTAACTACCTTGCAGACACCAACAGCTTGTTTTTAAAGACGGGATCAGCAGCGAACTAGCAAGTACACATTTCACCTCTACTTGACCTCTCTTCCAGGCGTTCACAGAAACATTAATTAAATGTAGGCAGATGCATTCGGGTAAAGGATTAAAGTTAATGCCTCTTACAGTTGTCTCCAAACACTGTGCTCTTTATCTTTCATTATATGTCATTATGTGTGCACTGTAGTATGTCAAGGGCCTTTACATAACAAAGGAAAAAAAAATCAGGACCTTAACTGAACTTGAATGACCTACGGTTGTATAGTAGTGAAACAATGAAGCTCATAAAAGACAGGGGAGTAAAATATGTTGCAAAACAGCTGTTTAAAAACTAAATAAAAAGGCAGCAACAGACTACATACCTTTGGGAGCCTGTTGATTCCATAGGATAGGGAAGGTCTGGAAGTACCTTTTCCCAGGTGACTTTTTAAGCGCCGCTTGGTGGAACAAGGGCACAGTCGTGCAGGAGACGGAGCGCAGGAGGCGAGACATGGCACGCACTGACGTCCTGTGGGCGCCCCCAAACCCCAAATACCCTAAACGCAAGAAAGGAATGGACAACTGACTTTGCCCTCAGGCAGAGAGGTGCATTTTATCTTCCTGAGAACTACACCACCATGAAGCCAGAGCAAGCACCCTACACACACTCACACACTCATGCATTTAGGCCCAGCAGTGTGACATTTCAGCCCTCCAGGACATCAGTAAGCAAACACATGGCATGGCTGCGGCTTCGCGAGAACTGGGAATGTGACGACGGAGTGGGATACAGTGCCAAGAAACTCCTCTCGGTGGCAGACAGTGTGGGTCACTAACATTTGATCCAGATTTTTTACAACACCCTGGTACTGCATGACAGTCACATGTGTAACACTCCCTTTAAGTTCTCATTCAACTTATTCACACAAGTAATATAAATAAGTCAATATTAACACAAAGTCAAATTGGATTCAAGGTCTGGTTGTGCTTGATGTGGTATGTTTTCCATTATAGCGCAGGAAAGGAAAAGCAAGGGGAAGAGACTAAGGTACAGACAGTGCACATCGTCTAGACTAGCGATACTTGCACACGTGCCCAAAACTGAGTGGTACTGTGGATAGGGAGGGTGCCACTGACCTTAGCTGATGTTCGGCTGCGTGCTTTTTTATATCCTACGGAAGAAAAGTCAGTTTTCTTCTGACATTGTTATGTTTTTGACCTTCAGCAAGGCGCCACTGAGGTTTCGATATCGCACACTGATCTACTATAAATAGCGACCCATGTGATTCAAGCAAAGTAGCGAAGGAAAAAAATGGCACCCGCACTATTTCACAGAAGGAGACGTTTCATGCAAGCGTTTCACCCAGAATAAAAAATAAAATAAAAAATACTGCACTGTATATATAATCAACAACTTGATAATACAAATATGGGTAAGCGATAAGCTATTTAAAAACACAAAAAAGTTCGACAAACACCTGACAGTCGCATGTAGGGTGAGAGAAGTGACACACAAGATATTTCTTCGTATAGAAAATTTAATTAAAAAAACATTCAAGTTTACTTGAGCGACAATTGAGCCTTATTCGCATTTCCTGAAAATGTCTAATTCAACTAAATGTAAAATAAGGAAATACATTGATAGCCTACCTTGAAATTAGGCTACACGTTACGGGAGAAAAATCATGTTCGAATTGTTGAGTAGCTATCATAAACTGTGGCCATCAAATAAATTATGTTACTCAAACGTAATAGGGCAGGTTTTCGGCCTTTAACTGGCAGGATCAAAACTGTTACCTTTCACATGTTCACATGAAGAAAATAAGCTACAGGCATTTGGTAAAGGAAACAAAAGTTCTCATCACATGAGAGTCAATGTCATGCTTTCTTTGCTGCCTTGTGTCTTATCAGTTTTGTGACTGGCAGTGCTTTTGGGGCTGGGAGAGCCTATTCTCATGCTCTGCTCGCCGATCCGTCTCAGCATGTTCTCCACCCAGCTGGTGCTGTTCTGGAGCCTTCCCGGGGGAGGTGCCCGCAAGCCCTTCATGTTCCTCCCGGAGGTGATGAGCTCCCCGAAGCCCTCTTGGTGGGAGAAGGCGTAAGCTGACCGTCGTGAGCTGGTCCTGCGCACTCGCTTGCGGATCTGCTTTAGAGGGCTTTGCTTCCGACTGACCTGCAGATGGCGCACCTGAGCAAATTACGAACGACAGTCAGCAAAGAATTTTAACACAGGCCTACTTGTCATTGCCCAGGTCATACACCTAGTCGGAACATTTAGCTTTTTAATAAAAAAGATGTCCACACCTACCTTTTCAGATAGAGTTGGGTAAAGCTCCCTTTGCACAAATCGAAATGCAACCCCAGGAATTATACATATCACAGTCGTAAGAAGAATGACCAACCAAACATTAGTTTGTGTTAGGCAGCTTTGAGCAGCTCCTGCACAAAGAGGAGGTAAATGATAAAAGCAAAAGTTCTCAAAATTATCGACTGAAATAATTCTGTTACCCTGACTGAAAAGCTCTTATCGATGTAACTTACCAAAAAAGGAGAAATACTTGGGTAATTCTTGAAAGGCACTGTTGCTGTATGAGACAAACAGGATGAAGAAGTACATGGCCAGGCTTCCCCAGATATAAAGATTATTAATTGGTGTCCAGTAGTTTGTATCAAGCCCAATCTGAAAATTAAAAACAAAAATACAGTGTTTTCCCAATGTAATATAATTTCACCTGGTTGGTGTTTAAAAACTAAAGCACATTGTAACAAAGAACTCAATAATGTAATATCTAATACTTAAAAGTTACATTTTGTTACTGTGTCTTACAATTGTCATTGTTTTGTTGTTTGTTTATTTACTTACTTACTTACTTACTTACTTACTTACTTACTGCTGTCCTCTGACCTACATTGGTGAGTCAAACATGGCACACACATGCTAACCGCCCCAAATTCCCCGTACCCACAATGATGTCAAACCACACGGCATGAACACTCATCTCATTACCTGTATGCACACCACAATAATCAGTGAGGTGGCTATGACGACAGCGAAAGACTGGTAGTCACTGGCCAGGGTGCCATCCTCCCTGGGAGAGTGGCCCAGGGTGCAGTAAGGCACGAAGAACAGAGCCAGCGACGTGACGATGCCGTTGAGGGAGCACAGGAGAAACTGCCGCTTGTTGAAGAGCTGTCTCTGCTGGCCGGGCTCGTAGAGTTTGGGGTATCTCAGGCTGTTCTGTTCATTCACATCCTAAAGACACGGGACATCCAAGGCAACATGTTTATGAGTATGACTAAGACTAAGGCAATCTTTGTTTTTTTCCAAATGGGTATACAGTACTAACACACCACAATATAAGTACAACATAATTGGCTATTTTTTTTTTAAATGTACAAGGAACATATAAGGTTCACTTGAAAATGCTGGCAACAGTCAGAAACATAATTACTCTACTGCAATGCTTAATAAAGGACTAGAAATACAGAAATAAAACATACAATGATTTGTAGATTTCATAACCATACATATTAGTCATATTTAGGGGCGAATAAAAAGGGATGTTCACCTGGTCAAACAGACCCAATGCTAGAACTGGCAAAGATGTGTAGACAACATTGAAGAGAGTGATGAACCACTGATCGTATACAGTCTGTAAAAAGCACAGGTGCAAACAAAGGTGCAAACATACAGTGATGTTATCTTATCGAATTAGACTCTCTGATGAGTGAGGGTTCATTGTAAAGGATTTCCATATGAACAGAAACGTCACACGGTTGGCATGCATAGCCTACCACCAACCAGAACGATTCAATTCATTTTATTAACCAAATAACCTCATTTTACATAGTCATTAATGCAATAACCGCAATTTACATAGTCATTCAGAGTAAAGTATCACGCACAGAAAAGCTCTAAACAGGATAAAACGGGTAAAACAAAGGGATATATGCTCACTTGAGCTGAGAAACCACAGAAGAAGGCGAACCAGAAGTGGACGAGGGTGAAGGCGAAGTTCTTGTAGAAGAAGTAGCGCAGGAACTTGCACATGCGGTAGTAGGACCAGCGGCCGTGCAGCAGCAGCAGGCGCTGCAGGAAGCAGAACTGGGCGAAGGTGAAGTCCGACGCCAGCACCGCCTGCATGCCCTCCTCTCCGCCAATGCCCACCCCAATGTCCGCCGCTGAGGGGGGGGGGGAGTAGCACAGAAGGTGGCAGACTTGTGAGTTCTGCGCTCATACATGATATGGGATAATAATTTGAGATGCAACATTAAACTGAACTTAAACTTAAACTTGAACATTAAGTTAGTTATATTTTATATATTATATACAGTGTATATACACAGGCAGAATGAATAATGACCTAGTAGGTAACTGAATGGGGCACAGTTTCATTTCCCTATGCCCCATTCAGTTAGTGTTAACTACCAGTTCATTGTTCAGCCTATGTTGCAACTGATGTTAGCATTCTTTTTACTATCAAAAGCCCTCGGTGACATTGAACAACAGGACTATGGATTGATTCAAACCGAATTAGCCGATCTTTCTGTGTGATGAAAGTAACTGGATAAAATATTGTCAGGCTTTTTACTTCCTGAAGCCGAGATCTCCACCTGTCAGGGTCTCACAAAACACATGCAAATAAACGGGGAGAGAGAACTGTTGTTAAAGTCCTACTTTTGATCATGCTGACGTCATTGGCACCGTCTCCTATGGCCAGCGTGACGGCCTGCTTGTGTTTCTTCACCAGCTCCACCACCTGAGCCTTCTGCAGGGGGGTCACCCGGCAGCAGATGACCGTCATGCATAGGCAGGCTGTGTCCAGCAGGAGGTGCTGCAGATCCGCCTCCAGTGCATAGGCCTACAGAGCACAGTAGAGAGAGCTACTAAGCAATCCAGTGGCAATTTTAGGCTATTTTTAGGGGTGCACAGCTGAATTTGATCTCAGCACCCCTGAAAAATAAAAAAACTATATAATTATGATTTTTGTGAGGAAGCCTAGTTCTCCAACCTGAGAGTCACTAAAACATTTTTTGGAGATGGAATAGATTATAACATGCCCAATCAGCAAGTGAAATCTATAGTCTAACTGGTTTGGTGCCTCTGCAATTGCCTGATTTAATTCAAAATGAATAGCCATTTGTACTGCACATGTACTGTGGACGTTACATGATGCAGCCTTGTCGCTCTCAACAACAAATTCTCATGATATGCATAATAGAGTTAAAATGGAACATATTTAAAACACAGCTGTAACAGTTGTGGTTCATGTGAACAATTCCTACTAATGTTTTTTTTCTGAATCTGTGGCTACAAATGACAACTTTATGCTTCATTTACTGAAGATTTTTGAAATGTAATGTTAGCTGAAGGTTAGCCTATTACATTTCTTTGCCTGTAAATATAGTGGGGAATCATACTGTAACATTATGATACCTCATAGATAGTGGTACTGAAACGGTGGAACAGCATGTGACATAAGAAATTATGTCAATGACATTTATGAATGAAAATGTAATACAGTGTTGTCTTTATTTAAAATTACTCTGTGGTAGTTCACTACAAACACTGTTTGTATGTGTACAATGAGGGGTAAAGAAGAATAGAGAAAGAAGAAGTGCAAAGAGCACAAGCGAGGACAAGGACAAAGAAAGGGAGCAAGACCCGGAACAAGCAGTTGAGGAAATGAGCATAGGTTGGTGAACAGTTATTTGTTTAGCTACAAAAGGAAGTCTTGTATTCATGTGATGTCCACAGTGGTAAATTCCCCACCACCTGCTTCACATGAATTGTTGAATTAGACTTTTTGTATCTTAGTCAGTGCTCTTATCCAGGGTGACGTACAGTAAGCATACTACAAGTAGTCCCTCTGGAGCAACCAAGGCTAAAAGGCCTAGTGGTCCTAGGGTCAAGTGCTCCCTTACCACTTTACCACCACCACTCAATACCAGAGCATTTAAACTCATAAAGTGACACACTGTTGTCATACAACATTACTTTCTCTTTCACTTCATTTGAGAACATCAGCTTTCTTCATTTCTAGGCCTGTTAAGTCAGTTTTTCAGAGCAAGCTGTTATGATGCACTTACTGAAGTTTTAGAAACTTACATTTATCGTACTCAATGAAATTACTGTTTTAACAAGGGGACTGCAGGCAATGCCATGCAAAATGGAGGGGTAGGCAATAGATATTTGTGAATCCTTGTTGAGTCAGCTTTTGTTAAAAAAAAAGCTGATTTTTAAAAAAGAATAATAATTGGAGTTAACGTGGCTGCCACCATGGGTGCCACCAATTGTACCAAATGTGTATATACCTTATGTTACCTGACTTTGATAAAATCTTCTCCTAAGTTTAATGTAATGTCATGTAATGTAATGTAAGTATATGCCACACAATTGCTGACTTACCAAGCAATGTCCACTGATAATAAGTGCATACTCTGCATTCATAGTTTCCTCAAACACAGAGTCTTGTGCATGGACATCTGCTTGGTCCAGACGTTTACAGCGGTGGGTCAAAGGTCCAGCAATGTGATCTTTGGCTCTCCTCCAAACACAAGTACAGATTAAAGTATGTGAGTTGTCAAGAAAATACATAAAGAACAATGGAGTGCCTGTACCTGTAATGAAGTACCTGAACCGCTGCCACCACCACAAGCACCACCGCCACCCCAACACACACACACACACACACACACACACACACACACACACTCACACACACACACACACACACACACACACACACACACACACACGCGCACGCACGCACTCACACACACACACACACACACACACACACACACACTCACACACACACACACACACACACACGCACGCACGCACACACACACACACACACACCTCCAGTCTTGTACCTGAGTTGCATGTGGACATCTACAGCAGTGGGTCCAGTGATGATAAAAATTTCGCTCATGTCGTCTCTGAGCATGTTGCAGGAGTAGGCTACATTCATGGCTGTCTCTGCAGCACACATGGAGGAAAGTAACATTGAGTATTTTAAAATCTGCTTAATGTCTTTTTCTGTAAACTTACATTTTAAAAGAGTTTCAGGCCTATTAAGTGGTTTGCGGACCTGCAATAATCTCCTAACATTTATTATTAGGCTATGTTTAGATTGCAGTTCATATCTGATTTTTTGGCATATCCGATAAAAATCTGATCTTTCTGACTGACTGTTCTCATTGCACATTGCAAGTGATCACATCTAATCTTGGAATCCCCATTATGCAGTGCTAAGATCTGATATAAATTGCATAAATTAATTAGGTAGAATTTTACACACACAAACCATCATGGGTGACACAGGATCGACTGTAGATATTTACAGTATCAAATTATTATGGGTAGCTGTGGTCCAAATGCTTCACAATTTGTGACAAAGTGGCAGAAACATGGTAACACTTTATTTGAAGGTGCCTACATAAGAGTGACATGAGCCCTTTATAAACATGACATGACACATATCATAAACATTAACGAGACTTTATTCATGTTTACGACTGTTGTCGTTAAGTGTCATTCGGTTTTTGCATTGTCCACTTATCAACATATCAACTTAACATCACAAAACTGAGTGACACTTCATGACAACAGCCATAAACATGAATAAAGTGTCATTAATGTTTATGTGTCATGTCATGTTTATAACATGCTCATGTCACTCTTATGTAGGCAAATAAGGTGTTACCAGAAACAGCTTGGCTGGTAGCCCTGGCACGCACTGAATCAATCACTTCTGTCACTCAGAATTACGTTGTCATCGTTTGTCATGGTGCAAATGGTGAAAGAGGCCTGTTGAAGTTACTGTGACTATGACTGGGTGCTTAAACCTTTTAAAAAAAAAATAACTTAGAAACTTAGAAGAATGAAGCAAGCAATCTGCAGTTTTAGTTACTCTTTTAATCACCTTACAAACAGTTCAGGCTGTCACTCTTTTTCAGTGTGAGAAATGGAGAACTTTAACCACACCCATTGTGGGTGTCAAAATGAAATCCACATTTCTCACACTCAGCAAGAGTGCCAGCCTGAAATGTTTGTGAGGCATTTGTGAGAACATGGTTTTGAAGTTCATGTGTGAAAACCATACAGGAATTATGGTTTTCACAGTCAAAGTACTAATATATTTTAAACATATGGTATTGAGACAATTACACTATGGTAGTTCTACACTGTACAAAGATGGAAAGACCAGTGTAGTTTAGAAACTATTTGAGGTACTGTACACATGGAGGAACCATACCCAGTTTGTCTCCTGTGAGAACCCAGATTTTGATGTTGGCCAAGCTCAAAGCAAGAAGTGTCTCTGCCACACCCTCCTGTAGTTTGTCTTCTATGGCTGTGGCACCAAGGAGCTATGCAAACAAGAAAATTCACGATAAATAGTGAAAAAACGACAATGTCACCCAAGACACCACATTTAACAACCTCACATTTGCTTTTAACTTCCAAACCAATTACACATGTGACAAAGTATGACAAGGCCAAGCTGAAACAAACAAACAGTGTACAGTCAGTGAATATTCAGTTCAAAATAAATGCATGGTTTTCCATATCTCAATTTCATAAATGCTGTATATCGGCCTTCATGGACAGCTATGCTAAATGTTAAGGATTCGCAACATAAAGTAAAATACATACAATCAGATCTCGTTCAATCTCTTCATACAAAGCATCAACACACTCTTCCCTGTCATCCAAGACAGTACTTGCAATGTGAAGCTTTTTTGCCCATTCCTCAAAGAAGGCTCTGTCAAGATTTTTGTAAGCCAGAACAAGTGTTCTCAGTCCTTCTCCAGCAAACATCTAAGACAGCAAAATATAAACATTAGGATGACAAAATTGCTGACATCAGTAACTCATTGACTGAGACAACTCTTCTTGTGTTTCCTCGTTAATTCTCTGTTCAGTGTGGTGGGACATTGAACAGGTAGCCACAGACAAAATCTCCTGTCTTAAACCACGTAATCTGGTGTCAATCCATGTTTTTTATCTTAAAATACACCATGATAATCTATGTTTTTATGTTTCTGAATTTGAACTGGAAAAATATTGTTATTATTTTGTTACTAAGACAATGGAATTCCCTTTTACTCTTGTGCATGCAGGTTAAAAAACCCTCCCACAATCAACATTTATTTATTTAATTTAATTAAAACGTTCTACAGGATAGGACGTACATTGAGGTGCTCTGACGTGACACAACTGACGTCTTCATCTGATGGACTCAATCTCTCAAACAAAATGGTGTCTGCTCCCTTACAATACAACTTGATCTGGCCATCAGCTGTCCTCACTGAAAAAACACACAAAACAAAGGTTGAGAGCAGAAAAAAATGTTTTTTTAATAAACTAATTTCAAATATATTTTTGTCATCTAATCTCAATGGTAGTAGTTGTTCCATCAAAAGGAACTCAAATTTTATAGTGTATGTGATTTTCAAGAACATTGTATTACCTATGACACTCATTCTCTTGCGTACGTTGTTGAAGTCCAGGATGGCCAGGAGCTGATAGGTCACTGCCTTGCCCATCTCTACAACAGTAATGGTCTCTGGCGTCCTGTCACTGAACACGAAGCCAAAGTTCCTGGCAGCTGTGACCAGCGCCCCCTCATCAGGAGACTGGGCCTGGTAGACCAGCTCACCTGGGGAAGAGCAACACGGAGAAAATCTTGACTTCACTGCACTAATGACATGGTCTAATGGTCCTGCTTTCACACATTAGCAATATTGTGTATTTACTTCGGCGTTTACAATGACCTGTGAGAGCTAGGAGGTCTCAGGCTTTATGTTTCACCATACACTTATTTATTTAACTAACTGAAACATCATTCATCTTTTACATTACATAATGCATGGCAAGAACAAAGACAAGCATCTTTAATATGTGGTCTCAGCATAAGGCCAGAAAGCCATTCAAAATCTAAGTGAGACACACATACTGAAATGATCGCACTTATGATGACTTATGATCACTTTGGTTGCCCCCTGCCTCTTCTGATACACCTTCCAGCGTGAGTGTGTGTGTATGCATGCTGCCGCTACATACAATTGCATTATTTAGTCAAGTACTACACACTCTGTCTGTCCTATCTGGTTTTATAGTATCCTGCAGTGTAATAAATGAAGAACAGCACTTTTCCCTCATGTCAGGCTGAGTTATATCCAGCATTCTCTAGAAACTGTGGAAATCTATGGCCAGATCCTTACAATACTCATTAAATGAAGCACTGCCATGGTGAACACAGGCTGCCTGGTGTGTTGGCCACTGCTCACCCTTAATCTTCTCTTCAGGCATGACAGTGTGACACAGAGCAAGGAGTCTGAAGAACTCCTGAACAGATACATTCCCATCATGCACTGCTTCAACCAGCGTAGCGTCGTGGAAGCGGAACTTCACATCCGCCAGGGGGTTGTGAGAGAAGTCCACGCAAGGTGTTGTCTACACAGGAAACACGTCAATGATGTAATCACCTTCTGCTCTTGCGCGTACTACTTTTAAACATAACCTTATCTTGCAACATGAGTTGGTGGGAAAAAACGGCATGTCATAGACACTGACAAATTGCCAAACAGCCTACACTCAGCTGTTGCATTCGGAACTTTATTATTTTTACACTTACAAAGTTCTCAATGCTTCGTTTTAAATGTCACAGGCCTTGTTGTTGATCTCTAGCATAGTCGATAACAAATGGTAAAAATAATAAAGTTCGGAAAGCAACAGACCAGCACAGTTTTGCTCCTCGGCAAACATACCAACTCGTTATCATGTGTTATTATACATAAGTTCATTTTACACTGAATTTCTTCTTTAAGTGTGAAAACTTACCTCTGTGATTTCAACTTTATGCCCATACTCATTGTACACTTCACCTGAATCAAAACAATTGAGAAGCTTCAAAGACATTCTACAATGACCTGATATAATCACCATTGCCATCGGTGGTGTACTGGTAAAAGGAAAGGTGGGTCAAAGATATTCACAGCAGTAAAAACAGTGGGTAAAGTTATTTCTATTTTTAACATTAGCAATCACAAAAAGGCAAAATCTAAAAGGTGTGTAAACAGCGTTCATGTGTGTTTGCCCTCCAATACATCACTGTTTACCATCAAATCTACTTCTAAATGCTGGACCATACATTACATTACATTACATTACACTTAGCTGTAATGCTGTAATCCAAAGCGACTTACAAAAAGGAGGATATAATAAGTTAGCAATAACCATACCGTAGATCTTCCCGTTAATCGAGCACTTGTTGAAAGTCATGATGTTCTGCGTGAGGGTGCCGGTCTTATCGGAGAAGACGTATTCCACCTGCCCCAGCTGCTCGGTGAGGGTAGTGGTGCGGGCCTCGGCTGCCACGTCCTGCCCAGTGTGGTACATGCCCCTGTCCCAGCTGATGAAGTAGGAGTGGCCCAGCCGGATGAACTCCATGCTGGGAGAGGACCACAGGACAAACAGCAGCGAAGTTTATGTTTCACCATCCACTGATTTATTTAACTAATTAAAACATCATTCAACTTTACGTTACATAATGCATGGCAAGAACAAAGACAAGCATCTGTAATATGTGGTCTTAGCGTAAAGCCAGAAAGCCATTCAAAATCTGAATGAGCCACACATACTGTAATGATCACATACTGTAATGATCTCAGTGAGCCACACATACTGGCATGCAAAGACACTATTAGCCAACAGGCCAATCGGGCCTGGGACTAGGACCAGGGGGGAAGCGGGCCAGGGTAGGGGCTCTAACGGGCTCTGAAACCACGTAAGACTGGTTTGCTCTAGGGTTGACCCTTGATGGCCATATTATTGTGTAGTATAATATTATGGCATACGCAAAACAATGCAGGTTGGTTGGACTTGCATAGACAGTTTTGTCCCAATGAAAAAAATGTGCCAGAGTAAGGATCATTTATACCAAAATGCTAAATTGCAATTCCAAAATAGACCTTTCAATCGATTTTGAGCGCGCAGGCGCCTAATTCCATAATCTGGCCCTGACTACAAGTCAGCAAACCCTGTAATGTATAGACATCGATTTGGTTTATAACTAGGAGCAGTGATGGGCAACCTAGCTTCAGAAGCTACAACGCAGCATTGCGGACTTATTGCATATCACCTGGTCTTACTTGTGCATTTAAGGCAGGTAATACTACAAATAACTCCTCCACCATGCCGAAGAGTTAAACTACCTGGAATCCGCTAATTTACTAAGTAGGTGGACCAATATGTGGTACTGGACTATAGCTTCTGAAGCCAGGTTGCCCATCATTGATTAGCAGGTGTAGTCAGCTACGGGCCTCAAACTATGCATATGCTACCAAAAAAAAATGGGTAACTGTATTTACAAAAATTAAAAAAACAAGACCATCATGGCTAGTGAGAGATTGTGCAAAGACTTGAGTCACAAACTCGTCTCAAGTTACCATCTCCGAGATTAGGCCAAAGCCAAAAACAACACAGAAGATCAATGAGAGGCCTTTGGAAGAACTGCATCAAAAGCTTTTATGACCCCAGTGAATTATAAGCACATTGATTGATTCCTAGACCCAGACACTGCCTCTTCGTCTTGCTGTTCCCAGAGATACGCACCTTGCATTTCAGAGAAAATGCACCCATTAAAAAAGAGATTTTGTCTGGTGGTCTCATAAATATGTCACAAAGCATTATTATGCCGATTGTTATTATCCAAAGCCTAACTTCAACAGTTTTGAGCACTCACTGAGCACTTCTGTACCTCAGTACATAAATTATTTACCACAGTTCACTATGGGCAAAAACACACAAACACGTCTGTATAGACACACTTAAACATTATGCACGGACACCAATTCCTGATAAGCGCACACAACATATTACAATAATGGGTTATAAAACATCAATTAAGCATTTGATGACTGCCAGTATTTCTCTTGATAATCATTAGAGGAAACTAAGTTAAACTTAAGATCTTAAAATGATTTTATACTGTTCTTTTTCACCTAGGAGGGTTTTAGAAGAGACAGATCCAAGGTCAATAAGATATCATTAATCCGAGAGACAAAAATAGGACAAAATTTTCCCCCGGGTGCCACTAAATCTTCTGGTAAACATAGTAAAACAAAATTGCTACTTTATCATCATATCACCTCACATACACTCACCTCACATACAGGGAGATGGGCACAACAGTATTGAGGATGATGATGTAAGACCAGAATGTCAGGAAGCCAGAAAATACTGCACTGTTCCTATTTGCCTCCCACTGCAAATAAATCTGGAAGTGCTTCCCAACATTGGATTCCCAAATGGAGTTTCCGATCGACAAAACAATGCCAAGACACAGCAGTAGGCCAAAAATCTGATCGCATAAAACATTTAAGAAGACACACAGAAAGATTATGTTTTACAGAGTTCTATACATTTCAGGTCCTCCTAGATTACTTATGTGTCATTTTAGGCAAATATATGTGTTCCTAGACCAATACAATTTTTATGAAAAATCCAACTGATAATTTACAAAGCTATTGTCCAAAAACATTTTGAAGACAGAAAATGTATGGCCTACGTGCCAAAGTTCTAATAGATACAATGCAACTAAACCTTGTGGTTTTACAAATAAGGTATGAAATTATTATGAACAATAATTTTTGCATTGCAGTGACCTTTACAATGGTTTACTTACCCACAAGACCAGTGTATTCATTAGTTTGTCGATGCTGGTGCGTTTAAACTTGGTCTTTTCACAGTTTTGCATGAGTTTGGTTTGAAGGCCTGGAAATTTTAGAACCTCTGCTTCAGTATGACAAGCCAAAGGTGTTTTGGTCTCTGTATGTTGCACATGCATGATGCCCTAGACCAGTCATTGTTACACTGGGGTATGAGTGGGGGGGGCACTTGTATCAGTTCTAGAGGGTACTTAAAGTAAATCCATCACTTGGTTTTTAGCTCTCACCAGCATCAAGATAAACTTCAGCTACAGATGATCTTACATTCAAGCTACTTTCAATACAACCTTACATGGCACCTTATTACGTACTATCTAATATCTGTTCATATTTTGGTTTGTGCAGCAATAATTAAGCAAAACTATCATTTGTGATATAATAGCAAGGGGGTACTCATTAGGGCAGAGAGTGTCTCAGGGAGAAAGCAGCCATTTAAAGTTTGGGAACCACTGCTGTAGCTGGTCTGGGTACGGGTAATACCTGCAAAGATGACCATCCCGAAGCACCAGTCTGTGTTCCTGAGGATGCATCCTCTCAGAAGCATCTTCTGGTTGTCCAGGGAGTAGGACCGCTCTTTCCACATCAGGGTTCCAATGAAGCGGTCCAACCTGTTGTTCGGAGGCTCACACACCACCTCTCCTGTTAACAAGAATCGCATGTGGCATTATCAGTATCACCCAATATCCAATATATATCAGCGATAACAGTTATTCTTTTTATTTATGCTTTTTACGTGTTGTTGAAACAGTGATGACATACCATCAAACTCTGCCAGATGAGTGATGTCTGCACCAAGTTCAGAGGTCACTGGTAAGGCCTGACGAACTTTTAAATTTGTCTCCCTATAAAAGGCAAGATATGAAATGAGATATAGAAACAATACCATAACAACAAATGTAAAAAAAAGAAATGTTCAAATAAGAAATGTACTCCATAGCATACTCAGAGGAAACTATTGTTTTATAGAACAATAAAAATAATATGTCTTTCAGAAACAAATAAGATCATAAACGTTTTCTTTGTCTCCTAAAGGGGTTTTATGAGAAATATTTTTTCTGGCCTTGTCTCAAAATTCTTCAATTAAACTCCTGAGAAACAGTGTCTGGTAAAGCCTGAAATAAGTCCAATTCAAGTTTAACTTAAGATATTAAAATAGGCCCAGTTTTATACTGTTATTTATCTCCAAAGAGGGGTTTACGAGAAACAGATCAGACGTCAATAAGATCTTATTTATTTGTGAGAGTCAATGGTAAGACTATTTTAAAAAGTAATATTTTCCTCTGCGTAGAGCATTTCGTGGAAAATATTCATTCTCTGTTTCTGTTTCATTTTCTGTTAAACATGTGTCTGTTTGAATACAGTGCAAGAGAGTTAGCTAACAAATAACAGGAATAGAGAGACAACTACACAAAAAAACAAAGAACGGAAAAACATTACCCATCCAGTTCTGCTGTTTCTATGTAGCAGAGTCCACTGGGTTCACTCGTTGACAGCAGTAGCAGATCCGCCTTTAAAGAACAGCATTAACTTATAATAACTGTAACCAGTTAAGATACTAAAATGACTATGAGGGTATATACTTTTTACAAATATTTTTTACATGCAAGACAATTATCATGCTGCATACTATTATGAAATATTGTATCTAATGATATTATAGCAGTAGCCTAGAAATCTAGACATACCTTAGCATTAGCAAATATAGTTTATATACTGGGTACAGTCTAACAACGACCCATTGAAGCTAATTAGCTATTCTCCCAAATCTGAGCAGACCAATCACATCGGTCTATCTTTGTAGAGAGTCGCTGGGCGGGCTTTACACGATGAGGACAGGCCTGCGACGGTGCACTGGTTTAGTGCTATGGTAAACAAGCTCGTTGCTCTGATTGGTCTGGTCCGTCAGTGCTACCCTATTGTGGGCAGAAGCATACTGGAAGACAACCACTGATATCGCCCCTTGGACTGTGCCTGGCCTATCCATCATGGTCAGACCACACAATTTGATGTGGGCTGGCTTGTCAGGCTATTATTACAATATACACAACGAAAACATTTAACTGAGCTAGCATTGCATGGTCAAAGCTTTGCAAACTGACCTCTGCCTTCCTCCTGTCTATCTCTCTCTGTTACACCAACCCTTCACAGCATTTTCCCAAAGGCCCACTTCTTTAATGCACACCTGGTCATGTGACTGTCTTCATATGGTAGCCAGTACATAGTGCAGACCGTGTTGTGGCCAGCAGAGGTGGCCCACTAATGGACTGTAATTCATTGCGCTATGTGGGCCAAGTGTAAGTGAAATGCGTGGGCCTCTTCTCGGCTAGACCTACTTTGGTATGTGGGAAGCTAAAGATCACTTACAGCAACAAACTGGTTATTTTCAAGCTTTATAATGTCCCCAACATGGACATTCATCCATTTTTCTTCCTGTAGTCTTTGGAACAAAACAAAAACAGTGAATTCCTCAAACAAAAACAGTCAAAACTCCAATACCAAATAATGATAAAATAATAATAAAATATAAATATAATATAATAATAATAAAAATGATCCGATAACAGCTTTTTACTTACTTGCCCCTGATGAGCACCTGAGACTGCCGAGTATTTACCTGTCGGTCACTCTTGTGGCGAAACTAGAACAAAAAAAAAGACAGCACTCAAGTTTGGGGGGAAATGAAGTTAATAACGAAAGATAGCAAGAACAGGGGCACATTTCAAGTTAAGTAACTAACCCAGATAAGGATCTCAAAGCAAGTGGTAAATCTTCTAATAGAGGGAGCCTTATGTCTTTGTTTTACTAGTGGGATAAAACTATTAGACCACTCTACAAAAGACAGGCCATACTGTCAGATACTACTGATAACCTCAAATCTGTGGGTGCCAAATGGAAAGGAAAACACTAGTATATGGTGCAAAGTGTGGTTCTGTAGACATTATTAGTGAGGTGCAAAAACATGTTTTCAAGTTTTTTTGATTAGTCCCATCTTAACCTACATAATCATCCATGGCGTCTTTCACAGCTGTGACTGTGAGCACTAAGGCCAGAGGCACTATGGTGGTAAACCAGGACAGGGAGGAGATCTGAGGAATGAGCTACACACACACACACACACACACACACATACACACACACATACGCACACACATGCACATGCAGACACACACACACACACACACACACACACACACACACACACACACACACACACACACATAGTGTCAAATTTTAAAATTGAAAACAAATACACAGTTGCATGCTACGATGTACTGTACTGTAGAAGCTGTACCGTTTTCTGCACCCACCTGGAGGATGAGGAGACATAGGAAGTATGCGTTGGCCACACGCTGAAACTGCTCGTAGAGATTTATGGGCAGGAATGTAAAGATGTTGTATTTGGATGTTTTGATGTGGTTATCCTGTAAGTAAAGGGAACCCAGAGGAAAATATTACTTCTTATAACAGTCTTATCTTTGTCTTAGATAACTACACTAACATCTCTTTTGACTTCTGATCGCTTTCTACTGAAACCCCCTTAAGACATTGGGCTTCACAGGACATTATTTCTTGGGAGTTTAATTTAAGAAGCATGAGACAATGAACAGATGTTGAACTGAACTGGGAATTGTTTCACAGAAAACACATAGACTTGTTATCAGATGTTAATTGTTTTTGAAATACAAAATCAAGACAATTCTGAGAAACAATAATTTTCACAGGGTACATCTAATGGATGTCAACATGCATATTAATGTGTTAGCGGTTTTAGAATGCTGCAGACAGAAACATAATCTGTCTACCATGAATATGCCATTACGTCTCGAAACAGACTGCATTCTGAGTACAACAAAGTGTTCAATTGGAATAAGTGATTTAAATGAAGTGACTGTATAAGCAACCTAATACACGTAGATGTTTTTGATGTTGCTTATACTCACTCGTTACAAGAGAAGAATTAAAATTGATTAAAAATTACCACCACCACCACCACCAAATTATCACCACCAGGTTAAATATGAATTATATTTTTTATAGATCTCCTGATGTCACTATCAAACTCTGTATCCACTTCAGAAATGGCTTGGGTTGCTTAGATGTGTCTCTGGCGTTTGGCCAGGTGCTATTCATAGATAAGAATGAAGCTCTTCCCCTATCGGATCGCATAGCTCCCATTTTGTTTCTGGACAACATTTCCACTGCTCCTCTGTAACCTTCACAACTCTTTTGACAATAAATAGGTACATTCATCTGTGCAACTGTGAGATGGGAAAAAGGTGCAACGGCAAAAAAAACCAAAAAAAAAACCAACAACTCCGTATGCATGCCATTATGACTCATGACCCCATTAAGAGTGGCTGTGGTTTGGAGATTGGTCAAAACACCAGCAATTGTATTGTGATTTGTGGAGTAGCGTTTAAGGTGCTATCCTTTACTCAGAAACTAAACTAAATCTGTAATGCAGTATATCAAACATGCATTATCACTATGATGCATCACTAATAAACAAACAGATCAATAAAGCTGTAATGCTACAGTATATTTTGACCTACTGTGTTTTATACTGTACTAGTGCAATACCCCGTATGGGCCTTTTTGTAATAACAAAAATGTGACAATTTATCAAGCACTGCACCACATTCACTGTCAGAGGTGACAGAATATAAAAATATGATTTTTTTGTGATTGATGTTTATGATGCTTTAATTGGAATTTTAAACCTTAGAGCCCTTTAAATTGCTGAGTAAGGGGCACATGTAAGGATAAATGCTTAAAAAGATGTAAAGATGCTACAAATTTAGTATACTACATACTCACAGCATACACATACAACATATATAACAGTATACTGCATACTCACAGCATACTTGTGTTTCCCATTGTACTCTCGGTCATTTGCACGAACACGTCGCTCCTCTTCTGCAGAAAGACTGGCTTTATGTCTACTGAAATTATTCTTACTACATATTTCAAATCAGTCAAGCATTGAATACACTGTAAAACGTGCTGCTTAGAACCAACTTAAAGAAGAATACTGAAGAATACTTACCTAATGTTAAGGGAACATACTGCATTGATCTTCTTCTGTCGGCTTAACTTTCACGTTTTATGTTGGTTAAACAAACATTCCTCATACGTGAAAAAAACAGTGCATAGGGCATAACAAACCAATATAAAAAGATCCATGCAGCATGTTACCTTGTTTTTATAGGTAGGTTCTAAGCAACACTCTTAACAGTGTCAGCATAAAAGGCTCGCAGTGTATGGTGAGCACCTTGGTCATGGAAGGTCCTACAGGGGGTCCATTTAGACTTAAAGGGCCAGAACCTCCGAGGCCCCTTCTCTGTGGAGGTCATGTCTCCTTAGCACTCTAGAAAACATATCAGGGATGTCAATGAGAATAAAATATCAAAGTAATCATTTGATTAAATAACTCAGTAACTCAATAACTAAGTTTGGCCCTCTTGTAAATACACTCTCAGAAAGGAAGGTACAGAATTGTACTTTTAGGGGTACACAGCTTGTCACACTGGCAGTACCCTCAAAGGCACATAACTGTACCCTTTAACCACTGTTTTATAACTAGTTTGTACCTTCTTCAGAGCCGAAGAGGTACACATCAGTAGCTTAAGGTCCAAATATCAGCCTTTGGGGGTACATTAATGCTAATTGTACCTTAATGTACAGATTTGCACCCCTACTGTCACATTATTTCTGAGAGTGTACAGTTCCATTCACTACATCTACTAAACCAGTTGACATATAAATGAAGTTGAGCTTCCAGTTTACATACTAGTCGCAGTGAACACCAATTCTCCATGCTGAACAACAGAAAATCAGTTTTCTATAGGTAAGGCAGGATTTCGGGCATTATGCCTGTCTATCAGAGAACATATCAAATCATCTCAACACAGTGCTTTAGTTTTCTTAAGTCGGCTTTGCTGTGGACCATAACAACAACAATATAGAATGTACCCTATATGTACAGTTGTTGTCAATAAAAGCATTACCAGTAAGAGTAGCTAATAATCCAGCCAGTGTATTTCTTTGAGTAAATGAGTAAATCTTACCTTGTGTCACACAAGGATATGGACAGGCAAATGACTAGATGTTGCCCCGGACCATGACCAAATTCAGCAAACATCTACGATGAAAACCACAGAGACAGGATATCACTGAAGAGATTTAGAGGCAACCATAAATATAGACAATGCAATGTAACTATAGCAAACATGACATGATGTGAATGTGAATATCAGGTGTGAATATGTAGATGGGTCTAATAAAATTATGACTGTGTGAATTCATCAGGTAAAATACTTTCCAATTAATGTCTTCGAGTTTCAGGTGAAATGAAAGTGGGGTTAGCCACACTGGGCTTGCCACAAACTGTTCTGCTTGAGTTTCCTGTGTTGCAAAGCCAACCCCCATACGTCAATTCCAAATTCATGTGTCCTTATGGAGGTCTGAGGATCTCTCACCACCTGACAATAGCACTGTACAGCAATTGTCAAGAATGTTCACTCTCTAATCCATTTGGAGTTGTGTAAAAGTCTTGGTCTTGTGCTTATTATTTTGTGAGATGCTGGTGTCTGAGTAACCACTTATAAATATAACTATTCATTTAGCCTAACCAGTGATAGGGTACACCATCAAAAACAAAGAACTCAAAGAACAAAGAAGAAGGATTGCTCATAGCAACACATTATTCTGTTTTCAGCAATCACTTTAAAAGACTTCCAAGATAACTGCCAAGAAGCAACCAAAACCCTACCAGAGTGTAATGTCGTGTGTGTGTGTGTGTGTGTGTGTGTGTGTGTGTGTGTGAGAGAGAGAGAGAGAGAGAGAGAGAGAGAGAGAGAGAGAGATTGCGTTGTATTTCACATGGGAAGTTTGAATAGCCTAATCGCTGGTCATCTCTAGCGGTCAGACAGTGTTGCACTGGGTCATGCGTAATATGTGTCCATTTCGGTGGTTAACCAAAATTGAGTGCTACTGAAAAAATACAACACCAGAAGGATACATACCATTGCCATAATTAAATAATAACATAAGTGGCATCCTACATTCTCCTCGTGTCAAAAGAAAGGTGGTTAGCAAGAATCATCAATAGAATACGAAATTAGGCAAATGTTAAGTTGTAGACTACAAACCTTTGGAGACGCAGGCTAATACTCCAGACCTTCTGGACACACCTTCCATGAGATGTGATACACACAGCCCAATAAATGATATCCTGGTGTGACTTTTTCCATACCTCCAGGAAATAACCTAGTAAACTTATATAGATAAGAGGATGTACAAAATATAGGCTACATCCCGTTTTGAAGTGTCAAATCCAGAGATATCGACCGTTCGCCGATAAATAACAAAATATGAACGGCAGGCTATCCCTTAAAAAACACTTCTGTATACTCCATCGTCTAATCCTCGAGGGTTTGTAATCGTTTTAAGCGCTGTAGCCTACGCTAAATGTACACGACGTAGGCTACGTTCCTCATGTCACTCAACTGCACTGTTGCAATGATGTACCATGTCTCTTCCGCTGCGCTGAGAGCAGCTTTGACAGTTGCTTAAGTGGTGACGAATTGTAGTGCGATTTTCTCATTTGGGCTGCTTTACTTCATACGAGTACCAACTTCTATCATCTTGATTTACATTTAAAACACCATTATTCTTAAGATCTGGTCCCTACCCTGGGGCTTGAAACATAGTGTAGCCTAAACATGCTTTTAACAGACCAACCTGCAAAAATCATTTCAGAGAGGTCAACAACGCACTAACCCTAATACTACACGGAACTGTCACTCCTACTCTCCATCACTGAGCCTGTCTCCCCATCACTTGTTCTAATTTGCTAAAGAAATGTATTAGGCTACAATTGCGGGCGTCTGGGAGTCGCTTTTCAAATGCGGTATGCTCCCGGTCTCGGGAGACCTGGGACGTAGTAAAAATGTCCTGCCAGTGTCAGTACAAACCATGGGAGTAGCTAAACTTAGTTGTAATTCTTATAAAACGTCCTTGACAGCCCACAGACCATTTGTAGCCTATATTTTTTAAAAAAGGTTTGGGTAGCCTATATGCATGTGAACATATTGTCTTGTCCTAGCATGCGATTTTGTCATTCATAGGCTTTAGTGTGAAAGCAGCAAAACTATATAAATAAAAAACTGGTATAATTTTCCATAATTATGTCCTCATTGAAAACTTTTCGAGTCCCTAACATGTCACTCCCTATTATCTCCGCACGATGGCGATAGAGGCCTTTCAATGAAGTGACCAACAACAAACCCTAAATTGTTGGACGATCATCACACCAAAACAATGCAACGAAAAACCCACCTATGTGATGACAATTACATGATTACGAATATGTTAACCTTACACTAAATATATGTTTGTATTTCCGTATTTATTCACGACTCTTTTTATGTCCGGATCGTACGTCAAAACTGTACAGTTGAACTCAGGAAAAGCTTTTGCTTACTCAACAATATATGTCGTGTGGTTATCCAACAGCGTTGCTGCAGTTAACACATGTTGTGAAGAGCTATATGGACCGGCACATTTGCATGGTAGATCAACAGTATGGGTAAAGCTCTTCATTTCTAATGCACAAGGAGTTAAGCCGCTTATGGAATTGTGTATTTTGAGTGCTATCCTCCATCTATGCAGTTACAATATGCTTTCATATGATATTTCGAATGCATATAGATAATGACAAAAGTCTGAGTTATTCACTTTTACAGCGTTTCAGTCACCATTTTTCATCACCATACAGAGTTTCCAGATTGCTTTTTTTGATGCTCATTCCTTCTAGCCCATTCATCTTACTATTTGAGATATGGCTACAGATGCAAAAATGATGTCTACGATGGATGTGGAACTGCAGTTGTTGCCCTGTGACCCACAAGACATAAACACCCAGAGATGCCGCATTGGTCCATCCCTAATGGCAAGCCTCAGACTTAATATAGGCACACCTGTCTTAATATCTATACCTGGAGGAAGCTGTCTGTGTACGGCCTGGCCAAGACGTGACTTGGCAGAGGGATATTTTCAGTTTGACCCCATATGTGCCACACCTGATTTCAGCCCTGTGACATATGAAGCCTCTCCTTTTAAGTGTGAAGATATTAGACCACTGAATTGTCCAAAACTGAAACGTGTCAAAGTTAACGTTATTGTGAAAAGCACAGAGTTGAAGAAAAGGATGCCCCCTCAGTTAATTCAGGATACCGTGAAGGAAATTCTGAGTGGTGTGTACATACATGAAAAGCATGTGATTGCTTTAAGTTCCTTTGACACTGAAATGACCTGCATTTACATTGAGAATGCAAACTCAGGCTCCACAAAGGCAGGCCTTGTCACTGAGAAGACCTGTGTGGAGATAGCTGGAGTCATCACTGACGCAGAGCACCGTAGAAGAGTTGCTCAGGAATCCCCAACAATGTCCTTAGGTGGGATGGAGGATGTCTATGCCTCACTGAAGGAGCTCATTCATTTGCCTCTCTTTTATCCGAAGACACTGAGTAAGCTGGGTGTTTTGTGCCCAAGAGGGGTGCTCTTAGTCGGGCCACCAGGTGTAGGAAAGACCATGCTGGTGCAGAGCGTGGTAAAGGACGTCGGTGCCACTCTCGTAACGATCAACGGACCCGTGATTCTTGGATCCAGGCCTGGAGAGAGTGAGGAGAATCTGAGGGCCATGTTTCAACAAGCTCGGACAGCATCCGAAGAGGGACCCTGTGTCTTGTTCATAGATGAAATAGACTCCCTGTGTCCGAGGAGAGCAGGGTCATCTAGTGCACCAGAGAACCGAGTGGTGGCCCAGCTTCTGACCTTAATGGATGGCATCTCCAGCCAAGACCACTTTGTCACAATTGGAGCAACAAATCAGCCAGACACGTTAGACCCTGCTCTTAGGAGGCCTGGACGATTTGACAGAGAGGTTAAAATACACTGAACATTTAAATTACATGTTGGCAATACTTCTGGATAGTCAGTGAGAGGCATTGAATTCAGTAGCTACAATCTAGTACCACATATTCTAAATTGCCTGTGCATAGGTGATGTGAACTCTACTACCTAGCTGAGGAGTTGTGTTAATTAGAATCAGCTGTTTTGGGAAATAGATGTGTTAAATAAGTTGTACTGGATTGTAGCAACCGAAGCCAGGTAGCCCATCACTGTGAGAAGTACACATGTAACTTTGGCCTACTGACTAACATTCTAACGGACTAAAATTGACTTGTTTTTGTAGGTCATAATTGGTGTCCCAACACTTACACAAAGAAAATCAATCCTGGAGTGTCTTAGTAAAAAGATGCCCATGTCCAGCAGCGTTGATCTGATTGCCCTGGCCGAAGTGACTACTGGATATGTGGGCGCTGACCTAAGTGCACTCTGCAGAGAGGCCGCTCTCCGGGCCATCCTTCACTCCTCCGAGGTACGGCAGCACTGATGCTCCACACACAGCAATTTAAACTCACTCTACCAAATCCTATTTGACAGTAATTGTGTTTATGTTTGCCTGCTGCTGTTGTTTAAGGGCTCTGATGGGAAAGCCATTGAGATGCAGCACTTCCATGAAGCTTTGAAAAGGGTGCAACCTTCTTGTTTGAGAAGCAGCATAGGCCTTACTGATTACAAGCCGGTGTCCTGGGAACAAATAGGGGGACTTGCTGATGTGAAACTCAAATTAAAACAGGTGATTAATCTTCCTTCTTTAGCCATTTTTAGTTATAAAATATATATTTAAGTTGTAGGGTAGACCTCTCTTAATTGATACATCTTGATGTTTTTTTTTCCATACAACTACAATTCTTAAAAATCCATGTTATACTCCTATGTCCTGTTTCCCATAGAGTATCGAATGGCCCATGAAATACCCGGAGTCATTTGTAAGACTGGGCCTGTCACGGCCTAAGGGGCTCCTTCTCTATGGGCCACCAGGATGTGCCAAAACCACCCTGGTGAAAGCGGCAGCCACCTCCACACACTGTGCCTTTCTGTCGGTCAGCGGAGCTGACCTCTTCTCACCCTTTGTTGGTGACTCTGAGAAAGCCTTGGCACAGGTTTGTCTATTTATTAGTAAAGTCACCTGTGTTTACTTCCTGAGGCTAGGATGTCCACCTGTACATGCAGTTGCATTTGGGTCTATAAAATGTGTGTCAATTATCCTCTAATTCTCTTTATTTAGACCAAGCAGGTAATGCTTAGAAATCCCAGGTAGGATGCATACAGGTGCGAACAAATGACTTGTTTTGAAGTAGTTATTACAAATTTATTACAAATTGGTGTTTTTAGTATTGTATGTCACTTTGGAAAAAGAGTCTGCATAGGTATCACAAACATAATCATAAAGCAGTTCTTTTTTCCCTTTTTAGCTGTTCCGACAGGCAAGGGCCTGTGCCCCCTCTATTGTGTTCCTGGATGAGGTGGACAGCATCCTTGGATCCCGAGGGGATGCTCGTGTTGCCCATAGTGTCCAAGCCCAGGTGCTTTCGGTGCTGTTGAACGAGCTGGATGGGGTCGGCCTGAAGACAGCTGAGAGGAGAGGCCCCCAGAGGAAGCTGTGTGAGTCCGAGGAGCATCCAGGATCCCAGCAGGAACAGCAGGTTAGGGAGCCCTCTTGTGGATGGCCTTGGAATGACAACGTTAGGAGATGAATTTAAAGACCCAGTGAAGTCCAAATAAATGAATCTATAATATAATAGTTCCTCATACCAATTACAGAATTATCACTAGTCATCTCATCATTTCTAAATGATTATGAACATTGTTACAAGGTAAGATTGGGGAACATTGTTACAAGGTAAGATTGGGGCTCAGTAGTGAAAATATAGGCGGTACTTTCTGTGCTTGGTGAAAATATAGGCGGTACTTTCAGTGCTTGGATGCTCTAGGGGTGCCTCTTAGTCCCGCCTCATTTACAGCAACCATGAAAAAAACAGTATAAAGCTGTTAATCTACAAAAGTAGCCTGTTTAAGGTAACAGACCTGTAACCGGTGAGTCGCAGGTTCGAATCCTCTAGGTAAGGTAACAGACCGGTGACTAGAGTGTTGCAGGTTCAAATCCACCAATTTGTCAAAAGTGCCACTGAGGTACACTGAGTATGGTAGCATCCCCACACACTGCTCCCCAGGCACCGTTGTCATGGTCAGGTGTGAGATGGGTTGAATGCAGGCTGCAATTTTGTTGGGCACACCATGTGCTGTGTTTGCTGTGTGATCAAAATGACAAATGGAAATCTTTTTTTTTACTTCCTTTAACTGGGTCTTTAATAGAAGTACAGGCCAGAAATACTAGACACATTTTAAAAACCATCCTACCCTGATCTCTTACAATGCCATGGACCCTAAAATAGATTGTGTATGTAGTCGCAGAATATTTTGCGTTGTGTCCAGATAACTTTTGGTGAACTCCTGTATGTCAGTTATGCAACAAATATATTTGGTGCTCTATATACATTTTATAAAGATATAAGCATTTAGAATGTGTCTGGTATTTTTGGCCCACCCTATATGTGTTTGATGTTAATGGTTGAGTTAACCTGTCAGTCCACAGCCTTATAACATGTTAGTAGTTAGTAAAGTGCTTGCAACACAGTCTCTTGCATCTTTCAGATGGAGTTCCATGAGGTCTGCAACAAGGATGTAATGGTCGTCGCAGCAACCAATTGCCCTGAGGCTTTGGACAGCGCCCTGATGCGGCCGGGCAGGCTTGATAAAATCATTTATGTGCCACCACCAGACCAGGAGGTAAACACATGATCATTCAACTCTGGCTCAAATAGGTACAGACAGTATGTTATGATAGCTTGTTATGGCATTTAACATGCTTTTATTCAAAGTGATTGGCTATTGAAATTAATATTCTATTAAACATTAAAATGTACTTTTAACATTAACGTTAGAATAGCAATAATTGTGTCAATAACACTGTAACACCTAAGTAATATGAATAGTAATAAGAATAACTATGCAGATAAAAATAAATGGAAATGTGTGATTACATTTATGTAGCTTGACTGGAAATAATGACCTTAATATTTAAATAGATGAACATTCATGGCATTAATTATACACAAAAGTGAACTAACCTGGATGAGAATGCCTCTCCTGGCAGGCACGACTGGCTATACTCAGGCTTTGTACAGAGAAGATGCCCTTGGATTTAGATGTGTCTTTGGAAGAACTGGCGAGTCAAACATCGCTCTTCTCTGGGGCCGATCTAGAAAACCTATGTAAAGAGGTAAGAAACAGTAGCCTGGGCACGCCCATACTTCCTTTACCGCTGCATTTCAATTTCGCCTTGAAAGTCAGTCTGGCCAAGCTGCCTGTCTACACCGTTTCTACATTAACAGAGACACTGGGACCAATGAAAATCTAGCATTTCAAAAAGGTAATGACGTGGTTGTTCAGCGACCGGAAATCTGAATGAGAACCCAGGACTCCTCCAGCACCCATGCACTGTGCATACCATTTGGCCACATGACGAGATGCTACAGTTTTATCATAATTCATTTTATGAATGAGAACCCAGGACTCCTCCAGCACCCAGGGCAGATTAACACATGAGCTGTCCGTGCAGCATCAGCCTTAAAAAATTAACTACAAGGCGTTGTTGTTAGAATTGTTATTGCCTTATAAAAATATGTATTAAAACATATTTAACAAATTAAAAGCAAATCGTATGTGTGCAACATGTGCGTAACTGGCACAAATGGGCAGTATTACATTGCTGTTGTGAGATGTGCTTTAAGTTCGTGCAGACACGTCTTTAAATTGACGCACCTATAGGCGGTAGGCTACGGCGCAACTGAGCATGTGAAATTTTTGTACCCATGCCAGCACCTTTCAAGTCACACTGCATGTCAATGTATGCATCCCAAGCACTCCTGGCCCCCGTCACTAGATGCTAGTCTAATTCTCTTGCAGAAATGGTCTTAATGTTGGACAACAATCTTTAAAAGCCAGAAGCCCCACAACTTGCACCCTAAATCTAATAACATAGGACCGACCAGACCACTGTCTGTCTGTCTGTCTCTCTGTCTGTCTGTCTGTCTGTCTCTCTGTCTGTCTGTCTCTCTGTCTCTCTGTCTCTGTGTGTCTGCCTCTGCCTGTCCTTCGATTAAAACTGTACTGATGTTTGAAAGACAATGGTAGTTTCCTGTCCTAATTTTGCTTCTTTGTCCTCTCCTCTCTTTGCAGGCAGCCCTGTTGACTCTACATGAGCAGAGCATGGAAGCTTCCAGAGTCCAGCAAAAATACTTCATTAAAGCTCTACAAAACACAAAGCCCTCGCTCAGTGCACAGCAAATACAAAATTATCAGCATCTTTTCATGTGAAAGATGTTTTCACAACCGTTATATTATATTTAAGTGAGTGAATGTGTGTGTGAGCACAAAACATGTGTATATATATCTTTATTTTTTATTTTTAATAAATACGAACTGTGTACCTATCTCTATCCTATCCTTTTTTTAATTTATCTTCTTATTTTGTGAGACTGTTCTGTCTACATACTTGTAGTAGTTGATGAGCAAGTTGCTTCCCGCTTAACAATACAGAATGTTTAAAATAAATATTTAGTTGTTATTAACAACAAACAGTTATTAACATTCACTACACTATCTGCTTTCTCAGAGCACGGTTATTGAGTCTGAGTACAATGAAGATGATGTTAAATTGGTTAAATAAAAGATAAGCAATGCATATTAGTGTCATCTTATGTCGAACCACCACTATACTGACCTAAAGGCTTAAAACACCTGTAGATCCTAAGGTGCACCATCAGTGGCGGTTCTAAAGTGTTATACTCCCCGGGCGAGATCCCCTCTCAGCAATGTGTTCAGTATCTTTAGGTAAAGGTAAAGGTATCGAAGGTAAAGTCCCTGTTACGGGTCTAATAAAGTAATCCTGTAATGTAATTTGAAGAAAATACTTTGCGATCAGCAATTTAATATACAAATTGGCAATGCAATCCTTAATTCAGTTAGAAATGGTACATTGATATTCATGAATAACAAATTAAAGTTCATATTGCCATGGTATTTTTGCACATTTATTTAAATGGTAATTCATTCCACAAATGGCAAATTTTGTTTGTGTTGTATTATTTGCATAAAAGTGTTAATTCCATAAACCAGGCCGCAACTAATCGTGAAAACATTTTATTTTTTCAAGGAAATCTTGCATAACCAAAACTAACATGTCACATACCAAAAATTAGGGAGGATAAAAAGAAGAGTGGGTCTCCAAACTGTCTATACAAATGTAATATTTTAACCAGATGTTTATGGTCAGAGTATCATTCAGAGATAACTAGTTTGATAATCTGAGGTTTGATATTGAATGTTAACATGTGATGATATATAATAACTGAGAACAGATCTTGGTGTATAACGTATTATTTTCATGCAGAGATCAATCAATGGTCTTTTCAAATATAAGTGAATTTGTAGAGTAAAAGCATATTAGTCCAAGAACATCAGATTCTAGTCCAACAGTTCTTTAAAAGCAATTCGCTGGTTAATGCCTTGTCAGACTATGGCACTGAGAGACAGAGAAAGAGAGTCAAACAATGCAAAATGTTTCCCTTTTTGACTTTTTCTCCTCCAAACAGACATGGTCAAGCCAAAGTATTGTTTAGGTGTAAACTATTTGGGCACTGCCTTCACAATGCCCTGGTAATTGCATCTTAAGTACAATTTGCACAATCATAAAACACAAGTGCCACCTTGAAGTAAGTAGATCATGGCAGAATATGCACAATATGTGCAAGGTTTTGAGGCATTGTTAGACACATGTGCTACTGATCCAGTAAAGGGTTGCCTGATGTCAAAAATCTGAATGTCCAGTTACTGTTGCCTTAACAATTAAAACAGTTTTTTTTAGTTAGCCATCCACAGAAAAAGACAGATAGTCCCATGTAACACATCCACCACCGAACACTCCATCCAAGCCCTTCCTGTATGGAAGAATGCTGACAAAACACACAATTTGTGTTGGCTCTCTGAGAAAGCGGGTGTCTTCTGATGGATGAAATGCTTCCAAATAGAAATGATGATATTTCACGCCACGGTCATGGTGATTTGACCCAGTTCTGATTTACCCATCCACTTGCATTAAAATCCAGCTTCAACATCTCCATCAACCACGCGTCCTTCTGTGCCCCCTCCATGAACTCCGCCAATGATATTTGACCTGGGAAGAGTGAGACAGAATGATTAATTGATTCAAGAAGTCATGGGCAGACAAATAGACATAAAAACCTACATACACATGTCTGGTAAATTGTAACAAAGTTGGGTAACACTTTCTTTTACAGTTCCTTTTTTAGTCAAAGGAGCTAACTGAAGAAGCCTTTTAGATGAAAAGTGAAATGTCTTTAAGCTATTAAAAGAAGTCCAGTTGCTTACAACTTAGCTAACTAACATGACCTGGATGAATGAGAATCTTCACAGACACGGTTTCTTTTTTTAGAACATTGTAACAACACTGTAATATGTACTTACAGTACACTGTACATACCCAACATTAACCCTAATCCTGACCTTGTGGTACAGTGTTGTACATAATGTTAGATATTGTTACACTTTGTTACATAGTAGCCCACCTAATTGGTGTAACAGGGAGGACAATAAAATAAAGTGTAACCCAACATTGACTTCCTTTTAGATGAAAAAAAGACAGACATGATATGACAACATGTAAAGTAATTGTTATGTTTTGTGGTAGTTGTAATGTTCCTGCCACTTTTATTATGGAACAGTTTCAGAGTTTTAAGTAATGACTTATGTTGGCTACCATAGTTAGGTACTAGTTTTGCGGAACTGGCATGAGTGCCTGTGAGAACATTTAAGTAAAAGTTCCTGAGCATGGTCTTTACATTCCATTCCATTTAGCAGACGCTTTTATCCAAAGCGACTTACAAAAAGGAGGACATAAGCTGACAGAGGTGTAGAGGAACACAGAGTAAGCAGACTACCTTTATACTAAGTAAGTTTTCCAGAGCAGGGACACTACAGACACACATACTTCCCACATGGGGACAACAGTGATCTAATAAATTGGTAATAGTGGCCTAACGTAATAGCTTTCTAACTTAAGCCACCTTTGTCATTACATTAACACACATAAACAGGTTGTGGAACATCAGTGATAAGTTTCTGTAGACTTTTCGTTTAACATAGTACACTAACCATCATTATTTTGGTCTGCAAGTTCAAAGATTCGGTCACACATCTCATTAGGAGTCATGTTGATATCC
The DNA here is from genome assembly GCA_030347295.1 of Setipinna tenuifilis. Taxonomy (NCBI): domain Eukaryota; kingdom Metazoa; phylum Chordata; class Actinopteri; order Clupeiformes; family Engraulidae; genus Setipinna; species Setipinna tenuifilis. Next base: position 6,134,957 of record CM059280.1, on the reverse strand, counting down.
GTGTTCTTGGTCTTCATTTTGTAAATTATCTGTGGAAGTAAAAAGTGAAGACAGAGATGACTAAAGTTGAAGTTAAATTATTTTCTTTCAATGTCAGTATAGGCTACATATAGTTGGTTGCAAGTACTGTAGTTTTGAGGGGCAGAGACTCTGGTTGAAAATTTTAATGTAAAGCATGGCATCCTTTGCTTTGGTTTTGTAACTGACACCATTATCGTCCAACTTAACTGACTCTGGACGAATACAGGGCAGTAAAGCTATTTATGGTCATGGTCTCATCATTAACTTTAATCCCTGCTAGTACGGCTAGGCTGCACATATTTAGAGTGTGTGTGACCTTACAAGCCCAACTTCACGTAACGGATCAAAGGCCAAAGGTCCCAACCTAACCCCAGTCTAGCATTTCATCCCTTCTATTAACATAGATCTAATAAAAATTATAAAACAGAAACAAATCTTAGTCAACCTTTGCTTGTAAACAAATCCACATAATTCTTTAGTCTTTTTTAGGAATGCCCATTAGGCCTTGATTTTTACTATTACTATTACTACTATTACTATTACTATATACTAACCACTATTTTTACATAGACTAGTATCTGTGCACAGTGATATTGGTTCAGTAAATACTCATGTTTTTTGTCTTACCCTAATGATGTGTCTGATTTCTTGACGGTCAAGGCGGCCATTTCCATCCCTGTCGTACATTTTAAATGACCACCTGAGTCTGTCTTCCAGCTTTCCTCGAAGTACAAGATGCAAGGCTGCTACATATTCCATGAAGTCTAATTTGTTGTCCTGTAGGACAAAATAAAAACAGCAAAATATTTCCAACTCTGTTACCCACTGTCATCAAAGCATGTAGGCCTACAATATATTCCACATCAGTCAATGAACATTGCAGTTCTAGAAAATTTATCACACATTGACAAATTGTCAAACTTCACTTACCCTGTTTGTGTCGAAGGAATGGAATATTGTTTCTATGTAGATGCTCTCCTCTTCACATGTACTCTGTACCCCAAAGATCCGTTTGAACTCGTGTAGGTGTAGGGCTCCACTTGGGCATTCCCTCATGAACGTGGTGCATAACTCCTGAATAAGCGCAAGGTCCACCTCCTCATTCGCAGAACTCTCTCCTTGTCCCATTTTGTTTTTAATTAGCAAAGATTTTTTAAAGAAAAAAATTGAAAATGTTGCAGAGAGACTGACTGCTGATCCTTGTCCACTCAGCAGCTGAACGACTATACACACTGCGTCCCTGTAGTCAACTGGCTTACAGTCCGTGTGGTAGATTAGGAGCATTAGAAAAAGGGGGCGGAGAGGTATTTCTGAAATGTCAATGCAAGTAGCTGAAGCTTTACCTTAAGTGGTCTTAGGTAAGCCCGGTAGCCCCCTGCTTGTAAGCCTTTTTCTGTATAGGTTGTGAGATTAGCAGCATAGGGTTAGTGATAATGCAAAGGATTTAAAGGTGCTACATGTATGGTTGTGGTCACATTACAAAAACACAATCACATTACAAAAAAACTGTTAAGTGCAGAGGCAAAATAAATTGTGTTTTAAATGCACCTTTTTTGTGCACATAGACATTTTGTTTACTTTTCAGTTTAGATTAAGCTTTCTGTTATTAAATAAATACATTGGTGTAATCTGGTTGAGGTATGCGGCATCTTCTGCATACTGTAAAAATGAAGAACAAAATGCAAAAATGACACTTTGTGCACCCTGTACGTTTTTATTTTGTGTCTTAAATCTTGCAATCTATAAACATTAACAAACAACAATGCAATTGGAGGAGATTTGCTGAATTAAACATGGTTGTTGCCCACAGATTGGTACTAAGTTTCAAAGCTGGTTAAGTGTAAGTCATAAGAACTCTACATACATGACAATTGTCACATTTGGGAGCGCTTTTTCAATGCTGTATTCTGACAAATGCATCAGTAATATCTGTCTTCTGAAGAGTGACTTTTTATTTGGTTTTATGCTGTTCCTATACTTTTTTAGCCAAATAATCCAAATAAGTTGTCATGTTTTCATTGCCAAATGAAAAAAAACAAAAACTCAAGAGTGAAACATGTTTTGTCTATACGAGTCTAAACCAGGCCAATATGTCTTCTATACGAGTCCAAACTGGGCCAGTTCACTCAGGTCCGCATCTCCAAACGCCTCCCAGGGACAGACAAGGGCTGAGTCTGAGAGGGAAAGGACAGGGGGTAGTGAGTGCCATATGTAGGCAATGGTAAGAATTATAGTGATACTATGATTAAATTACAATAATGTTAAATAATGTTAGCTACTGTCATTTACCTCCAAGACCTTCCATGCCAGGAACGTCATTGTCAAACCTGGGCAAAAGTTAAGTCATACGTTTTGTTATTATTATTATTATTATTATTATTATTATTATTATTATTATTATTATTATTAGGAGTAGTAGTAGTAGTAGTAGTAGTACTGTTATTGCTTTGTGGTTATTTTATTGTTGTGATAGTAGGGGAAGCAGTCATAGTAGCTATTTTTGTTGTCATACAAGTACTATTAAATTATTATGTACTAATTAAAAAAATGCATGACTGTAAGCCTTTGTGCAGTTAGGCTTACCCCTTCTGTCCAGGCTTGGGGGCCTTGCTCTTGAACTGCCTGCCCTCCTTCTGCTTGAACTTGGGGGGAGCTGGCTTGACGCCTCCCTCGGCTCCTGCTGTGTTCATTTCTGTCGGAAAAAAACAAAGAAAAAAAGGTCTTAGAAGGATGAAAAGCCATCTCTCTTCTTTAATTCTTTAATATGCATATGATACTACTACTACTACTACTACTACTACTACTACTACTAATAATAATAATAATAGGCACCTCGCAGGTATGACCTTTTTATGTGATTTACGAGCCTCCTATAACCTCCGCTAGCTGTGGCTATGCTTTGCTGTCATAATCAGCTCTTCAGTTTTTAGTGCCATAATCCATATCTCACCTTAGACCTCTTACATAACTATACTTTAAAGTTAATGTTCAGGTCATCCTGAAACAAGGTGATGGTTTGAAGATACTGTGACTGATGTCACCAGGATTGCATTTGTTTAACAAGTCAGTGGGTGAGCACTGCTATTCTGCTCAGTAACAAACCGTTTGTTTAAGTTTAAGTTAAACATAAAGTTAGCAATATGAAGTTTTTTTAGTAAGTTATTCTTGAGAGAAGTCAGAAGCCATGAACCCATGAGCCATTGAAGAAGATTGAACTTTAGATAAATACTGCCATCACTTGTTCTGTGAGTTTCCAACCCTAGAAATGTAATTAGTATCTGTGCAATACGTTGTAGTTCACTCTTAAGCATAACCCAATTTAATGTGCCTGATGTGAGCAGACCATGTTGACAAGGTCAACATCATTTGTAGTTTGAGTTGCAGTTGTAGTTTGCTACGGTTACTTTTGAAGGAGGTTGGAAAGAAAGGAGGTTGTTGTTTGAAATGTCACTTGGGTTTGGTAACCTGAACAAAAGATAACTTCACGAAGAGAGCTTAAGTGTGTGGGCCTTCTTTTTTGTGGATACTTTTTGTCTTTACTTTTTTTGTCACCTTTGTATCATGAATGCACAACCTTTATTCTTTTTAAAACATTTGCTTCATGCAACCTACAACAAACCATGCTGTGATCAGCCAACCTGTGAGTATGTGCCCAGTATTTGACATTTGTATCTAAAATACAACATTGCTGGATATGCATACAGTATCATTTTTATAATTTATCTTAAGTAAACTCCCTTTTGTATTTTTTTTTGCATTCAACCACACCACTTGTGATTCAGTCTTCTTTGAAATGTATGTTTAAAATCTTGCATACATACAATAAAAAGAGTAAACAGCATACTAAATGAACAGCATAAAATGTGATTTAAAATTTTGACTTACTTTCTGTCTGGTGTCTTGTGGCTTGCAAATAGGGTACAGTATATCCTTTTTCAGTGGTGTGGAGAGTTCAACGAGCAAAAGAAAGAGAAGCAAAACAAAGATGGAGGTACTCCTGTCTTTCTTTTTGCGTTCTCCCTGTTATGCGCTGTCCCTCTACTCTTGCTGGTATATATACCTCGGACAAGCTTATAATCCCCAGCTAATATGCAGAAGATGTAAGAAGTGTGCATGTGCAGTGGACGCTGTAAAAAGCATGTAAGCCTCGTCATGAGTGAACTGACAAGTGATCATGTCCACCACTACAGCTAGGCTAGCTTATTATGACAGACAGGTTTGTTTATATTTAGTACCTGGATATGAGCATATGGAAATCCTATTCTGTACATAAATGAAAACATTTACAGAAAGACATTTCATAATATCGCTTGATTCACCACGATATCCACAAACATGGAGGGGCTGAGTGCGAATGGGTAACCTCACGTAAGGTGTGTGAGTATTTTACTATGATACACATATGATAATATGATGATATTAATAACATAAATATTAATTATAGGCTAAGGGCCCAATGTTTTAGTCTTTTATTTACTAGATTGGTCACATGTTGACATTTGGAAAAGTATTTGGTGGACACTTTTGTCATAAGAGACTTTCAGGAAGTGTTCTACAATAAATAGAGCAAAAACAACACCTGACGATTTACCATTTTACAACTAAATATGTGTAGCAGTAGAAAATATCAGTACAGAGTGAAAATAACCATAATCACAAGTTTACCAATCATCACTGACAACAACAATAATTGTTGTTGTTGTTAGTATCATTACATTACATTATTACATTGTTATTATTATTACATTAATTACTGAACAGCAATAATAAAAACAATTTTTTTTTTTATTATGATGATATTATGAAATCATAAAGCTTTTGCTGTGATGGATGGCTAGCATACGACTCTCCACCATCAATGCGCAGGTGACTGTAAATCACATACAGCATGAAGCCTAATATATGTGGAGTATACAGCTTATAGTCTAGTAGACGTTTGTGGAATTAGGGCATAAGTGTGAAATACAAGGAGATGCGTGTGCGTTTCCTGGTGCAGGGACACTACAGGCACACATACCTCCTACCACCACGCAAACTTATACTAACATGAGGCACCTAAGGAGAAGAGTTGGTTAGTAGTTAGTTAGTTTTGTTAGAAAGGGAAGCTGTCTCAGAAGAGAAGGGTCTTTACAAGCTCGAGAGGGATGTCGCTGACCTTTAGAAAGCTTGTAATGACCCTTCTCTTCCGAGACTGCTTCCCTTCCTAACCAAACTACTACTAAACAACTCTTCTTCCTAGGTACCTCATTCTTCTTTAAGTCTGCGTGTGTAGGATGTATGTGTGTCTGTAGTGTCCCTGCTCCAGGAAACTTGTCTACTGTTTTGACTGAAGATGAACTTTAAATGGTCATTTGCTGAGGTTCACCACCTTTACAGCAGCAGTAAGTAGTGCATATAAGCCCATCTGACTGACAGCTACAAGATCTGCAACATTTTGGCTCCTGAGCTGTACTGAAGCGCAGGGGGCCTATGCTGAGCTGTCTGGCTACCGGACAGGACTGGACCTGACCCTACAGTGAGTGAACAACCACTCCACCACTTCATAATTTAAAACATTGATGTACGTTAAAATATATAAGTGAGAACATACATTAGTCTGAAACATGCTATAAGTAAAGATGTATAGTTATGACTGATAATGCTGATTGTTTTACTTCAATAAAACAAGCCTGTGACTGTCACTCAGTGGAATGAATTACACTTCTGTCCAAAGCGACTTACAATATAGGACACAAATCAAGCTACAGAATGAATGCATATCATCCTAATGCCACATGTAATAAATGCAATCAATTTTACAAACTTTCAAATGTGAAGTTGTTTTCGTTTTCCATTTTGTGCTGTTTATACACGCCACAAGTTTTACAAGGTGGCTCTTAGGCAACATGATTGATGTCGAAAGAATGTAACCCCCCCACCCGCCTCCTTCTTCAAAGTGAAAGGTGGGGGGGGGGGGGGGGGGGGGGGGGGGGGGGGTTACATTCTTTCGTGAGCTATCAACCATTATCCTCGGTTCCCGTAAAAACATTTGGCAATCCACTGCTGCAGGGAGAGGCAGTTGAGTCACAGCTCTCTCACTCTCAAGAACTCTCTTAGCTTAGAGTGAAGTAGCATTATTGAGCAACTTTTGGTTTATATCTGCTGTTGATATCTAACGTTGTATCTAATCTAATGTAATACTACCTAAGGGTGAACATAGATCAGTGTTTTGTGTAAAGATGGCGTTTGTTTTGAGCTTTCTGCTGCTGACTGTTGGAGTTTGGGGTTGTGCTGAAGCACAGGATGCCTACGCTAAGCTGTCTGAATCCTACAGGAAAGGAGTGGACCTGGCTCTACAGCAAGTCAACAACCTCCCTGCCGCCAGACAGCACTTCCTCTTCTTCAAAAGCGTTGAACAATCCGATATGGATGTAAGTTTACTTGAGAATGCTATGAGAATTGTGATATTGTGATATTGTTATGTGTAATGATTATTACATCCAAATGCACTTATTTAAATGAATTCATGTTTGGTTTCTTAGATCAGTTTTGGCGTGAGTTTCTTCTACCATCAATTTTACTTAAAAGCAACGACATGCGCAAAAGGAACTGAAGATCCTAATTCCTCTAAGTGCCCATTCAGGAATGACAAAGTAAGTACTGTAAGCTCTGTCACTCAGTTATAAGGTAAATAAGTATTTAACAAAAATGAATGTCTCAATAATGCTGGGTCATAAATCATGTTTTAGCCACTACTTGATTGCGTGGCCTGCTACAATACACACACTGGGACCATAGAACCAATCCCGAAGCCCTACATCAGCTGCACGCACAAGCCAGCCATGTCTAAAGTAAGTCATTTATTTCGCTTATTTTTTATGTAAAGCTGCAGAGATAGAATTTATCCTGTGTATTTTTTTGCGATTAAAATACCAAAGACATAGGCTACCAAATCTCAGCTTTAATCTTTAAATCTTTAAATCTTTGTTTAATCTTTTTAATCTCTAATCTTTACTTTCAGTTTCTTTTTTACAACTTGACTTTTTCTTTTGTCTTTTTAGGAGGTGCATAAGAAGCGAAGAGATCAGTGTTTGGATATGAATCATATCAATGGAGCAGTGATTACTCTGTCTCAGAAGAGTCCCTAGACCAACTACCCACCACACTGGTCTCTTTGTGCAAGTGAGATGGAGCAAACAGTTACAAAGCTTATAAGAAAACACATTTGCTTAAATTAAGACATACCTAATTTTCTTTAAAAAAAAAGATAAAAAGACCATAAATGAATTTAAAGTAATTGTCAAATAGGTCATACAACTAGTGCACCTACAATTCGTTTTTCTACCAGTAGATGTCAGTATAATACATCGTTGATAATGTGCATTGTATAGACAGGTGTAAAAAGTGTGGACACTTTTTAATCGTTGTAGCAGTTTTGTTTGTATCTGTGTATTCGCCATGCCGTGCCTTTGTCTTTGTGTGTGTTCACGAAACCGAAATTGATTTTGTTTGTTTGTTTCTACTTGTGGGGGCAATGGGCTCAACCAATAAATCAATTATTGCTGTAGAATTTAGTTTGATATTTTCCCATCAGTCTTGCTTTTCCTTCTCATTTTGACTAATTACTCACAGATGAGCAAGAGTGTCTTGTCAGTGTTTGTGTTTATACAATAGGATGCATGGTTTATTATTTTGGCCACATTTGGCCCCAACATAGCTTTTAGGTTGCTGTTTTAATCTCTGAAGAAGGGTGAACTATTGTTTTATCCCTTGTTATTGCCATGGATGACATACAACAAGATCTTTAATTTGATACCAAACATGGCATGTTTTTAGGTATAAAAGTACATTTAGCCGAGGTTTATGATGTCATTTAAAAAAAATGCTCAAGGGTGCCAGAGTGCCATCCGTCAGATTATGAAACTACATCCCCTAAACTATCAATATATGATCAAAAATGCATTAGTACCATACTTCACACCTATCTTGAGGTTCTACTGGACTATAAAAGCTGTTAGTCCATTTCATTGATTCCTGTGATTTTCACACAATATTTGGGTTTTAAAAACCATCTGGGATCCCTTTTACTCGCCCCGTCACCATAGTAACCCTAGCCCTAGCCGTAACCCTAGCCCAGTGTGTAATTAGACAATGTGGTTATCCTCTTTAGTCAGGCTTAAGCCAATCAGTCGTTAGTTACTGTTTACAGGTTCGTCACCCTACAGAAAAGGGCAAGAAGCCAAACTACAGCTTTTATAGTAATAGTTACATAACAGACAAACTGCCGACTATACCATGTTTATTAACAAGATTACATTAACAATCACCTACTGACTTTAAAATTCTCACATCTTAAGTATTTTCAGTTGTACTAGTATATAACTAAACAGTCAGAGACATGTAGGGCCTTAAAGCACCTTCAAGCAACAACTGCAGTTTGCACCAATGGCCTAAAAAACAGTATTCACTTTGTACAGAGTAGTGGTTCTGTTGTATCCATAGATAAACTTGTTTGCGGTGAGGAGCCAAGCCAAGGGTAAACCCAAATCGCTAGTCCAGCTGAGAGCTTTATCCATGCCTGAACACTACAGAGTAGGGAGTCTCGCTCAGAAATGCTGTTGGCTAAGTTAAAAGTTTAAAGGTTGAGTTGTCTTAGCCTCAAATGTATGTGTATTTTGTAGGTTAGGTTACCTATATCTTTTCAGATACATGATAAGGTTTTTGCTAAACAGAGAGATGCTATGCTAGCTGCCTTACATCTGGATTGAGGTAGGGATTTCTGGGCTCAGAGTTACTATTGGTGCCATGTTCACCAGGCTGCTGATCTGGAAACTTCTAGAGAAAGATTGCTCATAATCTGACTCACTCCAGTGTTTTCCAGACAAATGGTCTGTGTATTGTTTCACCGTAGTATCAACATTGCCCACAGGCTTTCTCATTTGGTGACTAATAAAAAATCACTTAACTATTTGAATTACTAGATTTTCAGCTTGCTTCTGTGTTTTGCTCTTATTTTTATCAGCTTTTTATCTGGCTGTGCTGTATTAAGAAACATTCGCTCACGAACACTCTCTCTGTTCTCTGATTGGTTGGCAAGATGCTGCCTGAGACAACCGTGTCAATGAAAGCAAACCCAGACTAACACTGCAGGGAGGATGATAATCGAGTGGAGGTGTGTAGGCAGGCTTTGGTCAGGCTAACTAATAGCACCCACAGGGAAATTACTGCTATTGATTGTACTGTTTTTACTAGCAGATAACAGTAAATAAACACTTGGCTCAGAGCCATACATGATACATGAGCTGTGACTTGGCTATTCTGCGAATTAAAGGACTGTAGTGGCCAAGGGTTATATGTGTATGTTACACACCACTGTAGAGAAAAACACAACACTGTACTTTTGTCTGGCAATATAAATACTGGATGATGTCTTTTATGTATAGCTGTGCTTTATGGCCATACATAATTGAATACATTTTAATAAATCATGTACTTTAAAAGTGGACATAGTGGAAGTCGATTTGGGCCTTCTACATATTTTCAAACAGGAGTAAAATATTCACAGAAAAAAATAGATAGCTTTCAAAGTATTTTTAGTCCTGTCCCATGGAAGCATTTAAAAAGCCATCTGAGGTTTCAGAACTTAACCAAAGTGAATATTTCTATTTATATCTATTTTCCTGTCTTGCATAGTCTTTAAACTCTAGAACTGAAAGAACAGGATTTCAGCTTCTTTTCCTCCATATAGCTTGAGGCATATGGATCTATTTGGCTTGGATTTCCTTCAACCTTTCTAACACAAAGCATGCTGCCAACTACATTTCAGTCTTTTTGCAAATCATTCCACATTTGTATCCTGTGATGCTGCCATGGAAAAGTGCCATGAATTATACACATAGTTTAAAACACATACATCTAATAATTTGATACCAAATTAGATGTTTACAGCACCGTATTCATGTGCTGGCAATAACCTAGAAAAACAACCACACATAAATATAATAGGTATGTGTCTTTTATTTTGGTAAGAAAATAAAGCTCCAAGTTGACAAGCTCCAAATAAGAAAATCAAACTCCAAGCTGAAAATGACTATAGCTCCAAGGTTCTCTTGTTATTTTCCGTCATCTCATTGTGCTAAATATATTGCATTCTCATCTCATACACAGTGTTGGGAAGGTTACTTTAGAAATGTAATTTGTTACAGTTACAAGTTACCCTGTTTAAAATGTAATAGTAGTGTAACTTTTTAAATTACTTTATCTGAGTAACGTAACGTATTACTTTTTGATTACTTTTCAAATGTTTTCATGATTTTGTCCCCGTAAAATACGGTAGCCTATACGAAAAACACATGAAACAGTTTTTTTTTTTTTAATATAGGCTGTTTTAGCAAGGTTTTGCTGACAATATTAAGATGTAATTCAAATTGTAATTTTGAAAAAATTCAAAAGTACCTGTAATTGAATTACACATCTTTCTCCAGTAACTGTGATGTATTACTGTTACATTTATTTTGTAATTAAATTACGTAATGGAATTACATGTATCGCGTTACTCCCCAACACTGCTCATACACTCATCACACAGACACATACATGTTTTGTGACTTTGAAGAAAGTGAAGAAAGTTCACTGCACATACAGTACATTCATGTTTTCATGCTCAGTAGAGCGTCAGTCCAGAAGTCACTGCCAGAGGAATGAGGTAAGTTTATGAAGTACAGGACATTGTCCAAATGTTGATATGTAGTAGTAGCAACCCACAAATTGGTACAATGTATGACATTTTTACACAGATTGGGGCTACTTTAGTGTGGTAAGGTGTCACAAATACATAAATAAATTGTCTTTATCTACAGAAACGCATGCTCTGGAGAGTTACTTTTCAGATGGGTTTTGCTTTTGGTAATTGATGTCGTGTAATCCAAGGAATGTTGTATGTTGGTATGTTGTATGTACAGTAAGTATGTTGTCATGTCTATGTCACCACGACAACCAAGTGAAAAGTAACAATCAAGAGCCACCAAACTGTCTCCTATACGAGTCCAAACTGGGCCAGTTCACTCAGGTCCGCATCTCCAAATGCCTCCCAGGGACAGATAATGGCCGAGTCTGAGAGAGAAAGGGAGAAAGAGAAGAGAAAAGGGATGAGCACATTCTGCATACTTGATCTGACATTGGTTGTAACTTCCACTCATTCAAACTGATACTTTCTCATAGTAATGCAAGCTCACCTCCAAGGCCTTCCATTCCAGGGACATCATTGTCAAATCTGTGAAAAACAACAAATACTTTAGTATTGCATAATAGGGTGCATTCAGGAAACGTACTGTATACGCATATTATATTTGCTCAAGGCTTCACTGATGGGTGGGGGTTGTCAGTCTCACCCCTTCTGTCCAGGCTTGGGGGCCTTGCTCTTGAACTGCCTGCCCTCCTTCTGCTTGAACTTGGGGGGAGCTGGCCTGGAGGCTCCCTCAGCTAATCCTGCATTCATTTCTGTGAGGATTGAAAACAAAAGTGAAGTTGTACAGTTAGTTTGGGCAGCGACATGTGTGTTTAGAATTATTGACTATAGGCAGAAGCTGCCATATGTGACTGAAAAATGTTAAAGCAAGCTGTCAGTATGCACAATGTTTCTGTAGCACAATGCTTGGTTAGGGAAGGATGAGGGTCTTTGGGAAAAGCTTTGCTTTTTGAGTAAAGGTATGACACTGTATTACAAAACTAAAGTCTATAAAAAATGTATTTTATGAATCATGTTTCTCCCTCATCAATCCCTACCAGGCACGTGCAGTAGAGTAGTCGTGATAAGCAGGGAGATAGCCCCACAGTGCTAACTGCTCAATCAGTGGCACTGTAGCCAACTGATCTAATGATCAAATACAAATTAAATGCCAACAAGGCATAATGGTAAATGCTATATTTTGAGAATGTAACTATTTATTTGAAACAGCTTATGTTAATGGCAACATAATTCTTTACTTCAGATGTAACACTACTCAATGACAATGTGGTTTGATTCTGCTTACCGAGAGGTACAGCCCACTGCACGTGCCTACTCGCCATACATTGACTAGGAAGCAAGAGAAATGCCTTAGCATGCACCATAGGCACTGCTCATATTTAGTTACATAAGAGTGACTAACATAATCCCAGTTCATACCCTCTCCTTGATCTTTCCAACCCAGTAATTAGGTGAGGTGATTACCCGATCATTTTAATCCACTTTAAGTCAGTTTTAGCATTAACATCTCCAGTCAAGTGGCTTAGACGTTGTGACACAGCCCTATAGCATATCTCCAGTAAGCTTTAAATCCAGCCCAGTCAAATCGAGTATTAATACAGTTCTGATATCATAGAGTAGGCCTACATGTTCTCTTCATGGGAAATTGCTATCTGTTTCTGTACTAATAGTATGACACAGATAACAAAAAACATTTCTACTGCAAGTTTGATGAAGACATTAATAAGCACCCTTTACAGCTATAAATTTTGCTTCAGATCAGGTTACCTATATTTTTCAGATACATGATCAAGCGTGTACAACAAAAATAAAACAGGCATTTTAAAAATGCAGTGTCTTTGTCAACTAAAGTTGCATTATGTTCTTGCACTATGCATCCAATTACCTACCAAGGGCCTGTGTGAGCATGCCCTCCTAGACTTAGGTTTGTTTAGGTCCACTATTCCACTGTTTTACATTTTATAGACAGAATTCTATTAAACCTCCTCCCTAAACCTTTTTCATAAAAGATGTAAAAATAATAACAGTCTTTTTAGACTGTGTGCATCTCACCTCCTGCACTGCACAATGTTAAAATACTAATAACTCAGTTTCTTACCTGCTTGCTTTGCTTGATTGGTTTGCTCTTGAGGAAAACTTGGTCTCCTTTAATCGCAAGTGTCTTGCTGTGTCTCCCTCTGCATTCCCTCCTTATATAGCCTAGGTTTATAATCACAGTCATAATATACCTGCTTAGAGATGCGTAAACATTTGGGTTGGGATTTTAGCATCACAAGACATGGGTGTGTTCTTCCACCATTGATTGGCTAAGTGGGGTTGTTTGGGTTTTAGGCCAGTGGGTTGAGCCAAACGTAAAGGTAGGGTCATCCGTTCTTTGTGTACAGTACATATCAGCGACAGTGTCTGTTTTAGGTTATGTAGGCCAAACAGCAGGCTATTAGTGGTAAAGTAAACATCCTGTAATAGACTGTGTTATTTTTGTGGTTGGTCACACTTATAGGCATGTTGACATGCTCTAACCTCAGGCCTCGTCTGTTCATGTGGCATCAGTGTTATTGCATCATGTTTGAGTGATGATTAGTTTTGAAACGGCTGAAAACTACAAAGAAATAGTGACACATTGAACACCAGTTGAGTAAAGGCATATTTGTGCAATTGATTCTGTCTGTGTTATAGGGATGTAATGACTCAGCAAAGGATGAGCTGTGATTTGTACATCAGTTACAGTTTTTAACATTTATATGATTTTTGTCAGAGTAAATAGAATAGTCATTAGACTTGTTTTTTGTTTGCATGCAACTGCACTGACTTTATTGGTATTTTTACTGAGATTAATGACCTGGATTCTTCCTCCACTGCTGTAGAAAAGAGAGGTGTGACAGGCAGCTCTATGGCGGATGGCATCAGAAGATATCTTACATGAAAGTTCAGAGGTGAATGGTCATGCCTGATACTCTAATTATTAGGGTAAATAACAATGTCAGTAATTATTTATGAATTTTTGAATAAAAAAACCTAGAAGTCAGCATACGGCTATCTGTACACAGCATGAAGGCAAACATTTATATGACGGGTTAAATTGTTTCAACTCATTACACCAGCACTAATTGTTTGTTGTACTGTAAGTAGGGTTAGTTGTTCATCTACTATAGTGTTTACTTAATTTTAAAGCACTCATCACCAAATATAATGAAACTAGGCCTATGCAGTCGTCTTCGACTTCTAAAGGTATATCCCCGAAACGCGATGCTTCAAAGCCCCCAACATTCATACTGTATTTCATATTAAGTATAAAATTCTCCATGCTAGGGCCTATGTAATCGAACACTCCCCCTCCCTTAAATCTGGGACAAATCCATCCAACTGGTCAGAAGTTATGGGCCAAACCAAAATTCAGCCATCTTGAATTCAGCCATCTTGAAAGTGTTGGCCTCCAAACTCGAATAAGTTCATGAACCTACCCTAGAGCATTAACACACCAAATCTGGGAGAAATCCATCCACCCAGTCAGAAGTTATGGGCCAAACAAAAATTCGCCCATCTTGAATTCAGCCATCTTGAAAGTGTTGACCTCCAAACTCGAATCAGTTCATGAACCTGCCCTAGAGCATTCACCCAAAAAATCTGGGACAAATCCAAACATCCGTTCAAAAGTTATCGCGTTAACACGAAAGACCTTGCGCGGCGGCGGACGCGGCGGACGCGGCGGCGGCGGCGCACGCAAAACCATTACATCCCCGACGCTCCGCGTTTCGGGGATATAATGACAGAGAACACACACTTCTCAGTCATAGAGCTAACATGAATTTGGCATCCAAATTGTATAGTATATGCTCCATCCATTTCTGAAGGGTCGTGACCATATTTGTACCATTGTAAACTAGGCCTATGCAGTCGTCTTCGACTGCTAAAGGTATATCCCCGAAACGCGATGCTTTAAAGCCCCCAACATTCATACTGTATTTCATGAATCTACCCTAGAACATTGAAACACCAAATCTGGGACAAATCCATCCAACTGGTCCGAAGTTATGGGCCAAACCAAAATTCAGCCATCTTGAATTCAGCCATCTTGAAAGTGTTGGCCTCCAAACTCGAATAAGTTCATGAACCTACCCTAGAGCATTAACACACCAAATCTGGGAGAAATCCATCCACCCAGTCAGAAGTTATGGGCCAAACAAAAATTCGCCCATCTTGAATTCAGCCATCTTGAAAGTGTTGACCTCCAAACTCGAATCAGTTCATGAACCTGCCCTAGAGCATTCACCCAAAAAATCTGGGACAAATCCAAACATCCGTTCAAAAGTTATCGCGTTAACACGAAAGACCTTACGCGGCGGACGCGGCGGACGCGGCGGACGCGGCGGCGGCGGCGGCGGTGCACGCAAAACCATTACATCCCCGACGCTCCGCATTTCGGGGATATAATGATAGGATGAGGGGGTGCCTTTACAATTTTTTGTGGTTGCCATAATAAAGCATACTATTATAGTGCCACAATGTCACACTGTGAGAACAGCTTACTGACAGGCTTAAGTATATATGACAGGTCCTCAAATCTGTTATGGTCATTAGTGCTATTTACACAAGGTTAAGTAATAGGTTAACTAATACCATGGTAAATATACCTGACCTGTTGCTAAATTAAATGACTCTATAATCACTAGGATATAAATGTCTGTTTTGACCTATCAATGTCTGTATGCCTGTATGTATGTGTGTCTGTCTGTGTGTGTGTGTGTCTGGCTGGTTGGCTGGCCGGCCGGCTGTGTGTGTGTGTGTGTGTGTGTGTGTGTGTGTGTGTCTGTGTGTGTGTGTGTGTGTGTATGTATGTATGTATGTATGTATGTATGTATGTATGTATGTATGTATGTATGTATTCAGTACTTGTAGAGTGATTTAATTATAGGTATATCTATGTATTGCTGCATTTTAATTGGCACAGTAGCATGAAGGGAAATAAACTCACTTTGAATTCAGATGTATTTGCTAAAATGTCTTTATTGGTGGTGTTTTTACATATCAGATTTAATGAATTTAACATTAAATTGAAAGTCCCATTTCAGCAATTATTAGTGCACAATTGAATGAATTGTGAATTTACTGAATTTGTTTGAAATTACACAAATAGTGAATAGTGAATTCTTTCACAACACTGCTTGGTTTAACTTCAGATTTGGATTGGTTTGTTTTTACCACAGTTGCATTAGACACATACATGTGCCTCTGCAACACATAATCACATTGAAAATAAAAACCAACAGATAAGAGGTAGAGAATTGTGTTCTGGTCCCTTTTGCCTTCTTCAGGCTCAAAGTGCGATGAGGTTACACATAAAATTTTGGCTGTGTGTAAAAGTTACTGTATGGCAACATGACAGAACAATATGGCAGAAACGGAGGTCTTGTTAGAGCTAAACAATATGAGACTGCAGAGACAAACAGCTGCCCAGGTCAGGTCATTAGGGGCTGCTGTCCAACAGGATCTTTAAGCGTCTGCAGACTATCAGACATGGTCTGATTCCCAACAGAAAGCTCTGGAATAGACCCATCTCAAGCCCGAGTCCACATCCAAAAAAAATGGCAGAACTCAAAAGCAGAAAGCAGCCACTGGATAGCAGCCCACAAATAACATGGCTCAGGAACCACTGTGAAATGCTCCCAAACTAGGCCAATATGTCTTCTATACGAGTCCAAACTGGGCCAGTTCACTCAGGTCCGCATCTCCAAACGCCTCCCAGGGACAGATAATGGCCGAGTCTGAGAGAGAAAGGGAGAGAGAGAAGAGAAGAGGGATGAGCACGTTCTGCATGCTTGATCTGACATTTTGGTGAAACTCCAACTCAGCAAAACTGATACTTTATCATATAAATTCAAGCTCACCTCCAAGGCCCTCCATTCCAGGGACATCGTTGTCAAATCTGTGAAAAACAAACATGACTTTAGTATATTGCCTAACAGTGTACATACAGGGAGTGTAGATATACACATATGTGTAAGATGTCACTGCAGGTGGGGGGGTGTGTCTGTCTCACCCCTTCTGTCCAGGCTTGGGGGCCTTGCTCTTGAACTGCCTGCCCTCCTTCTGCTTGAACTTGGGGGGAGCTGGCTTGGGGGCTCCGTCGGCTCCTGCTGCGTTCATTTCTAGAAGAAGCCAAAGATAAGACACGCCGTGTTACTAGCCTCTTATGAGGCTATGAATAGATTGTTGAGGTGAACCTCCCTCCAGTAATCCATCTCCAACATTCTCCTCGTCTGGCTCTCCGACTCCCTGCAATTAGCCAGGGCTCTGGTTTGCTAATCCACAGATCATAGATTGTGTACCAACAGAAGGCATTAAAGAAGTGTGGTGTCTGTTTCTAAAGATAGCATCCCAAGCTAATCCGTGCAATAGGTACTAGTACTTGAGGGCCAATGTGTAGCTAGCCAACAGGCAACACTGGCATCTTGGGGCCCAAAGGCTACTAAAGGGCATCGGAGGCCTGAGAACCTTTAATCTACAGCAGTGGGCATGTAGTTTTCAATACAATTGCTGGGTTTTTGCCTGTAGCCCCAATAGAGTCTAGAATCTCCTCTGCTTGAGGACAGGCAAAGTACCACGCAGCAGTAAATTCAGTTAACATCATTTTTTCTGTCCTGTTGTAGATTTTTGAACCAAGAATTTAACACCAAACTGATATGGTTAAATCTAAACCAATTACAAACTACAATATTTTATGTAAAATGTTGACGGTTAAAGCCTTGATAGAAAGTAAATTTCATTAGAACGTATTTAAACGAAGTGTAAGGTTCGAAACAGTAAATAAACATGAGATAAACTGTGATATTCCATTGTAAATACAAAAGCTAACATACTCCACAAATATAATGCTGAACACCTGCTGTGCAGGACTTTTCCCACTCTAATGAATAAGAAAAACTACTTGTCTGCTACACTGTGAAAAAAGAAACAACCTGCTTACCTGTCAACGTCTGGTGAACTTCACACAGTCACAAAAAGGGTTCCTTCGGGTTGAAGGAAGAACGAAGAAAGAGATGCAAAACAAAGACGAAGGCGACCTTCTCTTTCTTTTTGCAGTCTCACTGTTCTGTCGTTTTCCTATGTCCAAGCCGTGGTTTATATAGGCGGCTCTTGTTTTGTAATCCTATGTTCATAACAGTGACGGTCCAATGGGAAGAACTGGCCTACGATTAGTTATATTTTGAACTACCTCTTAAAGGTACAACATGTGAACATGATTAGATGTTACCTCTATATATGTTAAGCCATACTTAAGTGTTAACGATCTTAAGAATGTTCTGTTTATTCTTGACATGTTTAAATGATGCCTTCAGTCTACAATGTGTAAGTACACGTACATGACATTCTTGTCAAATAAAATAATGAAAACCACATTGTGCTTAAGCTTTATTTACTTTCACATAAAATCAAAATTATTATTTCTACATATTATTTCTACATTATTTCTAAATATGATATGCCTTAACTTGGTGAAAACCTTAGTGTTAAGTTAAAGAGAATGTGACACCTCCACTCTGTTATAGTGCTGATTCTTTTATCTGTTCTCCCTCTCTGCCCTGTCGGATTAGACAGCAGGAGGTAAGCAATAACACTTTAGGCACCAGCACTGGAGTCACAGCAGGGGCCAAACCTCAGGAGACCGCAGCACCCATGTTGCACACTCACTTAGGGAAAGCATTTATTACGTGGTTGTGTGCATGTGTGTGTGTGTGTGTGTGTGTGTTTGTCTGTGTGTGTGTGTGTGTGTGTCTGTGTGTGTAGTAGGCATGCGCATTATAACATGTTGACGTCTACATACAGTACACTATTATTGTCAGTATTGCTTGTTTTGTGTCTGTGATATTACAGTAAATGTCTTGTTAAACGTTGAGCTTCATGCAGTGGTACCAGTCAGCCAGAGCACAAACCTTAGAAGAACCCAAACGCCATGTGACCTGGCATGCAGTCATTACATGTTGATGGTCAAATACACTAACCCAAAGAAAGCATCAACTGATTCATTGTATTTTGTGTGTGTGTGTGTGTGTGTGTGTGTGTGTGTGTGTGTGTGTGTGTGTGTGTGTGTGTGTGCGTGTGTGTGCGTAGTCAGGGCACAAACCTTAGGAGAACCCAAACGCCATGTGACCTGGCATGCAGTCATTACATGTTGATGGTCACATACTCTTACCTAAAGAAAGCATCAACTGATTCATTATATTTTGTTTGTTTGTTTGTTTGTTTGTGTGTGTGTGTGTGTGTGTGTGTGTGTGTGTGTGTGTGTGTGTGTGCGCGTGTGCGTCCATGTGTGTGCATAGTCAGGGCACAAACCTTAGGAGAACCTAAAGCCCATGTGATCTGGCATACAAGCATAACATGTTGCCTGTCACATACACTATCATGTCAGTATTCATTGCTCTGAGTCTGTGACACCCTATCTTCTGGCCAGCTTCATGGCCTTGATGTATGTCTTTTGTTTGTGTGTTTAATTACAGTTTTAAGTGATGCCTGTTTGTAAAGTGTTGTCATTTAGAGTTTTAATGGCTGGTATTGTATATCATTGTTGTCTGACATACATGTATGTGTGTGTGTGTGTGTGTGTGTGTGTGTGTGTGTGTGTGTGTGTGTGTGTGTGTGTGTGTGTGTGTGTGTGTGTATGTGTGTATGTAGGTGTGCAAAAATAACAGTATCATTGATTGTCACATACAGTGCACTTATTGTCAGTGAGTTTTTCAATACTTCAGCCATTCATGCATTTGTATGATTTATGCAAGCATGAAATCTCTCTCAGTACATTCTACCCTATACATCATTGTGTACATGCAGATGTAAACAGGTTCATGAGCACTAACAAAACACAAACTAAATATCTTTGCATCTACCTTAGGCAATCAGGAAAAAACGCTTTGCCTGCAGTCTTTGAGGGTACTGCAGGCAGAGCATGAATTACCATAGTTGAGGGGTACCATCTTTTTACAGGGGGCACTACCTTTTACATTTTACATTAAGGATATTTATTAATTAATTAATTAATTAATATGTTGGTACCCCCCAACCATGCTATTTTTGTCTCTCTGGGGGGTTCTAGATCTTGATTAGGGGGTACTGTACCCTCAGTACCCCCTGTAATTTTGAACTATGACTGCAGGTGGTGCTATTTCTTATCTCTGTTGGTGTGGTGTTCCATAAACATGAGGCTCTTATAAAGAAAGCTGATTGGCCAAAAGAACTATGTAGAGCAGAGAGGCTACACAGCCTGTATGTATGTATGTGTGTGTGTGTGCGTGCGTGTGTGTATGTGTATGTGTATAACTACACAGTTCCCTCTTGTGGCCTCTAATCTCTTTTTGCAATAAATAAAAATATTGAAAACTGGTGGTGAGGCCTTGCCATTTCATTATGTATTCCCAACTAAGAAGGTTATATTTTTAAAAGTATATCACAGTGATAATGACACTTGGATTTTGTGGCCTTGAGTGATTGTCTGTGCAATGAATAAATGGGTTTCAGTTTTGAGCTTGTCAAACAGTATGTTAGAAGGGGGTTGCTCAAAAAAATCATGAACAATTTTCTAACAGATGTCGGTTTCTTAAATAACTAAAATTAATGTAAATATCTAAATCAATATGTAATGATTCACATTACCTTTTTACTTGCATCTTGAATATTTAAGTGGAATCGAGTGTAATGCCAAAAATCCTAACTAGGTGATACTATTTAAATAACATTCCACACAAACATTAGGGCCTTGGTCAGATGCACAGTGTCTAACTAAAAAAACACACTGTTTCCTTCACATTGAGACACATGTAAGTCCACAAGTTAATCTCATGTTTTTGAAGCTGACCTCCAGTGTCATAGGTGCTTAGTGGAGCCATGCTGATTGCCTTGGCTCCTTGATATTTGAGGCTATAGCTAATCTGCTAAAGGGCTTACAGGTCAGCCTCAAATTTTCACTCAGTCAAATGAGGTGAGCGCTAGCACAGTATGGACACTTAGACCACCTCTATCCTGCTCACACAGAAGTGTTTATTTAAATCAGTGAAAGACAAAAAGAAATGTATTCTTTTTATTGGCGTATGAAGGGTAGTGTGTATACGTATATGCAACAAATTACAACCAATCATTGAAGCACTAATTAGATTTCCTTATGGCACAGGTGAGGCACATCAAAATGTTACATGCTCGCTGTTGTGTTTTTAAAAGCAATGCTGGAAGAAGAATTTACATTTGAGCTTTATATCGCAACCCAAATGGCATGTCCGGTTGAAATCCTGTGTCGTTTTCATATTAGTGGGTAGGTCCTTAAGGCATGTCCATAGACTGATACATAGAGATGTGTATTGTCAATATACATAGCTGTATATCCTTCATCTTGAACCACATCACACATCCGCCAGTCATCGTATTCTTGAGGGTAATGGTAAAGGCTTTTTATATCCATTGATCTGTTCCTGGTGCTTGTTGACCCAGGCACAGGGGTTGACGTCCAACTTCAGGCAATTACGTACCCATGGCTCCTGGGCTCCTTCCAAAAACTCCTCCATTGATATGTGGCCTGAAACAAACAAAAAAAAAATATATATATATTTGTTACTGCTTTCATAAACAGAAAAATCATTGCTGTCTTCTCACAGAGGTTTACCAGTAGATGTTACTGCACAGGACTAGCTGTAAAACAATGAGAGGTTTTACGCATTTAAGAAACTGTATCAACAGGTGAATGGCCAATAGTACTTACCATCGCCGTTTTTGTCTATGGTATCAAACAGTCGATCACATATTTGATCAACAGTAAGCAGATTGCCAGCTTCATCAGTCATTTTCCCTTGCTTCATTTTATATATAATCTGCAAAACATAGATTTAAAAAAAGTGGGAAATGCTTAATGGCAGGTAAAAAAGAGTGTAGATCAACCTTCATCACTCACCTTTATGATCCTTTTTAACTCGTCTCTGTCTAGACGTCCATTGTCGTCGTCGTCAAACACTTTAAATGACCATCGGAGTTTGTCCTCTAGTTTTCCACGCAGAACAAGATGTAGGGCCGCGACATATTCAATGAAGTCCAATGTGTCGTCCTAAAACATTTATGAAATTGATGTTTAGCCTTCCCCCCTCACCACAAAACATAGGCTGTATCATCAATAACGGAAGAAACGCTAAGAGAGAAACTAGTTTTTCCTTGAACCAATTATAAAAAAAACATAATCAAAAACTTACCCCGTTCATGTCAAATGATCGGAATAAATTATCCATATACAATGACTCTGGGGTGTCGTCGTTTTTAATCCCAAAAATTTTCTTGAACTCGTGCAAGTATAAAGAGCCACTGGGACAAGCTATAATGAAGCTTTTATAGAGAGTCTGTATGGCGCAGACATCCACTTCCTCGTCCTCTTCTTTGGATTCCGACTGGCCCATGACCAACAAAATTAGACTTTTTTCCACGTACAGTTGTGTACGTTAAAGACAATATTGTACCTCATTCAGACGACAACACTGATAAACCACCTGACCTCATTTTTAGGCAGTGCATCACACTTGCTAGTTTGTCCTAAAGTGCCGTGAGAACTCACCTCAGTACAGTACATGGGCGTTACTGACTGGGAGGAGGCTGTCATGCTTACGACCCTGCCTTTAGCCTACTTTAATCTACTGACTGACTGATGGGCATGACGACCTCGCACGACTTGTGCATCACAGTATGAAGTATGAAGAGGACTGCTACTCCTCTTTTATCATGCGCCAGGTAAAGAAGGACATATTTGTCACTTTCATCAGTGACTTTGGCACACTGTTTTGATCAGAATTGATATATAAATATGTCAAGGGACAACAAAAAAGTTCTTGCAGGGCCAAACTTAACTCTCTCTCTCTCTCTCTCTCTCTCTCTCTCTCTGTATATATATAGTTAAGTTTGGCCCTGCAAGAACTTTTTCTCTCCTAAATATGTTAGATCTGTAGAGAAAAGAAAAAAGACAAATGTTATAACCTAGTCAAGTATATTGATGAATGAATGTGCTACTTGGTTTCCGCCACCAGATGGCACCTACGCCGAGCCAAACGTTGAGCTCCGCCCACATTTAGCCCAACCCAGATCTGTGTACTGCAGTCAGGTTGGAAGTAAAGATTTGTGTGTGGCAATGTAACACAACAATGTTTTAGTTATAGTTTCATTCTTAAGATTTACCGGAAACAAACTATTACCTTTCCTGACATCATGAAATGTAAGAATATTGGAGGGAGTTTGTACTTAATTGTATGTGGTCATTTGGGGCAGTGTAAACAGTATGGTTTGGTGACTGAAAAGAAGATTAGTGACTACAGCTTCAGTTGATCACTTTTATTCTGTACTGTATACAGGGGTAAAGTGTGTACCATTTTTAAGTGCTCTAAATGAAGGTGAAGTGTTTTATCATCAAGAACACTGTAGCTATAGTAAACGTTTAGGCTGTGATTGGTTATACTCTTCAGTCATTTTGGGTAGTTTTGGTACCTAGAAATCACATTGTTCTTATGGTCTTCAACCTCCTAAGTAATATTATGTCAGTTGAAGATGTGCAATAATTTGGTATGGTGATTACTTGGTGTCAATAGTGTGCAAATCCTCTAAAGTATTTTCACTTGAGTTTTGATCCTTATGTATAAGTCACATTGATAAAAGTGCATGCTTAATGCAATGTATTGTATTTTCGTGTAAAACAACAGTAACATGCCTGAGCATATTTAAAGATCAACAATATAACCCCAATAACAAACTGAACTTTTTTCTTCACATGGATTTGTTGAAAATCATAATATCTTGTGATACTTAAAATTAAGTATATAATTATCACTTTTAAAGAATCTTTTAGTTTGGCAATGTGGTAAGAATGACTCTCACTGCCTTCAGTTCAGTGCAGCATGTAAGCATACTTACACTGCAGCGATGGTATCTGCAGACAGACCAGGTGTCCTGGGATAATCTTTTTGGAGTGGCGCTGACCTTACTTGGCCGGCGCTGGTTAGGTAACAGTGCGTGTCATACTGGGCCATCCCTCTGCTTCAGCTTTATTAACAATTAATTACCACACTCTGGGCCAGATCAGGACGCGCAGTGTCTGATTAAAGAAGTCCTCACCTAACTTAACCCCATCGCACTTTCTATCTCCCTGACTGACAGATATAAAGCCTACTGAGAATATAAAGAATCTCGCTTTCTCTCTCTCTCTCTCTGTCTCTGTCTCTCTCTCTCTGCCTCTCTCGCTTTCTCTCTCTCTCTCTCTCTCTCTCTCTCTCTCTCTCTCTCTCTCTCTAATTTAAGTTCAACGTGTGCTTTATTGGCATGGCTGTGTAAGTACAGCATTGCCAAGGCCAGTATTGCGAATAGCATAGTCACATAAGAGACAGGGAGAGGAAGAGGGGGCCAACACGTACTCATATAATAATAATGGTGAGCCTTACATAAGAGAGTCACATCAAAGGCAGAAACGTTTATACATTTCCAATTTTAATAAGGTTTTCAGCATATTATGTAGAGGCATGGGGAAATTGTACATACAGTATATTACATATATTATAAACATTGTTTATTATTTTGGCAAAATAAAACAAGCATATGCACCTATATATAATTAGCATGTTAATGCACCCATGGCAGAGTCTCAGTTAAACCTTTCTGAGATGTGAGCTCCACTGTCCACTGCTCAGGTGCTGAAGTCAGTCAGTTTCGGCCCCAGCTAAGTTAAAGACAGAAAGACCAAGTGCCATAACCACAAGCATCATGTAATCCAGGTATAACTCTTCAGAGTAATTAAGCAGATCACTGTCTTACTGATCACAGTAAGATCAATCTGCGATGATCATCTTTACACAGGAAATCTGCCCAGCGGGGGGTGCCGCTTGGAATTTTGGGCCCTACGTACATAAGAATAACATTTTGGGCCCTCCCTTTGATAATAATGTTACTGGTGCACCGTAAGGACCCTCTGTCAATGCTGGGATCTTATTATTGTCCCAACCACCACCACCACCACCTCCACTTCACCCCCACCCTCAAACACCACCCCCCCTATCCCCTGGTGGTACACCTGCTGCCTACAACTGTGCAGGTCCTTGCTCTCAAAAAAGGCATTTTGGGCCCTACGAAAGAATAACATTTTGGGCCCTCCATTAGATAATAATATTACTGGTGTTCCAAAAGGACCCTCTGCCTCTTGTTATTGTCCCACCATCCCCACTTCACCCCCTCCCCCAGCATCAACACCTCTGCACCTGTGCAGCTCCTTGCTCTCAGAAAAAGGCACTCTTTCTCCTCTGCTCAAGCACCCAGTTCGAGGGGTTCATGTCTAGCCGTAACATGTTGAGGACCCAGGGGTCCTTCTGGGCCCCCGCCAAAAACTCCTCCAGAGTTATCTGACCTGAAGAAAAAAAAAGTAATTGTAATTGCTGATACATCAATGCTAAGTCATTTATGTTGCCCCAAAGTGTTGTTGTTTTGTTCATACAGCATTTTTTTTCTAAAAATTAAACTTCAAAATCAAAACTGCTATGGAACTCACTGCTCAGGCTTTCACATAAACTAATACTTGGGGCAAAACTTTACGATATCTTTAAAATCAATACTCTTACCATCTCCGTCAGCATCGATTGCTTTAAATATTCTCTCACAGACTTCATCAACAGACAGCTGGGGAGTCTCTGGATCTTTCCTTTGTACTTTCTTTATTCGATATATGCTCTGAAAAGAAATGGAGACATCACTGACATCTAACCTTGCTGAAGTTAATATATTGGATGTTTGTTATTCATAGAGATATCAAATAAAATATGTAGGCTACAAGAGAAAGTAGCATGCTTGTAAAGCAGCTTGTGAAGTCTTACATCAATGATTGCTCGAAGTTCTTCCCTGTCAATGAAGCCGTTGCCGTCTTTATCGTAAACTTTAAAAGACCACCTCAGTTTATGCTCCAGATCTCCTCTGAAGACTAGATTCAGTGCAGCTACAAACTCCAGGAAGTCTATTGTGTTATCCTATAGGGAAAACAAAGTGTACATTTACATTTACATTTACAACAGCTGGCTGGAGTAGCTGGACACAGAGAGTGCATGAAAAGCAGGCAGGACTACAGTATGTCACAAAAGTGAGTGCACCCCTAACATTTTTGTACTTTTTTTATTACATCTTTCCATGGGAGACGTCTAAAGATACAACACTTTTACAATGTAAAGTAGGCAGTGTGCAGCTTACACCTACTTTACATTGTATCAAAGTGTTATATCTTCAGACTTCTCACAGGGAAAGATATAATAAAAAATGTACAAAAATGTGAGGGGTGTACTTACTTTTGTGACGTACTGTACATGCTGTGAAAGCAGGATTATTCTCATTCTCACCCCGTTTCTGTCAAAAGCTCGGAACATATTCTCAGCGTAATCTGAGGCTTCCCCGGAGGCATCCACGCCGAAGAATCGCTTGAACTCGTGGAGGAACAAGACGCCACTCGGACATTCCGTCACAAACTTCTTGTACATGTCCTGGAGCGCGCGAACGTCGATCTCCTCGCTCTGCTCCGTGGGCTGGGCCTGACCCATGCTCGGCGCTCTCCAAGGTCCTGAAATATCACTTCCACTGACCTGAGCTACTTGGCACCCAACTGGCCTGTTTTAAAAGGCTACGCATGTGGAATAGTCAAATGGTCCTGGTCCTGGTCCTGGCAGTGACATTGATTGCTACTTTTTGGGGATCTGTATAACAGCACATCTAAATCCAAAACTTCCTCCTCTCTTCTCCTCTCCCTGGCACATGGTACTAGATTACAACCCTGTGACCTAAAAATAGCTCCTAATGTAATGGGGAAACCCCATAATCTCATTACAGAGCTGAATCCAAACACTCTCTCCTGGAGCTTTATCTCTTTCTAATGTGTCTTTCTTTACACATTATTCATCACTAGGAGTAAAAGAAGACACAGAGGGTAGCACTGCCAAGATGACAAAATGATTGTGGTTACATCACAGCAACCATAACAAGCCACATGAAAAACATTCCTTAGATCCTGATACACAGTGGGAGAATTCATGCTTAAGAAAAGCAATTCTGTGCAGTGGGGATTGCTTGCAGCTTTGTGTCTGCAAATCTTCTTAATAGAAGCTACAGACAAAAGCTTAGTCTACTGGAGGAACAACTGACCCGGGACACTGCAATTGAAATGTGCATGAAAAGCTTCAAAAATAAACACACACATTTTTATAATGTGCAGCCAGTAGACCTACTCTGGTTCAGGGTCTGATATTGTGGGTAATCAGAGACATCGTTTTTAAAGAGGGTATGGAGCAAATAAATCAGATACAAAATGAAGAAATGAAAAAATGACATGCCTGAACATGCATGTTGAAATATGTAGAATGGTGATGAATGGTGTGAATGCCATTCTTGCTATCTCAGAATTTTCCCCTGCAGCTCACACTGGAAACTGATGACCAAGGTGGTAAATGGTCCTTTATGGTCTTTTGTCACAGAATTGCTGAATGGACCACTTGGACCCAGGCCCAGGGGGGCAGAGGGTAAGGGGAGGTCATGGCAGGGCCCCTAAAAATATATCACCTAATCCCCACACAGACTGCTTGCTCTAGGAATGACCCCTGACAGACACTTTAAGTACAGCATACACAATGCAGTGCTGGTTGGTTGAAATTGTACAGCTAATTAGTTCAAAGGATCAAATGCACCAGACTATGCACCATTTATGCAAGCAAGACAAAACAGACCTTCCTAAAATTTTCACACATGCACAGGTGCACCTGAATCCATAAGCCCTGTTCATACTCTAGTCAGTCCTCACCAACAGTCCTTACTGTCATGTGATCACAGTATAGCCATGTATAAATTTGATTATCTCATTAAAGTTATAGTATTGTTTTCAATGCACATAACACATGTTAACTGTTAAAATATGTCTGTGAAGATTCCCATTCATCAAGTTCATGGTAGTCAGTTGTAAGCAACTGAGCTTCTTTTTTGGAGCTTGAGACATTTGACCTTTCATCCAAAAGGCTTCTTCAGTTCTGGCCTGATGATGGGGAACCAGGAGCTGCATCTCTGGACCACTGGAGGTGGAGCTGTAGACCACACCCCTCATCATGAGTCTGCCATTAACATACATCAAGGTGTGAATAGCAGTGAGAATCATTGATGGATAATTTCGCCCTTACTTGTGACTAGTGACAATAAAGGTTACTACTACTACCACTACTACTACTACTACTATGGTGACAGGATCCATAGAATGGGAACTGCTCTGATGGTAAAGAGCAGTTAAACTTCTTGTGATAAGACTTCAGGGCAGAACGGTATGTAGCATATAGATGATGACACAACCCCCCTCCTCTGTTCAAAGTTGGTTGTTTCAGATGGACATAGATGACCTCCTTCACTCATCTCGTACATCCCCTGTCTTCCTTGTCCAAAATGTGCACTTCAGAGTCTTTAAACGAGTGTCCTTTCTCCTTCAGATGTAGATGTACTGCTGAACCCTGATGTAGTCACTCTCCTGTGTTAAGCCATGCATCTGTGAAGTGGTTGCTTAGTTTCTCCAATATATAGATCTGGGCACTCCTCACTGCATTGTACTGCTTAGACCACACTGTTGAGGTTGAGGGTGTCTTGGAGTTTTGTTCTTGGAGTGAACCAGTCTCTGTCTGAGCCTGTTTCCAGGGTTGAAGTTTACTGGGATGTTGTGCTTGCTGAAGATTCTTCTTAGTTTCTCAGATGATCCACATAGGGCATAGGGCACTGCTATGTGATTTCTTTTGTTGCTTTTCTTTGTATCGGTTGGTGTTTTGGTTCCTTTTTCCTGTCTTGATGAGTGCCCAGTTGGGGTAACCCATAAGTTTGATGTGTGTGTGTTCTGGGTCTTTTCATTCTGTTTTAGATGGGATGCTGTCTGCTGTCTGGTGTTGTAGGGTCCCGATGAGGTCCATCCAAAACATACCTTTCTGCCCTGAGATCTCACCCCAGGAACTTTAACTGCTCTTCACCATCAGAGCAGTTCTTATTCTCTTAGATTCTGTTACTATAGCGACTCTCACTGACTCGTTCTAGATGTTGTCTGCAGACACAATAAAGATTCTGATTATTTTACCTCATCAACTTTAATTCACCATTTCCCATTCCCATTTAACTATTAAATCATGTAATGTAATGTAATTATGTAATTACAGTATGTCACAAAAGTGAGTACACCCCTAACATTTTTGTACTTTTTTTATTATATCTTTTCATGGGAGAAATCTAAAGATATAACACTTTTACAATGTAAAGTAGGCAGTGTACATCTTACACCTACTTTACATTGTATCAAAGTGTTATATCTTCAGACTTCTCACATGGAAAGATATAATAAAAAAATGTACAAAAATGTGAGGGGTGTACTCACTTTTGTGACATACTGTAACTTGTAATTATTCATGTTTTATTTACAAAGTCTGTAAACCAGACAGTAGAGGGTCTTCTCCGAATGTCATGTCAATGACAGTGACATTGCTATGGGGTCTCAGTGTGGTCAGGAGTGTTCAGGTGAATTAGGGGGCTCAGACTGACCTCTGTCTGCAGTGTTATGTGATTGGGTGGGAGTTGACAGGTGCAGACTGGCTGGCCGGCAAGCGGTTTGTGTTTACCTAAGGTCTTGGGTCACCATTTCAGTCTGATGCCACTAAGAGGATTTACAGGCCAGAGCTGCACAGCAATGGGGTAAGTACACAAGGTCAAGTTGGTTACAATTTACATATGAATAAAAAAGTAAACAAAACATAAGGAATATATGAAACATATGTATGTTATTATTTATTTATTATTATTTTTATTATTTTTATTTATTTTTTTATTTTTTTTTGGGGGGGGGGGTCTGTTAGGAAAACACATGTTTAAAATGAAATGTTTTATTCTTTAGGCAGTGTTTTGAAGGTAATATTTTATATTTACAAAAAAATGATTACTTGGGGGTAGGGTGTACAACCAATTCCTGTTGTAAAAAAAGTAATGCTTAGAAGAGGAGGCAGACACGTCTACTCAGAAATGTCTATTTCTAGCCTTTACCAGAAGGGTGCAGTACAGCTCTTAGGTAAAATGTTTAGAAAATGCAGCACCAGTTTTGAAAAGCCCAAATCAAGATCAAGTGTGAGACATATAGGTAAAAGAGAAATAGGAAAGACAACTGTGCAAGAATGAGTTGTTACATATCTCCATATCTATCTAATGTCTACATACATCAAAAACATTTTGAGGCCCAACAGATGTGTTACAAGTAAATTGCACATGAATGTTAACCTTGATATTACTGCCATTCTTGCAAATAGTCATGGTGCTGCAATCAGTAACTGTACTGGGGCTTCAGTTGCTATCTGTGCAATACTACAGCCACAAAGATCCATGCGGGGATGCCAAACAAACACATGCACAACACATAGTGTACATGCATATAGAAAAAGAGAGAGAGAGAGAAGACAGAGAGCGAGAGATAGAGTGAGGAGGAACACAGACACACACACACGCACACACACACACACATCCATGCATGCGCACACGCACACACACACACACACACACACACACACACACACACACACGTGCGCGCACACACACACACACACACACATAAAAACACACTATATGTGCATACACCACACATGAACGCACACACGCCTCTGCTATCTAGATAAGATGTTACCTTCCTGACCCCTGTTATGCTTGTCTAGCAAAGATCAGAGGCTGTGTACAAGTTGGCTGTATGTCAGAGAGACTGCTCATTTACACTTCTCTATATGTAGGGTATTTTTTTAGCTGCTTGGCTTTAAAGAAATCCCTGCAGTCAAAATGTCATAAACGTATAGTTTTTCAAACACATATAGCTTCTTCAGCATAGTGCAGTGTACCTGCAGCCGTTTACTCAGTCTGTAAACTGCATCAGTAACCACTCCCAAGGTGCTTTGTGCAATCACTAAATGCATAAAAATAAATAGATATTGATCTAATTGCAGTGTAAGGAAACAGGTCCCTCAGATAAACCAAATTTCTAATTGCACTATACGTGACCTGACTGTGCGAAAGCACAAACGTTATTTGTTCATTAAACTTTATTGTAACATCAGGCAGAAGATTTTCCAAGAGTATGATATTTGACTCATCCTAGTCATCCCAAACGAGATACAGTATCTTCCATATATAGACGATGTCTTTTCATGTGTTTATTGCGGTAATTTATTTTGTTAACAGTGGAGAAAGGAGACCTGTTCTGCCTTATTGGACTCCATTAGAGTATTCCAAGAGTATTGGATTGAGGCATGCAGTATTCCCATCGCCAGCCATCATTACATGCACTGGTGCTTGTTTTGCCACATAGTGGGCACTTTTAAATGCCTATTTTCTCTCTCTGCATACATCTCATTGTCTGGCTGGTTACCATAGGGTCCATAACCATCTGCTGCCCAGATGGCAACTGTGGCTTTGTCTGCGTGGCTTTGGATGTGTTCATGTATTTGTATGTCTGTGTAATTTTGAAGTGTGTGTGCGTGTGTGTGTGTGTGTGTGTGTGTGTGTGTGTGTGTGTGTGTGTGTGTGTGTGTGTATGCGTGTGTGTGTGCATGCGTACGTGTGTGCTTGGGTGCCTGTGTATGTGTGTGTGTGTGTGTGCATTTGTGTGTGTGTGTGAGAGATATCTAATGTAGACTTCTATCATTGCTTTTACTTTTTTGCCCCAGTGCTATAAATTATTACAGTAATATATCATCTCTCACCAAGGATTTCTGTGCTTACCTTAACCAACATCCTGCAATAACTGCAGTAGTACTTCTGAGACTTCTGCCTTATGCCTCACGTTATCCAGAGGTGCAAAGCCCCCTGGGCATCTGCTGGTGCTGGTGGTCTGTTCCATATGGGGCTGGGCTTTATTGAGGAAACTGTAAAACTGATGAAAAGACAATCTCGGTCATGAGGGAATGAGGAATGCTATATATCTACCGTGATCCCCGTGCCAGGTTTGGTTTGATTTGGAACGTCTTTGGTGCGGCCGGGAAGAACAGACTCGCAGAAAAAATGTGCAGCCCCAACAGCCAGTGGAGGTCTAATGAAAAGTCAGACAACTTAAGTAATGAATTGGCTCATTAGATGGGGAGGCTCTGCTAAAGTAGAGATATACCGCCCCCCCCCAACCCCCCCTCCTTGCCCCCCCCCATTTACTTTTCTCCACAGCAAGCGTTCACATCCTTGCTCTACATAAATGATTTCACTCAGCTCCTCGCCTGCTGAATAGTTGATGTGAGGGAAAAGGACACTGTGTTTTCTGTTCTGCCGGAGACAGGCAGAGGACTACAAGAGTGAGGAGGGTTGGAGAAAAACATGTGAAGGGTGAGGGGGGGTGAGGGGGGGCGGGGTCGGGGGGTGGTGGAAATCCTGAATCATTTATTAGGATTGATTCTGGTGCTCCAGCCCAGAGAGTGCAGAAACCTTGGGCGCGTGCTCTCTCTCTCTCTCCCTCTCTCTCTCTCTCTCTCTCTCTCTCTGTCTGTCTCTCTCTCTCTTACTCTCTCTCTCTCTCAATTTCTCTCTCTCTCTCTCGCTCTCTCTCTCCCTCTCTCTCTCTCTCCCTCTCTGTCTCTCTCTCTTCCTCTCTCTCTCTGTCTCTCTCTCTCTCTCTCTCAATTTCTCTCTCTCTCTCTCTCTCCCTCTCTCTCTCCCTCTTTCTCTCTCTCTCTCACACACACACTTTCCCTCTCTCTTTCTCTCTCTCTTTCTCAATTTCTCTCTCTCCTTCTCCCTGTTGCTCTCTCTATTTGTGTGTGTGTGTGTGTGTGTATATGTGTTTGTGTGTGTGCGTGTTTGTAAAGGATTGTGTGTGTGTGTGGGATAGGGAGAGAGAGAGAAAGAGCAGAAAGAGAGAGAGCAAGAAAGGTGGCTTGAGGAATAAGCCACTAAAGAGAGTAAAGTATGCGTGAAATTGTATTCATGATATCTTGGGATCAACTTGCACCAGTACCCTTTTCTAGATCTTGATTATACTATTAAATTAGGGAAACATACAAAGGAGCACGGTCTGCTTCAAAGCACATTGTAATAAAACGAAAACTATATAGCGGAATAAATTGAATATGCATTATTATTCTCTCAAAATAAACAGTAGTGTGCAATATGTAAGAGGAAAAGTGAATGCATTTTTGAAAGTTGAAGGTCTGAATGACTACAGCTTTTCAGACCTTCAGGAAGCTATCACAGAAATGACAGAAAAAGATATTGTGTTGAAT
>CM059280.1:6084433-6096933 GCA_030347295.1 Setipinna tenuifilis | reverse complement strand
GAGAGGGATAAAGAGAAAGGGAGAGAGAGAGAAAGACAGAAAGAGGGAGAGGGAGAGACAGAGAAAGGGAGAGACAGAGAAAGAGAGAGAGAGAGAGAGTGAGAAAGACAGAAAGAGAGAGAGGGAGAGACAGAGAAAGGGAGAGACAGAGAAAGAGAGAGAGAGAGATGGAGAGAGAGAGAGTGAGAATGAGCGATATATATAGAGAGATGTAGAAAAATAGGGAGAGAGAGTGAAGAGAGAGTGAAGAGAGAGAGAGAGAGGGAGAAAGAAAAAAAGGGAGAGAGAGAGAGTGAGAAAGACAGAAAGAGGGAGAGGGAGAGGCAGAGAGAG
This sequence comes from Setipinna tenuifilis, assembly GCA_030347295.1. NCBI lineage: Eukaryota > Metazoa > Chordata > Actinopteri > Clupeiformes > Engraulidae > Setipinna > Setipinna tenuifilis. The sequence continues at coordinate 6,096,600 of CM059280.1, read as the reverse complement.
AAAGAGAGAGAGAGAGTGAGAAAGACAGAAAGAAGGAGAGGGAGAAAAAGAGAAAGAGAGAGAGAGAGAGAGAGAGAGAGGGAGACTGAGAGGAGCCCATAATGAGAGTGTCAGCTGCAGGGTGAGCAGAAGAGGCAAGGGGAAGGGAAATGTCACACTCATCAGATTTGCAGCGTTTCGGAATAGGCAAGAGCACGTTTGTTTTGGAATTGGACTTGGCTGCAAATCTCGCGCCCAATTACAAAACTCCGGTCTGAGTGAGAGTGCAGCAGCAGCAGAGAAAATGTGCACAGCACCTTTCAGCAGCTTATCTGTGGATAGGAGATGCAGAAATGTGCAAATAACAAATGCATTATTAATTTTGTTGTGGTAGATAGAGGATAGAGGACGGGATGACAACGATTCCAACCCCTGTTGGGTTTTGCTGAAGACTGCTCCCTAAAGCTATTTGCAATTGTAGTGTCTCATTCTCAAATCCTATATGTGTAATTTATAGCCATAGAGTGTGTCTTTATAAAAGGCCATCTCAGTAATGTGCATGGTGAATAGTTTGTGTGCCCTTTTGTGGCTGCTGTGTTTATGCAGTCTTTTTCTGTGAGTGTTTTTCCTTTTCCCTGGGCATAGACACAGCCAGACACAGCATGAGGTCCGTCTGAAGATTGGGGAGTGCTGACAGTTCATTAGTCAACTTTGCACATACTTGCAATTCATGGCCCGTGTTAAAGCAACGGGGTCTGCCATTGAAATAAATTGAGGAGAGGTTGGGGGTTGCAGGAAGAGAGGAGGAAGGGGGTGGGGGTGGGGCAGAGATGCAAGAGTGTGGGAAGACTCTGTGTGTGTGTGTGTGTGTGTGTGTGTGTGTGTGTGTGTGTGTGTGTGTGTGTGTGTGTGTGTGTGTGCGGAGGAGGAGGAGGGCGCAGAGGTCTGGCAGGTGAAAAGAGGAGATAGCAGGTGGAAATGGAAACTGACAGTGGGCAGTGAGCTTTGTTTGAGACAGGGGGCACAGGCAAGAGGAGAGGGGGGCTGGGGGCACAGCAAAGAGGAGAGGAGAGAAGGGCGCTGTACTGTGGAGCGCTGTGGTGTGCAGTGGGGTGGCTGTTATTACAGCCCAGGCAAGAGGGTGGGAGCTGTGTGTGTGTGTGTGTGTGTGTGTGTGTGTGTATGTGTGTGTGTGTGGGGTGGGGTGGGGGTTGGGGGGGTGGGGGGGTGAGTGGGGCAGTGAGGTGGCTGTTATTGCAGCCCAGGCAAGAGGGTGGGAGCTGTGTGTGTGTGTGTGTGTGTGTGTGTGTGTGTGTGTGTGGGGTGGGGGGGTGGGGGGGGTGAGTGGGGCAGTGGGGTGGCTGTTATTACAGCCCAGGCAAGAGGGTTGGAGGTGTGTGTGTGTGTGTGTGTGTGTGTGTGTGTGTGTATATGTGTGTGTGTGTGTGTGTGTGTGTGTATGTGTGTGTGTGTATATGTGTGTGTGTGTGTATGTGTGTGAAGGGGAGGGGGTGTGTGAGTGGGGAGCAGGTTTTTTCAGACCCTTCGCCTCTGTGGACAAGAGGCAACTGAGAATTAAGAGTTGCAGCGGTCCCAGCTGAGCCCAATTACCTGGAGAATACAATCTCAGCACAGATATTACACCACTATCGATCCATCACGCTTAGAGAGAGAGAGAGAGAGAGAGAGGGCAGAGAAGAGATCATATTTAAGAAAAAAGACAAAAGACAAAAGAACAAATATAGCTCTTTCTCTCAGCTGACATTACTTACTATATGCTGAATATTATCACAACTAATGTGACTAAACTGGTTGTTTTAGTGAAGCTGATGGTTTCTGTCAGCCCTCCTGCTACCAGTTTACCATAATCTCCCTGAGAGCATAAACAGACGGCTTTCGCAATGTTTTCGTCATATCGTCCTTTTTATGACAAAATCCGGGATTAATGTCTTGAAAAAATCCAAATCTTCACTCTTTGTTTACATCTGCTGAGATGCAAAGGCAAGCAAGTGAGTCACGCTGCTTTTCCTTCAAAGCTGACACCCATAGTCATGAGAGGTGTGGATAGCTACCCATCATTCTCTTTCTATGCAGCGACTACATCACAAAGACCTACCCCAATATACCTACCCAACCAAGACAGATTTCAATTCCAATGTGTTTGTGTCGGTTGTTTCGGTCTTCTGAAAATACTTAAAAACCATCATTTTTCTTCCTGCAGAAATAATCCTTTTAAAATAGCAACAACTTTATGACAACACTTCTACAACAACAGCATTGCTTTCCATATGATATTGGCACCTGGGAGACACTGGTGCGACAAGGGAAATGCAAAGCTTTAGGAAAGCATGCACACCGAGAGTCAGCTGCGTTTAGCAGCAGCATGACATTCATTATCTGATGCTCCCCATAACCCGAGGTGCAGCACAGACACGTGTATCACCCCCTGCCCCCCCCCATCCCAGCCCCCCCCCCCCTCCACACCCCCCCCAACAAGCCCCAGTCCTCACTGCTCCTGCCAGAGGGATTGAGACGGCAAGACAAACAATGAAAAGTGTTTTCTCTCAATCTTTTGAATTATTCAGGGCCAGTACCAGTTATCTCAGCTGTGCTGTAGTGTGTGTCAGTCTGGCTATGCACGTGTGTGTGTGTGTGCGTGTGTGTGTGTGTGTGTGTGTGTGTGTGTGTGTGTGTGTGTGCGCACGTGCAGGCTTGACGGAGGTGAGCCTATGACGCATGATTACCTGGAGCGTGCGTTGCCTATGGCGATGGGATTGGGGTGAGACAAGCTGCAGTGTGTGTGTAGCGCAGTTAACAGGAGACCTGCAGATATCACCCAAAGCCTCCCCATCCTTTTATCCTCTGGCCCAGACCTTTGACTCAGATAGTTTTGATACGCCGTACGGACCAGTCTGCACCGATTAACATTTTGTGTGATATTTTTTTGAAGAGAGGGAAGCTGACCCCTTTTATCAGTGTTTTGGTGAGGTTTGAATGGTAGGATGTCATTTAAGCCCAGCATGCCACAGCACAGCGCAGCACTCACAGAGAGTTTTGGTTAAACGAACAAGGCTGAGCACTAGTTGGCTAAAATTATCCGATGTCTGCAGGCAGGGCAAATTGGACGAAATCCACTTTCGTAACTACTCTGAGAGGACGAGAGCTACAAATTGTCCTTTGAGGTGTACATGGGCATACTTTGCCCCATTATTTCTGTGTTGTCTTTTGCACTTTGTGTTTTTAAGGCAACCAAAATCTTCTCCTCTGTTTCAATGGTTTAACTGAGCTCAGCATCACACAAATAAATTAGTGTGTTCGTCAGGTTATTAATATATGAATGTAGGAAAACTGGGGCACAGCGTATGATACATCAACAAGGCTTGGGTGAACCTCTCAGTGCTCCCATACAATTTCACTGAATTTAAAATGATTAATAGGTTCTAACACTATACACTCCCGTGCTACTTTAAGCCTAATGCGTAGTATGCTCAAACATATCCAATACTCACAATTTATAGAGATAATTTTCACATATTTTTTTCTTCATTTGGAAAGGGTGTGATACAGGTTACATTATTAATATGTTTTTTTAAAGTTTAAAAAGTAGGCATGTGTGCAGAGCAGAGCCGAGAAGCAAGAAGCAGCGCTGTGGATTTGTACGATATTCTTTATCAAAGCAGTTGTAGGATCCGATGTATGTATAGAGTAGGCTAGCACTAAAATGTGGAGTTCCCTAGAAATGTAAAAAAGTGGGATAACCTTTGGCTGGCACTGATCCATCAGTGGCTATCTTGGGACCCACTTTGAGCTACACCATATACTGGAGGCTATATGTTATTTTTGTAGGTAGGCAACATCGCCAAATTCAGTTTGAAGGCATGCAGTCATGAAAAACGCATGTGTCTTCTGGACTATTCATAGTAACATACTGCTACCCCCATTTCAGCTTTCAGTTTGTAAATAATAATAATAAACTGTATGTGTATAGCGCGAGTCATAGAAGATGTAGCTCAAAGTGCTTTAACAGTTTGGCAGGAAGAACACAAGACAGCATTTGTTAGCGCCAAGAAAAATAAAGAGATACTGTTCTTAGCACAAAGAGAAAAGTTAGCTTTTTCTATTTGGGCCGACCCTGAAAAGACAAAGACAATGTGTAACAGTTAGGGTTAATCAATGACTAAAACTAAAAAGTAGGGATTATCACAGATGTTTGGTAAATTTCCATTTCAAATATCTAGAGAGCTGATGGATCCAGGATTATTTCATTTCATGTTTTATTTAATACAGTTTCTCAGTACACCCAGAGCATGTCAAAGTTTTTTTTTTTTTTTTTTTTTTAAATAAGTTGCCTTTTTTATCAGACATTAATCTGAAGGCACTTAACAGTATTACACCCAGCATTCATGCCACCGCATTACATTTGGCTTCCAACCTCAATCACCAAATCATAAATTAATCCTGAAAAATGTAATTGCTGTACTTTGTGGGAGGCAGGGAGAATTCGCTTTGTTCCTATTTCTTGTCACTTCAAATGGATTCTGACGCACATACAGTACAAGAGATCATGGAATAGTGTTCCATACCGTGACACACTGGCATGACACTTTTGGAAGTTAAGAGTTGTCCCCAATTGATGTAGTTAGTCAAAGCTCTTTTTATAGTAGAACAAGATGGACATGAATTGCTAAAGGGCCTCCAGCCCTCTGGCAAGTTTTCATTTTTGCACAGAATCTTATGCCATGCCTTTTCTCCCAAAGCCTAATTGGAAAATCCATATCAGTACTTACTGAGAACATTGTTCTTCTCTCGTGCGGTCGTTTTCTCCAGCTGGCAGAGGGCTTATGCTAAATATGTGATAATGTCATGCTTGTCATGCTAACTTTATAATTCCATGGACACATTTAAACACTTATTTTCACCTCAGCTAAACTTCTGGTAATGACAGGTACAATCTCCACAGTGTCTGTCATGACTACATGCATAAAGAGGGGTATCTGTTTATCATGTAATTACTTCCTCTGACATGCATGCAGTACTTAGCAAGCAAATATTCCTACAATTTTCTTTCAGAATATTTTTCTGATTATTACACACACATCACATTACAAAATAAGTGCACGGCGCTAACTAGTAAATTTTTGGTGTGTGGGTGAGAGTGTCGTGCTGTGTCAGAAATATAATTTGTCACATTCACGGATCACCGCGCCGGAGACATTTTGAGCTGAGTGACTGAGCACAGGGGCCTGCTGGGCGAAAGGGCAGAGAGGTGTTTGCAATGGCCTGGCTTCCCAGTGTGCCACCGACTGCACTTCTACACTGGAGTGTACGCGTACGCAGGCATGACCTGTTTGGAGGCAGCAGTGGGGAAACGTGGCTCGGCGCCCGAACGCCAGCTCTCACCGCAGGCCAAGCCGTGCCAGTAAGCCATCAAAACAGGAAGCTGACCTAACATGGATAAGAACCTGCCTAATTCATAAACACACTGTAAAAATAACAGGTCTGTAGTATTCATGGATAGTATCCTATTGCTGTGGTATTTCAGCACAGCTATATCGGATTGCATGTTTGTGTGTGTGTCTGTGTGCTGTGTCTGTAGCCATTCCTACAGAAAATATACATACATAATGCACACGTTTTTTTTAATGCACTGAGATGCACGAGTCTTTGCAGGGAGGGTAGGGTGAATTTTATGCATGAGGCCTGACAGAGACGTTCACACTGAGCCGCAGTCTGTCACAGGTGTGGAGTACAATCCGCACCTCCCTGGAGACCATATGGCTCCGGAGCCCAAAAGAGGAACAGCCTCCTGCCTGGGTAAGAAGCCGCGGGAGGAAGAGGCTTCCAGCACCACTGTGAGACAAATAGCCTCCTGTGCCAAGTAAAGAACATATTGACATTGGCTCTGCCCTTTTAGCTTTCCAAAATAAATGCCATTTGCAAGGATCTGACTGCACTCTTTATTATTTGTGTGTGTGTGTGTGTGTGTGTGTGAATATTTGTAGTCCATTTGTCTGTTGGTCACATTCTGTTCAGTATCTACTGTATCTCTGGACCAGGGAGGATAAACTGGCTCCGTATTGGATAAAGTGTCTAAATGTTACAAGGTGGCGCACGCACGCACACACACACATACAGGCACACCCACACAGCAACAAAGTGGGGGGGGGGGGGGGGGGGGGGGGGAGAGAGAGAGAGAGAGAGAGAGAGAGAGAGAGAGAGAGAGAGAGAGAGTTGTCTGTGAAGATTCTCATTCATCCAGGTCATGGTAGTCAAATGAGCTAAGTTGTAAGCAACTTTTCACCTTTTATCCAAAAGGCTTCTTCAGTTCTGGCATGATGGTAGGGAACCAGGAGCTAAAACTTGGGATCACTGGGGGTGGAGCTGTAAGCCACACCCAACTTCACAAGGGTCACCTGAGTCTCCCTTCAAGGTGTGAGTTGTTGTGGTCACATGATCCAGAGACTGCAACTGCTCTGATGGTGGAGAGCAGTTAAACGTCCTGGGATGAGATCTGAAGGCAGAATGGTATGCTTACAACTTAGCTCATTTGAGAGTGTGTTGTTTTTCCTCGCCAATATAACAAACACAGGCCATTTTCCTTTCATCAGCTTGCAATTTGTTTTGGCTACACCGTGTAGCAAATAGATGGAGGCTTTGGGGCACATGCTCATATCTATCAGCAGAGGAAAATATCCACGGTTGTTAAAAACACCAGAAGCAGACAAACAAAGACAGAGAACACTGGGCCAGCACATGGTATTGATGCCAAATGGGTGACATCACAGTCTTATCTCTTCACAGACTGGTAGGGAACAGTCCTGAAGTTGCCTTTTCTAGTGACACGTCATGGGAGCTGCTCAGTTGAAAGCAGCCACAAATCCATCTCCTCAGTGAGCTGTAGGCACAAACCAACCCCACGCTGCCTCTGTCACCTCAGGGCATGTGTGAGTCCTCCTCCTGTCGCCCCTCCACCTGTGATGAGGTGCTCAGGTGATCCACATGACACACGCCTTTTACTTGAAGCATGACGTCTGTGGGCACAGAGATCTGAGATGTGACAGGGCGATGAGTCCCAAGGTCTCTCCTCTCGCCGCCAGACCTGTTTAAACTACGCTCAGCTCGCTCTCTCCTTCCCCCCACCGTCACACCACCACCACGGGGAGCAGGTCCTCCTCGCTCCTCAGAGAGGAGAGGAGGGAGCCTGACAGCGGCGGCACATTCCTACCTAGTGATGTAGTGTTACCCATAATCCCCCTGCAGGCTCAGATTTATGGCCCATCCCTGTCTTTGGGGATCCGGCACAGGCTCACGGGCACAGGGAGAGGCACGAGCCCTTTGAAGTGACTCAGAGGACGGGGACTGGAGCTGGAGCTGGAGCTTTCTGAACGGGACTCTAACTATCTGAAGTGGTGCCATAATTCATACTCTCGCCCTCTCTGTTATTCTCCCCCACTCAGCCACCTCCACCCACCCCCACCCACCCCCCTCTCTCTTTTCCCTCTCCCCTTCCTCCTCTCTCCGTCTGCAGCCTGGTGATATTTATTTATATATTTATTTATTTATTTTTGGAGAGGGCCCTTAAACATCTCTCGCTGTGCTCCACACACTCCTTGCCGCAGTCACTGTGCATTTGAGGGAGTATAAATAGACGGAACATTGGAGCAGGGGGGCAAAAACAGGTTCTGCTGCAATTCCTCTTTTTTTGCTAGAGGGCTGGAGGCGGCACAAGGAGGTGAGCATGTGGATAGAGAAAAACACACACACACACACACACACACACACACACACACACACACACACACACACACACACACACACATAGCCATCATCATTAAAGCTGCTTTGCCTCTTTTTAAGCCTTATCTTTGCCTCACACACACACCACAGCCAAGCCTTTCAGAGCATCCCAGTGTCAGTGGGACTTGCCAATTGGTATTTATAGCTTCTCTTGAAAGTGGCAGAAAAAAAAATGATTTTCTCAATCCTGCGTGCTTTCATTCATAGTGTTCTTAAGGAAACCTAATGAGGTCGGTATCTGCTCCTTGAATATATATATGCGTGGGGGCACGGTGTCAGCTGTGATGGCGGACTCTCACGCGTGCCCTCTTGCACTCCCAGATTGCTGTGCAGAAGGCCAGCGGTGCAGCGCGCGTGTTTGTAATTGGGCAGAAAGCGGCGAGGAAGCGACTCGTACGTCATGCGGAGCGGGAGGAGGCTGATGGATGGGAAGGCTCATGTGCGGCGGGTAGATGTGCTATTGATCTGTTTTAAATAGAGTGCATGAGCAACACGCGGCGCTCAATAAACAGCCTTGGACCAGACCTGCGGCCAGCAGAGAGAGAGAGAGAGGGAGGGAGACGGGGAGAAGGATGGAGGGAGAGAGAGAAGGAGAGAGAGAGAGAGAGGGAGAGAGAGAGAGAGAGGGAGAGAGGGAGAGAGAGAGACGGAGAGGAAGAGTGGGAGAGGAAGAGAGAGAGAGAGAGAAAGAGAGAGAGGGAGAGAGAGAAAGAGAGAGAGGGAGGGAGAGAGAGAGAGAGAGAGAAAGAAAGAGAGAGAGAGAGAAAGAGAGAGAGGGGAGAGAGAGGGAGGGAGAGAGGGAGAGAGAGAGAGCTGGAGCCAAGGTCAGAAGTGTGATCAAGATCTAAATGATGAAAAGGTTTTGACCGCATGTGTGGATGATACATTTTCTGTTGTGTACATGGTCTTTCCCTGCTGTGTTTAACATGTACCAGTGCTGTGCTTTAGTAATGTAAGAACAGATCATTTATAATTAATCATTTTAAGGGTATGCAAAATAAAAGATAAATGGACCATGCTTTAAGGCAACAGTTTTTGTCATTTAGAGGTTCTTCTGCGTGAGGTATACAAGGGGAGCCTGCTGAGTCAGGATAGATAGATAGATAGATAGATAGATAGATAGATAGATAGATAGATAGATGACAACTGGAGTATGATGATGCTGGTGTATTAGATGCAGTGGGGGAGGGGACTTCAATCTTGCTCAATTATTTTTTGAGGTTCAGTAAATGTGTGTTTCAAAATAAGGCTTGGCCAAGTCATACAGATTTTCCTTGTGTGAGCTGCTTATCAATCCAGTGTTATGCAGATTGCTGATATGTGCCCTATTATGCAGCACATACTCTCACTTTAGACCTTTTTGTTGGTTTTTATTAGATACCAAGTAAAATGAGGCAGCAGCATGACATGCGGAGACACACAAAGACAATGACAACACAATAAAAGACAGAGCACAACCTAGACATAATTAGGCTATATGCAATATAAATGCAATAAAAATGTATAAAACAGTATAAATAAGCAGTATTGATTGTAATGCAATATAAAAAAGGTGCAGTGAAGGGATAAGGCTCAGTGAACAGATAAGGTGCAGTGGACAGTGTACTTAATACCACATAATGTGTGTAGAGAAATTGAGTGTGTCTTGACCAGAGATATGGCTGTTTTCGTACAGGGTAATAGCATACGGCAGACAAGATTTCCTGAATCCGTCTCTCTGACAGCGGAGTTGGAGAAGCCTGTGAGAGAAGACACTCCACTGTCTGTCCACAGTGTGATGGAGAGGGTGCTTATCATTGTCCATGATGGTCAACAGTTTATTTGGCATTCTCCGTTCTCCTCTCCACCACAGTCACCAGAGTCCAGAATGAGGCCAAGTACAGAGACAGCCTTCCTAATGATCTTATTCAGTCTGTTAGTGTCGCTGGTTCCAATGCTGCTGCCTCAACACACTAGCCTGATAAACCAGCCCCTTGTACTTTGCTTTGTTTTGTAAAGAAGTGAAGTACAAGGGGCTGGTTTACCAGGCTACCAACACACAACAGCAAAAATAACATAGTGCTATAAACAACAGACTGGAAAAAGATCTCCAACATTTCGGTGCCCATGGTGAAGAATCTCAGCTTCATTACAGACATAGCAGGGTAGGACACTTAAAATGCAGGGAAGGGAAGGCTCGTGTAAATAAGTGTGTTTTGAGCCTGGTTTGGAATACTGTGATGAAAGGGGAATTGCTGATGTAAGGTGGCATGTTGGTTCCACAGGCTTCCAAAGCCTCTGTTGCCTTTTTGTTTAAGCTGGACTGTGGGACATAGAGGAGCCCTTGGCTAGAGGAACTGAGGGGCCTGGATGCTACATAGGGATGAATGATACTAGATAAGTAGCTGGGGGCCAGGGAGTGAAGAGCTTTAAAAACCATCAGCAGTATTTTAAATTAGATGCTAGACTGGAGTGGAAGCCAGTGCAAAGAGGCTAGGACAAGTGTACGTAATGTGTTCACGCTTTTTTTGTGTTTGTGAGCAGCCTAGCCGTAGTACTTAGTAGTAGTACTAAACATGCACTAGGCGCATGGAGAAAGTCAAAGTGTAGAGGTGTGCCTGTGTGTGTGTGCTGAAGCACCTTTCCACCTCCAGCATGCTGTCATCATGTGTTGCAGCTAACGCCTCACAAGCATGGCTGCTGAACAATCAGAAGGCCTCTAGCCATCTGCCACAGTATGCACCGCTCTGTTTTCATAGCCAGGACCTGTGCACTCATGCTCTGCCTCCCGCCCCAGTAAACCCCATAATCCCCTGTGCCTCGTTAATGAACCACACCGACTGATGATCCCAGCGCCCCCATTAAAAGCGGCGCCATTGTCTACAGACACCACAAACCAGACAGGAGTATTTCCACAGCATTAGTGGCGTCTTTTGGGATCTGCCATGATTTATTGAGGGAAGTTTTCTTTTTCACAGTTCAGGCAATAAAAGCATGAGCGGCATGAGAGGCAGTTGGTTGTTACAGTAAAGTGCGTTTGAGATAAAAAAAAAGGGTAAACCTTTGAGTATGTGCCATCTAGGGTATACTCAAAAGGATCCCTTTTATAAACGAGATTTGTACCTCTTTCATACACGAGGCAGATTCATAATAAACAGGCCCTGGGACAGCTTTTTTTCCTCAGCCAGCCAGCCTTCACACCATTTGTAGTAGATAATCAGTTTTTTTTTTCATGAATTCATTAGTTCCATGTGAATAATGATTGGCAGTCTAACCTTCTAGAGCATAATTACCCCATAATAATCAGATTGTCATCATCATAAGCACCACTATCATAATCATCAAGGTTATTAATTTAAACCAAGAGCTCATTTGGAGGTCCTCTACCCATTGGTGCGCACGCTCCAGAGGGTAAGGGATTTGAGACTCTCGCCTGTAATGATGGCAGACTGCTCAGCTCTCGCAGAGGGGCGAAGAGAGATGATTTTTTTCTCCCCCTGTGAAACTGCAATACAGAAAAAAATGCCGAAAAAAAAACGGTTAGTGTGTGTAAATAGCTGACATTACATAAGATGTCATCGCCTCCTAAGGAAATACTTATTTAGAGAAAAAAAAACAGTCAGATATAAACCCTTCTCCTTGCAAATGGCATTTTAAACAGATTACCCAGCAGGGGAGGGGTAGGGCGCTGTGTTTGAATTTGACTAATGCTATAGAAACAGAAAGATGCAGAGATGCACACAGATGCGTGGGCTGTTCAGTAACAGCCCATTGTGTGAAGTTATTGTTTGTTATTTCTTCTAACAGTGCCATTTTTTCCCTCCTTTCTCCCTTTCTCTGCTCTCTCCGCTCTTGACTTCTCTATAGCACAGATTGCATTGTTCACATGGAGGCTGTGGAATTAGTCTCAGACCACTGACTCACAGCTCGATCCCTGTGGTGTGCGTGTGTGTATTTGTGTGTGTGTGTGCGCACGAGTGCATGTGTGGTGTGTGTGTGTGGGTGTGTATCTGTGCGTGTGTGGGGGTATTGTGTGCATAGATGCGTGTGTGTGTGTGTGTGTGTGTGTGTGTGTGTGTGTGTCTGTGTGTGTGTGTGTCTGTGTGTGTGTGAGCATGTGTGTATGAGCATGTGTGTGTGTGTGTGTGTGTGTGTGTGTGTGTGAGCATGTGTGTGTATGTGAGCATGTGTGTGTGTGTGTGTTTGTGTGTGTATGGGTGTGTGTGTGTGAGCATGTGTGTATGCGTGTGTGAGCATGTGTGTGTGCAAGTGTGTGTGTGAGTGTGTGAGCATGTGTGTGTGTGAGAGAGTATGTGTGTGTGTGTGTGTGTGTGTGTTCGAGCTGATGGAGAAGCAACACATGGGGCAGGGCAGGATTTGTACAGGACAAAATCCCTTCCACCGTAGCCCAT
>CM059280.1:5959433-6069433 GCA_030347295.1 Setipinna tenuifilis | reverse complement strand
CTCTCTCTCTGTTTAATTTTTCCTCTCTCTTTTCTCTTCCTCTCTCTCTCTCTCCCTCTCCCTCTGTCTTTCTCTCTCCCTCTGTCTCACTTTCCCTCTGTCTTTTCTCTCCCTCTCCCTCTCTCTCTCTCTCTTGCTCGGTGTGTGTTTGTGCATGCATGTGTGTGTGTGAGGGTGCTTGTGTGTGTGAAGGTGGTGGTGGTGCATGTAAGGTATATTAATATACCATTTCTAGTTAATAACAATAGTCCTTTAACTGGTCCTCAATTTAGCAGCAAACTGTGTGGGTGATTTCACAATTCAATCTAATCGGTGTGATCAAATTAACAATATAGTTTGCTTCCAGCTCTCTGCAATATGTCAATCACACTCAGCAATTCCAACAACTTGCTGTAGCCATTAATATTCCTCCGTGAGAAAGAGCAGTCCCCCCCAGCCCCCCCCAGCCCCTTCCACCATCACCATATTCCTCATTCCGGCTCCTCATTATCCTGCACACATGCATATTTTTTTTACGGAATCCAACTACGGAATAACATGATGAAAGTCAACTCTTGATGCAGACAGCATTGTCTTGATTGTTCTCATTCATCCCCAATGTGAAGCCAATGTCACCGAAGGAAAAAAAAAATATATATATGACATGGGAAAGTGACATGTTGCCCAGTGAATTGCGTGCCGATCCACAGTAGCTCAGCTCAGACCTACATGCCAGTCAGGATTGAGGTTAATGTGCCTCTGTTGTGCTGCGAGACCTTTCCTTCTCTCTTTCTCTCTCTCTCTCTTTCTCTCTCTCTCCGTCTCTCTCTCTCTCTCTCTCTCTCCTTCTCTCTCTCTCTCTTGCTCTCTTTCTCTCTCTCTCTCTCTCTCTCACTTTCTCTCTCCCTCTCTGTCTCTCTCTCTCTCTCTCTCTCTTTCTCTCTCCCTCTCCCCCCCCCCCTCTCTCCCTCTCTGTCTCTCTCTCTCTCTCTCCCTCTCTCCCTCTCTCTCTCTCTGGTCGGAAAGGTCCATCAGCTGTATAATTCCATTTGCCCTCCATGCTGCCCCCCTCCCCTCTCCATGTGTGTTTTAATCTCCCCCACGAAATTACTCTGTAATCACTGACATCACAGTCACAGACCACCAGGGATAATCACTGACATCACAATCACAGCACAGACCACCAGGGATCTGTCCTCAGCGTAGGATCACTTATTACCTTCCATCACACACACACGTTCCCAGCTGCCTATCTCATCTCACCGAAAATGTTTCAGAGGCAGACCAGACAGGACTGGTTTCAACAACATGTCGGCACCATGTCTCTGAGCTCTTTGTGAATGCAGAGAAACGCTGTAGGCTAAAAGATCCAGGCACTTGATGTGATGTTGGGAATAGCTAAAGTGCTTTTTCAGCAAATGTGTACTACATGTTTACCACATCACATCAGTACACCCTACAGACAAAGTCGAAAGTGCACAAGTGAGGAAAAAGAGGAGGTGAGGAACGCTTTTGTGGCAGAGAGAAAAACTGACAAGACACAGGTGCAGAAAAATGAGAGAGACTGCCATGATGCTTCTTACATTTCCCCTCAGAAAGAAAGAAAGAAAGAAAAGAAGCAGCAAAGTTATGCATCATTCTGTCAAATTATGCTCTTCAGAGGAAGACTATAGTTTATCACTGTGGGTTGCCACGGAGACTGGCAAAGAAGCAAGAGTAAAAGGCTGGGGAGATCATAATGGATTATTTACCTCACAGCACAGATTCACTGGACCTGATTCAGATGAATTATTAACCTGGAATTAAACAATCCAGTCTCCAATCTGGAATTGTCAGGCATGTTAAATTGTTAAGAATACTCTGTGGTATGCAAACATGCAGTGTTTCACACCTGTTAATATAAGACTGTGCATCAAAGCATACAAGTATCACCTGCCACTGGTTTTGTGGTTTGTGGTTTGAATGATGGCAACCAGCAGGCTCCTATACGGTCTAATTTTAAGATCATTCAAGGGGGACCATAGTCAATACAATGCTGTTCAACACCTACACACTGACAGGAGATTTAGGCGCAGGCTTGATGAAAGCCATTGTTACAAAAGCTTTGCGTCAGCATCTCTGCGTATAGGAGTCTTGCAAAAGGCAACACACAATGGCGTGTGTGTGTGTGTGTGTATGTTTTAGTTTTTTTCGCCATGGCTCCTTCAGCCTCGTATGTGGGAGGCTTACACAAATACTACTCGTGCAAAATTAAAAACACAAAAAAATGACACAACGATGACCTTCTATGCATGCACATAACAACACACCTTAAACAGGCATAGTTCAGTTAGGTTGTTTTAGTACACCTCTAGTGTGTAATGCGAAATGTGTAATGTGTAAATAATCAGCTGAGGTGCTTGTGGGTAAGGGGTGAGTCTGTCTGTCCAGTGACGTGCGTGGCAGTGGGAGAGCGGGAGACACGACGACGACCTTCTATGCATGCACATAACAGCACACTTTGAACAGGTACAGGTATAGTTGAGTTAGCACACCTTAAACAGGTATAGTTGAGTTAGCACACCTTAAACAGGTATAGTTCAGTTAGGCTGTTTTAGGATAAATCTAGCGTAAACATGTAATGTGTAAATAATCAGCTGAAGTGCTTGTGGGTAAGGGGGGGTGAGTGTGTCTGGCCAGTGACGTGCGTGGCAGCGAGAGAGCGGCAGAACGGGAGAGCGGGAGAACGGGAGAGCGCTCTGACTAATGGGAGTAGCGAAGCATTATGGGCCGTGTGGCGCGACGGCTCTCGCCACGTGAGGGTACTGTGCCCCCACTGACAGGACAGTACAGTTAATTATACAGTCGACATGGTGGCACCTCAGAAGCCAGTGCTCTGCCTGTGGCGAACGCAGGAACAGTCCAAGTCCGCACCTCCCGCATCTGAAGAGGCTGACATGGTTTTGGACGCCTCTTCCTCTTTGACAGCCTGCACCTGGGGTTCTCATGCATGGCTTATCGAGTGTCAGGGCCGTGTACACACAGTCATGTATCATGGTAATACATAGAGGGGATCATATTAGATTAACTCTCTCTTTAGGTAATTTGTGTAATAACTATGGGGCAAGGAAGGGGTTTGCAGCTTAGAAAAAATGCACAGTGATTGTACAGTGGCCCACACATATGCATAGGCGCACCCACACACATAGAAAGCGATAGAGAGGGATAGAGGGTAAAAAGAGAGAGAGAGAGAGGGAGAGAGAGAGAGAAAAAGAGAGAGACAGAAACAGAGAGAGAGAGACAGAGAGACAGAGAGAGCAAGTTTAAAACTCAGTACCAGTGAGTAACATGCTCTGATATGCAATCCCTAAATGTTCTTTATGCAGCACAGCACAGTAACCAACATCTACAGGGCCTAGTCATTGGACTTGTGTTTGAATAACAGAGAATTAACACAAACCGAGGACAGACAGATAGACAGACAGATAGATAGATAAAAAGAGAAGGAAACAGACTCCGCATCAAGCACAGCATTCATGTGGGTGTGTGCAGCTGCACTGTCCTGCCAGTCTGCTCTTGTTTTGCGGCAGCAGGACCCTGGGCTTGCCGCCCACGCACAGGCCCATAGCCTCCCTACAGGAGCCCCACTATGGCACTGACAGAAGCTCAGTGTGACACCAGCGAGCCCCAAATCTGCCAGTGACACAGGCAGAGGCTAGTCCTCCGGATGAAGCGAGCACAGTTTCTTGCAAGCCCCCACACTGAGCCTAAGTATAGGTAGGGAGCAAACCTAACCGGTTCACAGAGTTTCTCGGGCTGTGTACACACACAGGCATGTATCATGGAAATACATAGAAGGGATCATATTAGAATAACTCTCTGTTTAAGTAATTT
Source organism: Setipinna tenuifilis (assembly GCA_030347295.1). Taxonomy (NCBI): domain Eukaryota; kingdom Metazoa; phylum Chordata; class Actinopteri; order Clupeiformes; family Engraulidae; genus Setipinna; species Setipinna tenuifilis. The sequence continues at coordinate 6,065,581 of CM059280.1, read as the reverse complement.
GTGTAATAACTTCCAGCAGACTGTACCATCACATCGGTTATTCATAAATAACAATAATTTATCACTGTCTATTATTGTGTGATCCCTCTTTGTGTTTTAGTGGATTGTGTTTAATTACAACTGAGAAAAAATGACCATCCTTCTCTGTGGAAGTGCACAATGCAGTGCTGCCGATGTAGTGCTTATTGGGGCAAAACAATCAATCTTTCCAGATGTGCAGAGTGCAGTGCCATTCATCAAGGTGTGGAAAACTGCAAACTACTGTACAATCAGGGAGGTTTAAGTGGACGATGATGAAAGAATTGCATTTAGACTTACAGTATCACTTTGCAGAGGTAGTTAACAGACTTCATTATTCGGATTAGTAAGGGGTGATTCTCTTACTAAACCAAAATGATGACAGCCCTCTCTGTCCTCATTTCCGAGCCTTTAAGAGGGGCTTCATCCTGTGGCTGAAATGACTAAAATTGGGAGGATGAAGCAGCGGGAGTGTTTTATTTTTGCTTTTGTTGTGTGAGCCATATGTTTTGCCCTGGGAAACAATAAACATCATGACTGGGTAAGCAGACCACACAGCTAAAGGCGCACATGGGAGACAGACAGTAACCCCCTGAATTAAGGTCAACCTCATTTAAAAATCCACTCAAAAAGTCGATAAAAATAAACACTAAAAAGGTATAGCGGTGCTGAAGAAGCACAGATGAGGCTCAATATACTGCTTCTTTATGCCAACACGTTTCATTTTGCACTTCAACCTCTGCGTAGCCCCTGTCTTAGCTAAAATAGGTATACTTATCCCAGCTATCCAGGGACAGTATTTAGGTCATGAGTTATTGCTCTTGTCTGAGGATGGTGAAACATGGTGGCTCTCGGATTTGAGAGATGAAATCCAAGCACTGTGTGTGTTTGATATTTACCTAAGCTCTGGCTTTCCTATAGAGAGAGCAAACCCAGACAGACCACAGAGGTATACATTCATCTCTGGGTAACTGTTACAACACCCAGCTCATCTCATCTCACCGACCCCCACCCCCACCCCTATCTGCACTGTGAGTACACCAGTAAAAGGAGATGCACTGCATACACCGACTGCTCTCACGGTCCTCCTCCAATCACCTAAAGGACAGAGGCGCAGCTGCATCTCGGCATCTGCATTTGTGGCAGATCGTGCCAGGGCGCGTTAACGATCTCCGGAGTGTATTATTAGCACGGGCTCGGTTAAAGAAAAGACATTAATTCCTCCCACTCGTGGGGATATGTAAACACATCACAAAAGAGGGGCAAGGAGAACATTCATCACGGCATTGACAGTTTCCTGTCACCTTCAGAGAGAGGAATGCTTTTCCGGAGGCATGCTTCCAACACCCCTGAGAGTCTCTGAAAAGAGAGAGTGGGATTCCAGCCCTGGCAGTGAGGCAGATCAAAGCCCTGCGCCTTTGTGCTCTGCATCTCAATGCCGACCATCTCCAGACCAAGCCTGAACATTTCTGATGTAATGTGTACACACATTCCGGGCTGTTGACAGGAATTCACCTCTACACCGATGCATTTAGGGAATTAATAACTCAAGAGGCGTCTCATTTGGGCCACTTAGGCCACATCAAGTACCTTTCAGAGATTATCACCGTTTCAATATGAATTGCTTTTGGTTGCGCCAGCTGATGACGCCCTTGCATCAATCGCAAATAATGTTTAAAGGTAGACTGCGACATTCAACATTTATTGCACAGTTGCTTTTGTACAGTGTTGTTTCTACGTCATTAATGATCTTGCACATTTGCTATGCATTCATTCAGCACATACGTATACTGCCCTGGATGGAAATATGGCAACATTCACTGGCATTAATCTAAGCAATGGCCAGTCATTAAAAGTCTAGATTGTTTGTAGGTGGTTGCATTTTTCTGGTATCAATGAAATAACTCATAATGGTCCTTTAAAAAAAAACAAAAAAAAAAACAGAAATCCTTCAACATTAACCCCAGATCGGAAACAGCTCACTCCCTGATCTGATTGTTGTTGTGCTCTTCCTAAGTTAGCTGGGAGCCCTAAACAGCAGGAATTCATGGACTGCAAAGTCTTAGTGCAAATTTCAAAAGGAGATGGGGAAAACAAAATCAAGGTCAAAAGCTTTAAAATAACATTAATAGTCATAAGGCAACAATTATAAATATATCAAAATAGTCTTCGATAACTATCTTTGTTACGAAAGGGGTACAAAACTCTTGTCCTGCACGAGCGAAAGAGACATGTTTTTGAGCTCCTCTGCAGTCTTGACACTTTTATAGCCAAGAATGTTGAGGATCTTCTGACACACAGTTTGCGTATAGTCCACCATCTCAATGGACAGCTTCAGCCTCCAACTCTCGGCATTAGCTGCAGAGTCCCTCACTGTACCGTACTTGTGTTTGGCCAAGAGCTCGTTACTTCCTCTGGTGTTGGCCTGTATCCAGTCCACCACGTTCTTGTCCATCGGCAAGCCAAGGTAGTCATAGATCTCCTTGGTCTTCTGCAGAGGGTTCCTAGCTAAGTCCTCGTACCGCACTAGCATGTACTTCCCTTTCAGCCAGTAGGGGTGGCTGAGGCCCGTGGACACGGAGCTGAGGAAGTCGTCACACACCATGGTCAGCTGCGTAAGGTCCAGGTTGTAGGGCTTCCGACCCGTGGCCCTCCAGATCCTCCACAAGCGGTACGTATCCCGAAACGTTTCGATCCGCGAGGACAGTATTCCTCGGGGGTCCCTCACCAGCTGGATGACCTTCAGGTTGAGCCGCGGGTCCTCCACAAGGGCGCGCAGGTCCCCGATCTCCGGCACGCGCACGATCTTGATGGCCATGTGGCGTCGCTCGCGGCAGGACTCGGCGGCCAGCGTCATGTTGAGGGACGCGCACTTCTTCACGCAGTCGCCCTCCTCCACGTTGGCGTCCGCTGGACTGAAGGCGTCGCACACAGGCTGGGAGCACAGCGCCTTGCTCGCCCCGCGACGGAACAGCTTATCCGTGGTGTGATTGGCCGGGGGAGGCTTGATGTAACTCTCCAGGAAGTGGAGGTCGCAGCCGTACAGGCTCCTCAGCAGGTCGCGGCTGGCCCCGAGCATCACCCGGCGGTCCGCGGCATTCCGACTGTGGGACAGGCGCGGGATCAGCGCCGTCTGGACGTGGTACAGCGGCTCGAAGAGATAAAAGACGTCCGAGTGCTGGTTGAGCAGCTGGCCCACGAAAGACGAGCCGCTGCGGGTGGTGGCCAGCACTAGGATGTGGGTCTTGCGGGAGGCATTGTAGATGAAGTAGGGGTACTCCTCACATCCACGTTCAAACGAGGGGTCGGTGTCCTGGGCTCCCAGACCACAGTTCTGGGGGCTTGGCATGGGACAGAGGTGAAAGGGCTTGGAGGTGAAGGTCCGGATGGCTGTGTACTGGATGGCAATGGAGGCCAAGGCTAGCAGGATCACAGCCTTCCAGGAACATTGCATGGCTAGGAAACTTCATTTAGACACTGCTGGCTGCCTCTGATCCTATTGTAGGGGGGCAGGGAAATATTTTGTGTCAGATATGCAGTGAAATACAACACATTTTGTACACTTGTGCTTTTCTTTTGATTTTTTTTTTTTAAAACAAAACAGAACACACAAAACACAAAACAGGATTTGTCTGTTGCTTGTTTGTGACATGCCATGAAATTCAACAAAGTTTATGTTTCAGCTTGGTCTAGATATGTTGGTATATTGTGGTCAGTTGAGGGCACAGATGCCTGTTAGATGTCCCCTTAATCAGTTAAAATGGAAGAGAGTGAAATGCACCTGTCTCAAGGATACAACTGTAAGTGTGGTAAAAAAAACAAAAACAAAAAAAAAACAAGATATCTCTAGAAACCAATGAAAATTGACATCTAATACTAATGTCACTGCCTAGTTATACATTTCAAAGTGAACAGGGTAGCCTATAAACACATTTTACATCATACAGAAAACACACCACACAATACAAGGGGGGAAACGATCACAGCCGCTGACTTCAACCGCAAAGTTTGCACTACAAATTTGTCTTCATGTACGTATGGGAAATATAACATTTCTCAAGACTCGACCGCCGTGTGCACAGTCCAGAAGAGAAGTTATTCGATAACATCAAAAGCTGTTTATATCGGTGACATATGTTTTCGATGCCCTACAGATACGGTAACCTACTGCAGACAAACGATCTAATCCAAAAAAGTATCACGCATATATAAGAGGCTGTCTGACTGTCCATGGCATCTACTCGTTGTATATATTAGACGAGGAGTTACAGGGGAGAAGACAGCTGATGCTGTCATTAGAGGGAGATAGGCTACGTGCTAGAGAGAAATCACGTAATTGAAGATAATTTAGGATGTTTGAACGTCAATCACAATAAGGTAAACAGCTGGAGGTTTCCCCGGGCACCTGTGAGAAAGTTTTTTTTTTTCCCTTGACATTTATCTAAACCCCGGTAGGTAGGCAGGTTAGTGATAATAAGGGCAAAGGCAGAGTTTCCCATTTGATCATACATATCAGCTCAAATCAATCAGTGATCTCGAAAGACCGCAGTGGACAGTAGATGTAATTAAAAACAGTTTCATTTTCAAGATATAAGAGGACTATCGTATTTCCAGATCAGCAGATTCAAAGCAACTTCGTCAAGTGCAAATAAATGTTACCTGGCTTGTCTGTCTTATGTCAAGGGGCTGTCATAAATCCAAACAAACAGCCGAATCCTTATTGTTGAAGATAATATCTTTTCGTTTCACACAGAACGCAACATTAACAACAGGCATCTTGGCGAACAACGGCAACACAAAAAGAAACATCCACGCACTGTACATCCATGTGGCGGTACATGAAGAAACAGCACTTAGTATATATAAAAAAAAACAAACGCTTATATGTTAAAGATGAGATAGGTAAAAGATTCCGACACAACACCTCATGTTTCACGCCTAGTCGACCCTCCTTCCCGCAGGCAGGATTTTTTGATCTGACGCGCTTGGCTGTCTGCGTGTATGTGAGATACAGTGGGACGAACTGTCTGGACCACCCCTATACCCTGCTCTCTCTCTCTCTCTCTCTCTCTCTCTCTCTCTCTCTCTCTCTCTCTCTCTCTCTCTCTCTCTCTCTCTCTCTCCTAGTTTACGCAGCTTTCTCATACACATACACCACATTACACATGCGTAATGGCCATTTCGTTGCAATCCAAAGAAAGTCATTGCAGACTATGTATTTTATACATTTTACTGCGTCTTTTCGCTTTCATGTCTTCTGTTCAGTAACCTACTGCATATTGCCATTGACGTGATGTCTTCACAACACCAGTGTTATATGAGCTTCAACAAATAATTTGACACAATTCATTGTGATTTACCAAAGTTTACCTCATCCCGTTAAATCAAACAACACTATTGAAAGAGTCGTGGCTCTTTGGATATGAGTGAAATACATGGGTTTTGGTGGCCAGTCGGGACAGTATTTTTTGCTGACATTCAAATGAGATTATACTATCGGCTCTTGTAAAAAAATATTTTCTTTCATTGAAGCTTCCTTCATTAATTTTGAGAAGACATCTTTCCATTTAAAGGGTTAACACCCTAAAGGTCCAGAATGATGGTCTTCTTGAAGAGCTTTCGCCATGGAGGAGCATGCATGAGCTTATGACAGGTCAAGAATTTCCATACTTTGCTACCCTGTGTATATATAAATTACATAAAGATGCTCTTTTAAACCATCTACTGGGGCATTGATGTCTTTCAGTAGTAATGGGGCCTTCCGTCCAGTTATTATGTTATAATTTGTGTGGATATGTTTTCCAATTGACCAGTAGGTTGTCCTATCGGAAGAAAATTTGTAGGAAATGCTCTAAGACAGTGTATTGTGGAATACTATTGCTAACTGCCTTCTTAATATACCTGCAGCATAAATATAAAACCTTGTAAGCTTGAACATGACTAGACTTTAAGTTGTTGTTGTTGTCATGCTCCCACAAGAGATAAATAAAAAACAAGAAGATTGTAAATTATATATAAGAGATGCATTAGCTCCATGATCTAAAGCCCATCATAATCATTTGAAGTATACCGGAAAAAAGCCATGCATCTGGGTTACCCTGTGCAGGCTCAGCATGGGAGGAACCAGATTTGGAGCCATTATAATTTAGGTAGACAGGATGATATTTCTCTTATGGTCTACGTGGCACTGGCTGTTCTTGTGTACAATGTAGAAAATATTGGTATCAAATCTCATGAAAATCCTTTAATTTGCACATAAACCGACCAAGCCCAGATTGCTTTTCCATGTTTTATTCCGAGCTTTTGTCTCACATACCTCTCTGTTTCTTCATTGTATTGATTATTTGTCCTTCCATCAAAACTATGCCAAACTCCTGCATTTGGAATAAAATAATAATCTCCTTTGGCCACCCCTCCCCGCTAATCCCACATCCTGGGCACAGCCAGAGTCAGATTACGATGGGTTTTATCTCCGAGTCTTTGTGCTTTATCTGTCTTTGCCTCGTTTTACATTTGCTCTGAGTGCTTTTCTAAGCAAACGGATCACATCCGCGCTCACCCTTGTACTAGGGTCAGATACACACAGACAATAAGCAAACGAAAGAGAGAAAGTGAGAAAAACAAAGGGGGGTGGTAAGTATGGGGGGATGTGTGTGTGTGTGTGTGTGTGGAGGGGGGGGGGGGGGGAGAGGAAGACATGAAGTCTGGAAGATAGACATGAAGTCTGGAAGAAAGAGACAGTATGTATGGCAAGCCCTTTTAACATTTAAAAGCTAAGTTTGACTATCTGGAATTAGAATTGTAGATATCAACAATGACATTCTGATTAGTAGTAATTACATTTTGGATAATTGGAACTGTCATTCAAGATATCTGTAACGTAATTGTGACTAGTAGAAATGACTAGGCAAAACTGAATTACAGATATCTACACTTACGTCATTGAAAATGCCATTCAACTCGACACATCCTAAATGACAACTGCAGATATCTGTGATTCAGTATTGACTAGGCAGAATAAAAGTTAAAGATATTTTAAACATCATTATGATTGGTGCAAATTATTGTGCATGACATTGCTCTATTTTAAATGTGGAATTTCCCATTCCCACCATAATCAAAGGACAAGTGGGTTCATTTCCTTATTTCTGTAAATGGAAGAAGAAAGAAGCAGTCACAGCATTGGCTGTAATCAAAAAAAAAAAAAAACCACACACACACACACCAGAAAATGGCATGTATTTCAACAAGCCGTCACACAGGGGATTTGTGGAGAGAGAGAAATAGTTGTCTTGTTGTGGAAAGTAATGTTAAACTATCATGTCTTGCCAGCTCCTGTCTTGCACAGGCGGCAGCATTAAAAAGGCGATTAAAAACTCCTTCGCCCCCTGGCTGCTCCGACATGTTCCTATCAGTGCTAATTACAAGTTAACACTAACAGTTAACAGGTGTTATGTAAACATGCTCTGCTCCTGCCTAAAGTGGGATGCAGGCCTAATTTGCATACAGATAACTGCAACGTCATTTCACCTAGTCAGAACTCTAATTCCATTTTGACTAGGCAGAATGAAAGTTACAAATATCTGCACTTCCAGATACCTTTAATTACAATTCATTTCAAGTGGATATCTGCAACTGAATTGTAGATATCCGTAATCATATACCCCATACCAGTGAATGGCAAAAGTGACGTAATTTGCCCTAGGAAGAATGTCAAAGATGACAATTAGGAAGAATGTAGTTGCAGATGTCGAAAATGTTCTTTTTGATTACGCAAAACTGAATTAAATGTTAAAATGGCTTGCCATAAGTATGGAGAACAGAGAGAGAGAGAGAGGGAGAGAGAGAGGAAAAAAGAAAGAGAGATAGAGAGAGAATACAAGAATAGGTGTAAGGGGGCACTGAGTACAGAATGGTTGTAAGGGGGTGGACACCAAGTGTAGAAGGAGTAAAAAGGGCTCCCAGTCCTTACAGACAGACACATTCTGGATTTGTCTATTTGTGCTTATGTATTAGCCTATTTAAAAAAAAACAACTGTTCAGTTATGGTGGACTATCCAAAATGGTAAGAATCCCTCTGGGTCACAAACAAAAAATAAGATGTGGCTATCACAGACACGATGTAGTACATCCTAAAGTACTAAAAAATATGCTGAAATGTTGATACACCAACATAGTAATTTTATTTTACGTGATAGGACATTGAATAACTTTTTGAATATCCCATGAATAAAATGCTTAAAAGTGACCCTAGGCATTAAGTAATCATCTCACTAATCCAAGGATGCTGCACTGATTTATTACTCACAGTTAGTATATCCATACATCTGCTAACAGTCCTGAGCACTCAATATCAACTTGGTAAAATGAATGTAACACAGACTACTGTAACACAGAGAAAAACACTTTCTTGTTTTTTTTTATTGTGTCTCTGGTACATTGTAAAGTGTATACTGTTTTAAATTCAGACATCTTGTGTTAGCGTTTAATGAATTCAAGCCGATGTAAAACAGCATAGGAGAAAATAAGCTTGTGTTCTTCCCCCCAGTTTCTACCTTCCTCCAGGCAGTGCCCACATGTGCTGACTGTGCTGGGGAGTAGAGAAGAGAAGAGAAGATGTTTTCAGGGCAAACGCTGTGGCTTTATGTTTGTCAAACAGGATGAAATCTGCTCCCTGGGACCAAGTCATGAAACACTACACAGCGCTCGAGCACAAGGCCGGCGGAGATGCTGGGCTCAGTGACAAGTTCCGAACGAACACCCAGAGGCCCTCGCATGCCGATGCGACGCGCCTTCCAGTTCATTTCTGGTCCCGTGTCACGCCATACATTCTAATTCTGTCAGACAGACTTTGGTGAAGGGTTTGCTTGAGACTTGAGACTGCAAGGGGTCAGTTGCTGAGAAGAAAATGTCTTGGGATTGCACTGCCTTGTGTTTGTTTGGAATTAATAAATTCATGTATGCTGGCATCTGTAGGCAGCTTTGTGATGGGTGGTCTAGGGACTTGCTTGAATATGCCTTACTGGTGCTTGACGTCTGCCTCTTAACAAAATTTAACGCTGTATCCCGCTAAAATTGGAGACATCATCCTAATTTTATAGTTCAACACATAGGCAGATCACAGTTCAAAGTGGGTTCCTCTTAGAAATGGCAAACTTGCCAATTGTTTACTACTGTCTCGTCTTTGACCTTTAATATATCTTCTGTTTCCACGAGAGAAAGAGAACATGCTTTCTATTACACATTGGTGTAAAATCTCAACTCTCGAGATGTAGACTGGCAAGAAGTGTGTACCGGATTTAAACTGACCCAAATATGCCATGGGGAATTACTTCAGATGCACAAGGAAATTAAAGGATTGTGACTGCTGATCCTCATACTGCTGACTTTGACTACATACACATGATTCGAGCACCAGTAAAATGGCCAATGTATTTGTGCTCCTTCTCTGAACTGGTCGGACAGTCTTATAGTGTTGCACAAAGAGCCAGTACCAGTGGAGCTAAAAGCACTCGGCTCTTCTTCATTCTCCAGCAGCGCCTCAGTTATCAGCTGAGAGGGAATGTCTAAAAGGGGTCTTTGAGAGAAGCGAGCGGGGAGCACAAAATGAGCAAAAAGGCCTTTTTTTATCAGAGTTGGTCAGGCTTGAGCAGAGAGAGACAGGTGTCTGATAGCCTGGCCTGTCTCACATTCCCTGGGCTCCCACAAACACGTCCCCTTTGTGTGGAGGAGGCAACCAGGAACTGAAATTGATTTATACCTACACCCACCAACTTTGCAGCACGACAGGGGTACAAAAAAAAAAGTAAGGTTGGGGGAACGAACTTTGTCCATTTCCCTTTGATTTGAACCTCCCCCCATTCTGCTCTCCAGCTTGCTGAGCTAGCCCACATACACCTCTCCACCTTTTCCTTAGTCTGTCCTCATACCCCCACCCACCCTCAAAGAAAAAAAAAAGGGGAGGAAGAGCTGTTAAATATTTATGCGAGTTCACTCAAGGGCGACTGCCATTCCAGAGTATCATTTACATGTGTGGGAAGCCCTGCTGACAGTTTGGACTATGGGTGCCATGGGCCACGGTGTTCACTCGGCTTTACTATGAGCCCTTCACCTCTGGGTCTCCTTTGTGTGTGAGCTCACAGCATCTCTCCCTCACCCACACCCCCTCTTCCCCCCCCTTCGCAGACCAAGAGGAAAAGAGTAGAGTAGGCATGACTTCCAAGCCAAGTCCTCCCAGAGAGTAGAGTAGGTACACTGTAAACCCGGATAAGTTAATACAACTCAAAACTTTTGATGTAACTGATTACGTCAATAGTTTCGAGTACATTAACTATATATTTTAATTAAAGTTAACTTTAAAATTTTAAGTACAAGTTCATGTATTTAAACTAGTTAACTTTAATTAAAATATATAGTTAATGTACTCAAAACTATTGACGTAATCAGTTACATCAAAAGTTTTGAGTTGTATTGACTTATCCGGGTTTACAGTGAGCAAAGCAGGAAGGAAAGAGTAGAGTAGGCATGACTTCCAAGCCAAGTCCTCCCAGAGAGTAGAGTAGGTACTTGTTCTGCGGTAGACAGTGTGTGTTGAGAGACTCTGCAAACAGCATTGCTAGGCATGGCCAGTCTGAGGGTAAGGCTTTTATTGAGATGCTCTGAATGTTAAAGGGAGGAATACGTGTCCTAGTTTCTTCTTAATGCTTTTTTTCAGCCCTATTTATCTTTCAGCTGAGATATGCAAACAGAAGCTTGTCCCATGTAAAGATTTTTATTCAGTAAAAGTACATTTAAACAATTTCAGCATGACTATTAAAATGTGTACTTTTGTACATTTTTGTACATTTTGTACATTTTTCTGATCATCATAAAAGTAATTAACTGTGTATTTTAATGTCAACACTTCTGAAGCTGACATAAAATGCTTATATATTTTTACCTACACGGAGAATGGTCCATGCGCCTGGCACTGGTCTCAAGGTCTCCTTATTCACCCTAAATAGTCATGGGCGTGTTTTGGATGTTAACATTTGTACTCAGCTTCTGCCTGAGACACACGGTCATTGGCCAGCTTGCCCACTCTGTTCTAATGGTCATCAGAAAAGCAGTACCGCCCCCCTGCCTCAAGATTTAAAAAAAGTGTGTTGACTGATTACACTGAAAATGGACATGCTTTACTATAGGTGAACTGATGCCATCTGTTAACCTCCTGTTGAGAGGAAGGGGATGGGTGTGTTGGTTTACCTGATTTACCTGAGCTACTGCATATATATAGCTTCACAAATCTGCATTCGTCAACACATGAAGTCACATGAAGTAACAGCAAACTCTTTACCTTTTCAAAAGTCATGTTTGTTCACTGTATTAGTTTGGGTAAATAAGAGATGGAAGTGGGCTTTAACAGTGGGAGGAACAATCCGCATACGACTTGGTTAAATAAATATATATTTTTTAACTTGGTTAAATTACTACACAATAAATAATATAGGTAAATTCCTCAAGAAGTACATTTAGTTATTCAAAGACATATTTTGTGTGAATAGTGATTTTACAATTATTGCCTTAAGGCATCATTATGGAGTTAAACCATTTGTTATGGAAGTAATGCATCCTGTTATCAGCATCTACAGCAGCATTCGCCAAGCTGCTCATAGGAGTGAGACATTTTGAAACAAGGATAGAACAAGATTAACAATCATGTTGCCATGGTTTCTGAGTTTGGTCAGTCAAATGGGAGATCTTGCATAAAATTTTCTAAATTAAAAAAAAAAAAAACAATTCATTAAATTCCATCCAAGGATTAACTTGTAATTTGCATATGGTATAATGCATCTTAGGTACATAGAAATGGATTTACAATGTTAACATAAATTTGCATTGCCATTTCATTAGACAGTTCCATGTAGGTGGACCTGACAACCCAAGTTGTGATCACACTGTTGTTCACAATCTCTCTCTTCTTTGTAAGAGTGCCCTTTATCAATGTGTGTAACAAAGCAGATGGAAGCATACAATGATTTGCAACCTATTTAGCCAGATTGGCATAGCTGTGGTTAAACTACATTAATGTAAAGTTGAAAATAGTGTGCACTGAGGGATATATCTTCATAGCCAGGGAACACCCATAATGCCTGTGACACTGCCTCGAATTTCATGTCCAAGTCGACTTGGTCAACCAACCTATTTCTGGCCGTTCATTTGCCCCTGAAATAGGGAACCAATGAAAAATAAGCTGAGGCATACGTCATCGGAATCAGTGGTCTGATTGGTTGTAGCTCTGCGCAGTGGTAGACAAAAGCATTTGATAGACGCCCGTTGATCCTGCCTCAGAGAACTTTCTGTATATGGAGTCTTTGCCACACCAAGCTGTGTTTACGAGCATGGTGCGACAGCCAGGCTAATGTATTCATACAGTAAAATGGTAATCAAACTTTGTACAAACATAATGTAACAAAGTTTAAAAATAAAGAGATGAAAGAATTTTGTGTGGCAGGAGAAATGTGACAGGCCAGTTAAGGTAGATGCATGTCTAGCCAATGTTTACCCATTTTTTACTTTGTCAACCAGCCTGTCAGCTTTAGCGACCCAAATCAGCATGATGTGCCCCACACTGTTGACACATTGGTAGTTGTTGGCACTTGTTAGCCTAAAACAGCTTTTTGGCTGATTCAGCATGCTGCGTTAACATTGGGAGCGTGACTGAAAAAAGCACTCTAGTTGGCTTTTCAGCTTTTAGCAAGTTAGTGCATGATTAGAGAGGGAAAAAGCAGTGTAATTAATTCAAAAGGGAACACACCATACATCATAAATGTATTTACAATGAAATGGGCTAAACTCTGTGATGAAAAATGACCCGCACATCGAGTTTTATAGCAGGAACTGTTCATAATTGTTATACAAATGAGGATCTTGGATTTTATTTTATTTTATTTTATTGTTTTCTTTCTCTCCCATAAAATGGGATCAAGCAGCAAAAATTACTCTTTAAAAACCAAACTTGGCATTTAGATTCAGATCCAGACAACAAGATTTTAATTTAGGTTAATTACTTTGGAACGACTCTAAGGGCTACTATAATAAGCAAATGTAGGTTTTGGCTTTCCTCTCAAAAAACCATATGCTTTGACCACCTCTTCCATAATAAATGAGGACCCAAGTGCTCGGATACCAATCATGAGCTGTTGTGGTTATGTTTGTATTGTGTATGCCTTGTCATATTTCCAAATGAAAATAAAGCACTAGCACATCATCATCATCATCATCATCATCATCATCATCATCATCATCCTTAGCAGCAGCAGCAGCATCACTATCACCATTATCATCATCATCACCATCATAATCATTGTCATCATCATTATCATCATTATCATCATCATCATCATCATCATCATCATCATCATCAGCATCATCATCATCAGCAGCAGCAGCAGCAGCAGCAGCAGCAGCAGCAGCAGCATCATGTTGAAATTGTTAAATTGATGCTTTATTGTGACAACAGAGACACACTATCCGTGATCAAATCACCGATAAGCAACAAATGTAATGTAGGGTTGGACATGTAAATATATTACCTGTATGTCAACTGAGTGACAGCTGAAAGTACAAACACATTCTGTTAATATAGTCTGGAATAGGAATGTTAGGTTCCATCTTCTGCATGTATTTAGGCCACATCTGTTGTGCTTCAACGCAATGTGATTTAAGGCCTGTCTCTCCATGATCACACCTTTGCGCCTGATGCACCTGATGTTTGTCTGTGAGCCATAAAAGAACACTTGTGTGTCATCTATCAAACATGGAAAGCGGATGGGCACACTCTCTGTACTTTATAAAAAAAGTGCTGCAGATGTCACTGTCTAAGCATATGACCGATACTCCATGTAATGCTCTGCCCTCTCTTATGTTGCCTTTCATCACATATGTGCAGCAGTAATGTAATTATCTATCCATCGCAAAGCAAATGGGGAGCTGAAATAACCTTTGTCTGAGATTAGTGAGGCTGTGATGTCAGACATCAATCCAGATTGATTTTGATTTTGTGATCAACATGTTTCCTTTTTGTTAATATTTTTTGACAATTTAAACAAAAAACAGTCTTCCGTAAGTATACAATTGTACAGTACATCAACAGTCATTGAACAAAATAGTTTAGCAAACAAAAAAGCATTCCTTATTTGAAAAAAGAACAAAGAAGAGAAAAAAGATATTAAAAAGGGAGGGGGTGGTTAATCAAGGGTCTTGGTTTCTTTCAAGATATCCTGAAGGGATTGCGTTATACTTGACCATGCCTGTATAAAGTTTTTGGCTTGGCCTTGTTGAGGTGTGCAGCTGTGCACTCCAATGATGTAACTTATTGATAGGAGGTGAGCTCAATCCAGATTGATTAAAAAATTACATGAAAAGGCTTTCACAGGAAGAGACATGTGAAGGATGTTAGTGTAAGTACAGAAAATATCACTGCATATCGTGATATGTTCTGTTTCTGAGTCGTTATGTTATGCAAACCAATATTTGCTTCTTAACTGGATGGGGTCCAGCATCTAAAAATACTTTCAAATGCGGGAAGTTGAGTCACAGCTACAAGTTGGAAGTCTGTAAAGACTGCTGGTGTGTTTGCCGGTGAAGACATGGCTGTGGAAAGTCTATGCAAAAGGTATTATATAAGTTTAAGATTAGAAAACAAACCAAAAACTTGTTAGAATAACATACTCAACTTGTTCTATCTCTTTGTTCACTGTCATGCAGCTATCTGTTATACCCATGAGATAGTCTTTGATATATTTGGAAAAAATGAATTGCATTTGCCTCTTACAGGTTACATAAGGGAACAAAAGAATGAAGTGCAGGCCCACGTTGACTCCTGTTGCTTGAGAAATGCACAGCTCCACACTGTTCACATTAGGGCTATTATTGGACCCAGACCTTTAGAGATCTAACAGTGCCAGTGCCAAGTCCAAATACCGCTTTCATCCGGCGAAGACAGATTCCTACAATATTCTACTGTACACTTATTCTTCTCATCAGGCTTGTAGTAGAGATGTTTTCTCCTGTAATGTACTTCAACTCCTTAAAGGTGTTGTCATGTTTTGAGGTGAATGAATGACTCACTCCTCTGCTGGTGTGGTGCAAAATCAACTAAAAAAAGGACACTGTACACTACAAGATATAGTTTTTCCAGGTCATTTACGGTCACTGAGCTGCAAAGCAAAGGCTTGTGCCATTTAATTATTGTAATACTAGAAGCTACGGAATGTCCAGGTACAGTCGGATGTAAAGCCCCATTACAAAGACCTGTGTCTTACTGAATCAAACTTTCATTATAAAACTATGAGCATTGTGGGCTTGTTGTCAAGTATTGAACATTATGTGCAGTAGTGTTGATGCACCATATATTCCTACCCATTCTGGAAACAAAACAAACTATCACCTTAATACTGTGTCTTTATATTACCTACATAACACGGCATATAGGGGGCATTTTGACTCACCCTTTTGAAGTAAATTTAATTAAATTCTCCCCTCTACTTGCATTACCAATGACACCTGTCTCCTTTTTTAGATAATAGGGCTCTCAGAACATCTTTTGGGCTCTCAGAACATCTTTTGAGCGAGATAATGACTAAGAAAATACTACTTTTTTTTGCTTTCAGGATTTTCTACTACCGTGCCCAGGCACCCTTGAGAGCTTTAATCCTCTGACATTCTGTCTGATCCCTTTGTCTGATCTCCAAGACCAACAGAGTAGGATGGAATTTTATGCACTACAACACTTAAAAGTGGTGGGGGGATGCCTGACTGGTTATGGACAATTCAAGTAACCTTAAAAATATCGGCAATATATGTCAAGATCATCAGTGGGACACCAGCAATGCAATGCTGATTTTGCTGAAAATTGTACAATATAAGAGCATCTACTTCAATTAAGTGTAATGTTCAATATCTTCAAGGCAAATGTTCCAATAATCCTACCTTGCAGTGAATTCAGTGGTTGTTTGGCCTAAAGGCAACAGCACAAATCTGTTGGTAGTGTTATGTATAAACTGACAGTGTTGATAAACTCTTAATGCCAAAAATCGATTTATTGATTGAGAACATTCTTCCCTCATACTAAATTCACAAAAGACTTCAAGTTCATCCAAAACAAATCTTGTGTAATGTAATGGCTTTTCTCACTTTTTGTACTCAACTTTTGTAGTTCCTCACGTTTGAGCAGCAAACTTGGTATATATCTTATCTGCATGTGTGCTGTGATTTATGTAAGATGCAATATTAATGGTGCATAAATAATGTAAAGTTCAATCTTTATTATTGATGATGTCATATTAAAGGTAAAAATGGATGCCACATTAATGTTTTAAGGTGTTATTAATGAGAGAAAGGCTTGAGCTCCTTTTATGCCCTTTTGTGATTCTACGTTTGACCTCAAACTGTGAAGCTTGATGTTGTTTTCCTAGCCAAAAATCAAAGATACTACAACAATTATTTCAGCAAAACCCTGTGTGGTCATTTGGTCATCTTAGTTTACCTACCTACTCATGTGGCTGTGTAGGTGGCATTTCATTTTGTTTCACAACTCAGTACATTATTTAAAATGTTTTCAATATTGTACTGTCGAAGGAACATCCCAGCATGTTAATAAGTAAGGGAAATGAAGAGTTGCCAGCAGGGTTCCAGAACTGTTTACAAGTTCTCTTCCTGAGGCCTTAGATTCTACTTTCCTTCTTAAGCAATTAAAACATCAATAATTTACTTGCGTGCTACAAAATAACTTTGACATGGACTTGATAGTGTGTTGCTACATGTATTATGAATTCAAGATATAGATTTGCCCACTGTTCAGCAGGGATGTCTCCCTGCACATTTTGCAAAGTTTACTTCAACTCCACAAACCGTGTTTTCGGATGGTAAACCTGTTGTTACCACAGTCAGTTTAACCTTATAGCCCAACAAAGGTTGTGGAGGTAGGAATGAAATCAATACAGATATGCAGTTCAGGCGAGGTGAAGGGAAAGAATGGTGTAATCCACTGACCCTATCAACTGGTGTACGTTCTAGTCTTTTCTCCCATCTCCCATTCAGCTTTACAGCTGCCAAAGCCATTATGATGGTAAGATCAGTAGCTGAAGAGGAAGATGGAAAATACTTTCTGCTTTTATGCTCCCTTTAGCAAAGCCTTTGTGTTTCTCTCACAAAAGGACCTGCATGATCCTTGAATAGTCTGGTTTCAAATGTGGGCATTCCAGTCATACTCACTACACAGAAGAAGAGGGGGGGATGGGGCTTGACAGAGAGAGAGACAGAGAGAGAGAGAGAGAGAGAGACACAGAGAGAGAGAGAGAGAGAGAGGTCAATGTAGGGTTTTGTTCAAAGACCACTATCTTGATGTTATGAGGAAAAAGAATGTATCTTTCCTTACCTTTCCTGGATATTGACAGGGGACTAGACATTTAGAACTCCTCAACCTACATTGTCAGATATGAGGCTGTGAAAATTTTAGTTTAGTTCAGCTATATAATCTTCAACAGATGCCAAAATCTTGTAGCCCACCAATGAATTCCTATTTATCATTAGTCCATTTTCTGGTTAGACTGAAATTGACAGTACCAAACGAGAGAACTAGCTGTTTTTCCTATTGGGGTTCATCAGTCTCACCACAGGCTTGCAATTAGCATTTGTGGGGCTCGCTCGCCTCTGTAGCGCTAAGACAAAGGGATATTAATGCAGCCGGCGCTGAAGCCTTCCCACAGCAGAGAGCCCCAGCGCCGCATGTGCTAAACACTAGCCTCAGACGTCCTGTCCGCGGAGAGCATGCTGCACACAGCACGTACAACGCGAACAATCTTTTCTCTCAGTTTTTTTCCTTTTGAAATAGGGCACTCTGAGAGTTGTTCTGCCTTACAGGAAAATTAAAAACTAAAAAAAAAAGAGAAAAAGAGAAAAAGAAAGTGATGTAACGTCCATCTCAACAGCTGTATTCTTCAGCTAAGACTCTTATCATGTGGTACAAATCCTTTAAGGGATAGGCATTGATGATATATCTGCATGCTGATCTTTTGTCTGTTTTAAGCGCTTAATCCAATGAGAATGAAATAAATGGGTCACCCTCTCGCAGTTAAGCAAAGGGAGATGAATGAACGTCATTAACATGGGTTTTAAATGCAGGTCACCATATGCTGGCTACTTGCCCTAAACTGAGGAGGCAGTTTTAATGCAAATAGATTCATCATTGTAGAGCTCTCCTATTCAATACATATTCTGGATATGCCAACATATGTATATATATATTGTAGATATGCTAAGATATGTTACACACACAATACCAGTACTGTTTTTGGTGTTTCACTGTTTTCAAACTATCACTGTTTGATGAAAGAAAATATAACCTGAACTGGAACTGTGCTGTTGTCTTAACAATTGCCCGAGCCACAGATATGACAAGAAATAGTAGAACTGTTTTAACTTATTTTTTAAAGTGCTGCACTTGTAACTGAGAAGATTGAGTTGTTGAGTTATGATAGCATCTCAAGACATAAGAGTTGCCCTAGCAATTGAGCATGGACTTGGTAGGCTATCTTCCAGGCGCTCTTGTGGACGTTGTGATCCTAACAAACTCTGTTTCCCTAATATTTTGCCCATTGCTTTGCCCTTTCACAAATCTTGAAAACATCTTTTTTTTCTTTTTCTCTGGCAGAAAGTTGAGTTTATCTCACAACCATGTCATGTGCGGCAAACTAAAAACACAAACAAACAAGGCACACAAACACACAGACACACAGACACAGTCAAGTGCAGGGCATGCTTTTGTGTCGTCCCTCCCTGCTTTTTTGATGGGCACGTTCGTGTCCTCCCACCCGACCCCCCCACCCACCTTCCGCCACCACCACCACCACCACCACATGCCCCACCACTCTTTTAATTGGATCCAAGAGCACCCTAAGGGAGAGGGGAGGAGCGGCAACAACGCTCCAGTCTGAGATTTTTTGGGGGAAGAATGAGGGCTTTTGTATGGGTCACATTCATGTGCAAATGGGAGAGCTGGTCTGACTTCCCCATTGCCAGTGTGTCTGTCATACAAGCCTTATCTCTGTGCCCCACAGCCTCCGCCACACTCACCCAGGACAAACAGCATTAGCTAAAATAATCCACATCAAAATAAACAAGGGGCTCAACCCCCTATTCCCCTCCATGGGAGCTAAATGCCTCCTCTTTATTTGGCTGCTGATGGAAAGAGCCGTGGCATGCACATGGATACGGTGGGTAGCTTTTGTTCAGGGGCACGGTCTTAGCTTATGGAAAAAGCAAGTGGCAATTGTGAGACTAACGATCAAGTCAATTCAAGTCAAGTCAAATTTATTTTTATAGCACAACAACAGAGGTTGACCTAAAGTGCTTTACAGACAAAAAGTATAGTAACATTTAGAAATAGGGTAAAAGCATGAGCTAGCATAAGAAAGACAGTGCGTGGCCAGGATGTACGTCAGACATTGTTATATACAATAATTTCAGATAGATATGTTTAGAAATAATTGCTTCAATCAAATGGTCTGGTGCACTGGAGTTGCATAAAATTTGCAAGGAAGATCGGATAGCTTTCACTACTACCCAATGAAAGGTGAAACAGAGAACCAACCAAGCCAAACCAAAAGGGGTGGCATGGACCTTTTTTGTTACACTGGTTTAATTTGCACTACTTTTCAAGTGTGAACAATGAAATGCATGCAAAATAGTACAACTTAAATATTTAAAAAGATCCACATAGTATGCTGTCTTAATTTGTATTGTTGGTTCTATGCTGCATTTTGTATATTTTATATCACAGTGTATAGTGCATAGTCCCTCTGTCATCAACAACATGCTCCCTTAAAATGGTATTATTACCTTTGTAGCGTCAAATGCTGTGCCTTGTCAGTCTAAAAGGCTTTGCCATTTGGGGCATGTTTGTGTAATCTCCCGGGGTAAAGGGGTATTGGGATTGATAGAAAATCCTCTTTCCTGACAATTTTATGATGGGCTCTATGCCATTCTGCCCCATCTGACCCATAGGACATTGCCCCTGTCTGTTTCCTCCCTGTCTCCATCCAAACACCCACCACCACTGTGCTGAAAATACTTTCCATTATTGACCTTGGTTCTCAAAAACAAATACATAAAAAAACGACTAATGCATTACATTTCTTTAGGACATTTAGAGGCAACATGCAGACGTGTATTATGTCCCGAGCAAATAGCATTTTCATAATTACAGTGCTTTAAAATCCTCTTAACTGGAACAGAATTCAACTCTTCAACCCCGTTCTAAAGCTGGTTTCAGACGTGATCTCTGGATAATAAATGTATAATTGCAACTGTTCATCAAACGTAGTTGAGTATTTATACATGGTGCTTGCAAACGGAGGTAATGCAGAAGATAGTCATTCATACTACACAAAAAAATTCAATGGTTTAAGTGACGGCTGGCAGGGAACACTGCGTTTTTTAAAAATGACCATATGGAACATATGGATGACCCCGAACCTACAGCCAAATATTTCGACATCTCGTTGTTCTGAAAAAATGAAACCCTTTGTTCTGACAGCTCAATGTTCCAACCAAAGGCTGAATAAAAGCGACCTTGAGCCATTGGGATGTCAAACTGTCACAACTGTCACTAAACTTCAAACTGTTGAGGTTGGCAATGCAAGAGGCTGCCTAGAACAAACTTTTGTCATGCTCATGGAATGTGCGTTTTTCACACTGAATGTTCATCGGAATTATTTATTGCAGCAGTAGGTAGAGATTATTCTGGTTGTGCATTGCCATCTTTGACATACAGTATATGACCACCCTGATATGTTGCCCTTTCGTATGTTTTTCCAGACCTGCGCTTGTTGTTGGAATTCAACAAACACAGTAGCTTTTTTTTAAAGGCTTTCTATAGCTACTTCTATATTTGAGTTATGATCTTCTGATGGCCATTCTGCGCAGCACAATGTATGCAAAATCATCCTGCTGTCTACCTCCTCATGGTTGCATGGCGATAAAGCACATATGTCAGGTAACTGCGGCTCGCAGAAGATATTACCTGCCTAAGTGATGACAAGTTAGTTCTCTGCATGGTCAAATGACTTTATCAACATGCATGAAAAAAACTGTTTTGATTTGATCCACCCTGAGGAAACTCTGCTACAGTAGTTCCCTGGTATACAGTAGCTGCTTCAGCAATACATGTCTGTGGACCCCTTTGACACGTTTTGCTCTGGCAGTGCCTTTGATGGAGTTGGCAAAGTACCAGTCCCATCCCAAGTCAACACAAGCTGGTTGTTAATGAAAAGAGGAAATACAAGAAGACTGCAAATGTTCTTGAGTCGGTGTGAGCAGTAGCGGTTTTAGGTACGGGCGAACAAGGCAGCCGCCCGGGGCAACATTTTGTGGGGGTGCCACGAGTGCTTGGGGGAAAAAAATAAAATAAAATAAAAAGCTCCGTGTGTCATATCCATAGACAGGGTGCTGAGAGGTGGTCTCGCCCGGGGCGTAAAACACTATAGAACCGCCACTGGGCGTGAGCAGTTTGATTAATGCTGCTCCATCAAGGACAATGCCAGTGACATTAGAAGACTCAGACTTGTTTGTAACTTTCCTCAAGACAAATCAGAATCTCCCTCTTGGTACACTAACTGAGCTTGCCATTCTCCAATAGAGCAGGAGGGCAGTGAGATGTTCATGGTGGAATAATAATTCCTCTCCCTGTTCTGGCAACCCATGTTCAGCCTTGAAAAGAGTCCAATATACTTTATGAGAGCCACTATGTGTTGTTGACTTTTGCTGGAAGTTTTTATAGAACTTGTTCTGAAGACCTTCAATTCATTGTGACTGATTGTAAAAAAAAATGTTGAGTCTAATTACTAAGCAGTGAACTGTACATGCATTAAATTGATTTTGTCCAATTAATGGTATACTGGTTACACCTTAGTCATAAGGTCAAGATCACAGGAGCCAAGACTACCCACTCAGGGTACTGGGAATATCATCACAACACAGACATTTCATATCTAACTTTCTTTTGGGGAGGTGTCCAATGACAAGGTCACAGGAGTCGGGGCTACCCACTCAAGGTAGCAGGGGTTATCATCAGAACATGGGCATTTCAGAGCTATGTACTTTATCTTAACCAATGACAATTACTGTGCCCTCTAGACCATGTTCATCTATGTCAGCATAACCTAATGATGCAACCATTCCAGTGGAACGCTCTGGCATCGTCTAAGTAGCCTGGTACATGAATGTAAACAATGCAGCACTGCCAGTTTCGCTGCCCAGTGGGCCATACAAGGGACGTAATCAATATGCCCCCTCATCTCAGCCAGAGATTAGACTGCCTTTGTTCAGACATAACGCCCCCTGGCTAGAAGCCGGTGATGACTGCAGGGGCCCGGGCAGGGGCATAACATTAAATTTGTTTGTTTTTGTTCATACATATAGCCCCTCGATCGCTAGAGAATCACTGTTTTTTACTGGGTGTACTGCATGTAAGTGGCTTACGTGAACAGCAGTTGGTTGGTGGCCCGAAAAAAGACAATTAGAGAGGATGTGGTTCGAATTACACAGGGTACTGGGGGGTACAGACCCAATACCCCCCAAAGAGACAAAAATACCAGGCTTGGGGGGTACCACTATATTAATGTAACTAATGTAAAAGGTAAAATTTAGTACCCCCAATTATGGAGGGGTAATTCACACCCTGCCGGCAGGGGCATAACCGGCTGAAAAAAACAACTGTGTTTTTTTGTTCATACATACAGCCCCTCTGTATGATAGCTAGAGAATCACTGTTTTTCACTGCATGTATGTAAGTGGTCTAAGTGAACAGCAGTTGGTTGGTGTGGCCCGAAAAAAGAAAATTAGAGAGGATGTGTTAAGTTTCACCTAATGTCATAACTGTATAATCAATGATCAATGCATGATGGAGTCAACGTTTTTTAATGAGTAAAACACCCATAATGAAATAGTCTTTAGAATGTCCTTACACTCTGCATTCCTGTCATGTTTTCTAGACAGACCAGGGTATCTATTAGACCACTCCTTTGTCTCCTCGGTGAGTGAGTGTCATTGCCAAGTCACCGTGCATCATCTAACTGACTCTGTGTGTACCTGTGCACCCGGGCAAACAACGCTAATCCTTTGCAAACACAAATGCGCATATTTATTGTGCCTACAATAAGGTTCAGTCCCACTCTGCCCCCAAACAGAGCTGTGTAAACACTGAGTCTCGACTCGGTGTTATAGTTTCATGACTCTCAAAGTGAAATAATCCAACGTCAGTAG
Organism: Setipinna tenuifilis; assembly: GCA_030347295.1. NCBI lineage: Eukaryota > Metazoa > Chordata > Actinopteri > Clupeiformes > Engraulidae > Setipinna > Setipinna tenuifilis. Next base: position 6,042,259 of record CM059280.1, on the reverse strand, counting down.
CTACAGATGTCAATGATGATGCCAGTTCTAGATTAAGAAATGTAAAATCCAAAGTCAACATGAAAGACAGAGGATTATTTCCTACGTTCAGAAGGTAAATGTCTAGCCATACGTTTCTTTCAGGCAGTTCACTGAGCCAGCTGATCCTCATTTGCACAAGTCTTCAGAGAGGTAGTTGTGATAATTAGTGAAATCACCTGTGTTTAAATCACAGGCAAAAGGAATCCATGGTAGCACTTTTACTTTATCAAGTCAGTTTGTCCACCTCTTCCTGAGGTCACCTGTGTACACCTGTATTGGCAAAACTGTGCCAATTCCTGATTTGACTTCTTTACACACTGTGATTCAAAACACATCTTGCAATGCAAACACATGACTTCCCTCAAAATTCACATCTATTTGTTGTTACAAATATGAACCTAATACACAGAAGTCTATGCAAAAAAGAAGAACGGTACAGTTGCTGTATACACCAATGCAATATTGGGTCTTAATCAGATCTTTCTGTTGTGCCTACTCTCCTGTTGTGCCTACTCTTCGAATAGATCACTGGTTCTGCTGAAACTGTCACAGGCCTGATACCAGAGAATCCTATCACATGACCCTACCTGTGACCAGGCAACTGCTGCATAACACTGAATGAAAGACAACCTCCCTCCCCTCCACAGGAGGAACTTTCTTGTGCAAACCTGCAAAGAAGATGACAGGTGGTTGCTGTGCATCGACTTTACTTTGTCAGTTTGTCACAGTTTCTTTTTTTTTTCCAGACTGGATTCCATGTTTGCTGGTTTGCTTGCAACTGTAAGGTCGTCTTGCTCTAGCAGAAGCCTATATAATGGAATTTTGTATCAGCATACATTTGTGAAATGAATTTTTAGTTTGCATGAATTATGTAGGCATATCTAGGCATGTTTGTATGCCCATTTATGTTGCATATATAAATACGGAGTGGATTTTATTCATTTGTACACACAGTAAGTGAGTTTGTGTGATGTTTTTCTGTATGTGTATTTGTGCTTGTGACTGTGACTGTGGGTACTACATGTGCATATATGGGTGTGTTTCCGTGTTTACCCCGTCTCATTGCAAAAGATAGTTAATATGGCCACTAAATGAGCTGAATCATGGCCTTTTAAAACACATGCACTTTTTCCTGCTTCATTTTTTGATTTATGGCCAACCATTAGCAGATAATGAATATAAAATCAAAAGGTAGTGAATTAATAATGGGAGGGGGTGCATTCGGAGAGGATTTTTGCAAGGACGAGCCATTTAGAGACGGAGTCTAACCCACATCCCGACAGTCTCTACCTGACAGTGAAGAATGTTCCCCTGCTCCTCTTCCATCATGTCACATTACGGCCCGCGCGCTTTACCCCGGACCTGCACACACACACACACACACACACACACACACACACACACACACACACACACACACACACACACCGGGCTCCTCCTCAGCTCCTCCTCAGCATGGTCAGGCTAACACACAGTGAAAGTCCAGGAAATGAAAAGCTGTCGACAGGAAATGCAGCGTAATTCTAATTTCATGCCTCGATTCGTGCTAATGCTAGCCATTTATTATAATCCAACACTATTAAATCATTAATAATTACGGAGGAGTTCTTAACATAGTGACAGGCTGCTGTACTCTCATAACCCCCTTGAGTCTGGGCACATCTATTGAATCACACACCAGCACAGTGCATGTAGTCTAGTGTACATCATCTTGCCCCCCACAACTACAGTATATCCCTCACTCCCTCATGACATACTCACTCCCATCTATTAGTACATAAACTATGTTTGAGGTTTGACATTCACTGTACTTAATAGGTACATTTATACAAGGTCTGATTGTGGTATTTACTGTAAGAACACAAGGTTTTTTTTGTGTTTTCCTGACATAATGAGAATATCAAGGAGCTAATAGTCATGGCTTTGATCCTCAGGGAACATACATAAGCTTCTAATCAAAATATATTTTCTTTGCTGTAAGCGGCTTTGGATGAAAGCTTCCACTAAAGAAACAGGCTAAAAATAAAATAAAATGTCATGGTTTGTGGTTGCATTGAGCCTTTTTTATACACACACTCCAGTCCTGAATTTTTCACCATTCCCTGTAACGTCAGTCATGCCTGCCCACCTTGGCGAGGGCGCTAACCCAAGCAGTGACCCCTGTGTGGCCGGAGCGGATTTTGTTGCTAGGTGACGGCTGGTGTGGTGTCTCTCCTTGTCTGGCTGCCTGGCTGCAATCACATGTTTGGCATCAAGAGTGTTGCTGAGGTTTCCTGCTCTTCTGGCTGTGCCCTAATGAGGATGCTGATTTGTCATTTCGGAGACCGCACTCATCACTGACCTTGGTCTCGCCAATGTCATCTCCAATAACAATTATCCGGGATGATTTCTTGTCCCCCTCAGTTTGTTCAGATTTACTTTTCTCACGGGATATCTGACTCACTCTCGCTGACTGCAGACCTCCCTTAGGGCCTGTTTCGCCTGTTCTTTACTGTTACTGTAGGTAAAGTAGCTAATGTTGCATTGAGCAGTGCTGGAGAGAGAGCCTTTGTCTTAACAATGTAAAGCCAATTAATCATAGAGAACAATTTGTAGGTTCCTAATTTAGTCTGGTATTAGTCTTCCAGATAGTAACTAACAGTCCATTTCTCTAGATAACAGAAACATAGAGAGATAATTTAAAGGATAGCAAACACAATGATAGCAAGACTAGTGTTTCATATGAAGTCCGCTTTGCCTTCACATCACTCCATGTGCTTGCAACCTAATTGATCTTCTCTGCAGTCCTCCTGTGGTCCTCCGACAAGGACCAGTTGGCTATCCCCCCCTACACCAGACTTCAGATTTTTTGGGGACAAAGTGTTCTGTGTTGCTGCCCCATTCTGTGGAACAAATTACTCCTTCACTTCACATCCGGTGTGCACCATTCATTGGGTCTTTTCAAAAAAAAGTAATTTAAAACACACCTGTTCATAGAGATCCCCCCCACCTTCATAGACACACACACACACACACACACACATACACACACACACACACACACACACACGCACATGCACACACACACACACACACACACACACCAACACCCACAAACACATCGCACACACACACACATACATACACCTCCTTTGGAAAGTGACCTTGGCTGTCTATAAAGTCACTATTTAAAACTCAGTTATTGTTATTATTTTTATGAATGATGTTATCAGAGAAATATTGTTACTTCCTTCTGACCTTACACCACAGGTCTAGCACAATGAAGGCCACATCCCATTGCCACAGTGGCAGGTCACTGAGTCTTGTTTCCGCGGTCATAAATCACACCTTGGGGCCCACATACTGCTGCGCTGCGCCACACGTCTGTCTGTGAGGTGAATGACCTGCCTGCTCCATCCCAGTTGTGAAGGGGGGGGGTCGTGGGGGGGGGGGTCGGGGGTGGAGTTGGGGGGTGGCGAATGATGCTATGATGAGTCTCAGCTTGTGATCTGGAAGACTCCTATATTCCATCCTCACCACCCCTAACCCCCCTCTCCCCTATACACACACACACACACACACACACACACACACACACACACACACACACACACACACATATACACACACACACACACTCCCCCTCAAAGGACCAAGATCATCTTCTCTCCCAGGCCCCAACACACACACACACACACACACACACACACACACGCACACACACACACACACACACACGCTGAGCCGGCGGCTCTCAGCTCCAGTGGCTGATTAGCTATGTGCTGCTCTTGCTGAGGTGAGTGCCAGCAGGTGGTTAAGAAAAGCACACTTGTTTTTGCTCCTGCGGTTCTCAGTGGTAATGTGTGAGCACAGATGTTGAATACTAATGCTATCTTTCTAATGGCCCGTGGTGTTTCTTGATTGTTAGTGTGATTCCATGTTGAACGCATGTGCTGTGCTGTGCTGTGTTTGTGTGTCTGCCTGTGTGTGGACATATGTGCCAGCATCCGTGTCTGCGTGTGTGTGTGTGTGCCTGTGTGTGTGTGTGCATGTGTGTGTGTGTGTATGTGTGTGTGTGTGTGTGTGTGTGTGTGTGTGTGTGTGTGTGTGTGTGTGTGAGTGTGTGCACTTATGTAAGCATGTGCAAGGGAGTCACAGAGGACTATACAAATGTTGCATAGTTTTATTTAGCTGGCAGGCTAATATGTATTCCCTGTTTAAACATCTGCAGCAACCTTGGCTTAAACACCTCTTGCATGGTGATCACCGTTAATTTTGGTCCTCCATAAATGAATAGACAGTGATTGCTCTCCTGGTCTCTGATGTGTTCTGATTGGTTTGCATGTCAGATGTTGTCTCCCCGGACCCAAGCACTTTTTGTTGTAGTCTTGTAGTCTTGTAGTTTTAGCATCACTCAGTCTGAGCTATCATGGCACTGCAAGTCGGTTTCTTTCACCCGTTCCCTTGCATGCACTGTGATTCAGCTCAAGGGAAAACGATGTAAAAGGTTAAAATGTAGAATTCAGTCCATGAGTCAAGTGATTTTTTTAATGAGAAAAGGATGTAGAATGTGTATCTCCTTCTCTTCCTCTTCCTGTCCCTCACTTTCTGTGTGTGTTTGTGTGAGTAAGTGTGTGTGTGTGTGTGTCTGTGCTCTTTCCCCAAAACAGAAACCCAGAGGTTTACAGTGCATGACACAACTGAGGAGGAGGAGGAGGAGGAGGAGGAAGGAAGATGAGGAAAGAGTGAGGAGGCTGGCTGGGGCAGCGAGGAAGGGTGAAGGCATCAAAGCGTCCTCCCCTGGCGCGTGTGTGGGTAGGTGAACATCGGCCTGTCACTGACCATCATGTCACAGAGCGGGGAGGGAGGGGGCCGCCTCGGTAGCATACCCCACTAGCACCCCCCCTCTCTGAAGCATAGGCAGCAGTAGCCACTGTTGTGGTCAGGGAGGGGAGGGAGGGGAGGGCAGAGGTAAGCCTCCATGAAGAACAGAACAGAACAAAACAAAACAAAAACAAAATAAAATCCTTCAGTTCCACAAAATATGGGACGATAAGTTTGTTTATCTGCTGCACAGATATGATTCAACTGGACACTCTGGACAATACCTATTGTAATTATCTTAGGCATGACATACTGTAGTTTGGATATGAATCATAGTTTTAAAAGATGAAGAAGTGTTTGCTGCAAGCTTTAACTAAGCAAACTTCTTTGTGTTGGCAATACCTCTTTGTCTTGGCAATATTTCATCATTTAAATGGAGCAGATAATGGCACCCTTCTTTCAATAGCTCTTAAGCCAAACTGTTTAATTCTTTAATTTACGAGTGCTACTTTATGTAAGTCACAGACTCTTGTAGGTGCCAAATGTGAAGCTCTTTTGAATAACCATTTTTATTACCTCAGTGTGTTACTCCCACTCCCACTCCCACCCAACCAAATCCTAGAAACGTTAGGATGGGTAATGGGGACAGTCAGACACTATGTGGCTATGGCCAGCATATGATAATAATCTTTACTTGTATAGCACAATTCATACATACAAGATGCAGCTCAAAGTGCTTTACAGTTTGGCAAGGTCACAACAAAACAAGACAACATTTCTTGTAGTCCAGTGGCACCGGAGCAGTTGAACACTATTGAATTGAGAAAATGAGAAATGAAAAATGTGAAGACGTTAGCTGTGTGTGAATGTGTGTGTTTCTGTCAGTCTAATTTTTCAAACAGTTGTGAAGCGACCGAGGCCCCGGCTCCCCGGCTCCCCAGCCTGCCTGCTGATCCAGACTTTGCCTTCAGCGCCCCCTCTTCCCCCCTCGTAGCCCCGCACCGGCCTGTCGGATTACTGTGATTCCTGCTCCCGGGTCAGGCCCAGATTAAACCCCAAATCCCAGGTGTCATGGCACTTCATTAATTTACTTTTTCGGGAAAAAAATCCCAGACTGCGCTGATGGTGATTGGCCAACGGCCAAAGAGTGAGATTAAGCTGAAGGTGAATGCCGAGGTCAAAAGTGTAGGCAAAAAACAGCAGTCTCTCACTCTCTAAAATTACAGAAGTGAAAACAAAATGCAATATTTAAATAGAAGTTTAGGTCTTCATATCGTATGTGGTTGTCTTGTCCTTTGTGTCCTTGTGTCTCATCTTCCCTCTGGTGTGCTCTGGGCTTGTTAGACAATTTATTCAATTCATTATTAGTTTTCTGTGTAACCACTATACAGAGAAAACCTACAATCAATCTCCTATGTGGATGAAGGCATGACTAAGTTTTATTTTAAGAAATGTGCAGTCACTGTTTTTTTTTTTTTTTGATAGTTTATGTTATGTTGAATTGCAGAACTTGCACATGTCTGCACTGGATTTTAAACCAAATCAAGAAAAAGCAGCATTGAACTAAATTTATGGTAATAACAGCATTTAAAAAGGAAGGCAGAAATATCACCCTGAGTAAAATGCTGTTCCAAAGTATTTGGTTGCTAAACTCCCATCTTCATTATTCAGCTGGCACAAATTTTTAACCTCACAAATTAAAGCTGCCCAATTTCACATTCACCATCATACATACTGTACCTTTCACGACTAAAACTATTTTAGAAAACAGATGAGTTTTATGATTTTATGATCACCAATTTGATTTAGTTAGACTTTAGAACAATGGCGAGCCTTCAGTCTTAAAACTCCTATCCATCCAGTTCTTACCGACGCCAAAACAGCACCCGTTAAATTGCTTTTCATCGAGCTCTGGCCAAGATTAAGTTCTTCCTTTGTTAAGCAGCACTAACTCTGTGCTCTGTGCTGGGAACAGGAGGTCCAATTTACCAGAGACTTTATTGTGGGCCTCCAACCTCACTCCTCTCTCGCTATCTAGCTACTGCTGTTTTTAATCCATAGCTCTGCTCGAAGGGGAAACAAACACAGGAACAATGGCTACTGGATGTGGTGGGCAGCATTATTCTGAATGCTGAATTTTGATGGTCTCCATGGCCCTCTCCCCAAAAATAGCAACACAAGCAAGGCTAGATTTTTACATAATGATCGTGGGTAGCATTTCTGAACCTCCCTTAAAGCCTTCAAATGTAGGATCCCATCTCCCAGCCATGCACTGTATCCAGAGTACGTGAGTGGTCTTCACTGAGGACCCTTATTCATACACACACACACACACACACACTCAACACACACACACACACACACACACACACACACACACACACACACACACACACAAACACACATACACACATACACACACTGAGACACACACACACGTGAGTGGTCTTCACCGAGGACCCTTATTCATACACACACACACACACACACACACACTCAACACACACACACACATACACAAAGCACAACACTGAACATCTAAATGCACTCTCAGTAATGTGTCCTTGTGTGTGTTTCAGCATGCTTGTCCTTGCCCCCCACCCCCACCCCCTTCTCTCTCTCTTACCCAGTAATAGTAACATGCTGGTCACATGTACAAAGACCCCTCTGGAAGGCACTATTTACATGCTTGCCTAATTTCCGTGTGTTGGGGATGTGCTGTGCACAGGAGACAGGCGTAGCGAGGCAGATCTATAAACTTGTGGGGTTGCATGTGGGAGTTGGGCTCAGCTGAGGAGCGGCCCAGATTATTATTCATCGCATCACTTCCTGCTTCCTGTTCCCAGGTCCCTGCTGAGGTGGAGTGACGGGCATGCAGAGAGCGACTCCCCCGGGTCAGTCACACCTTCAAGCTGATTTTAATACCAGGATGAATGAATGGATGGTGTATGTATGTACGTATGCATGAATGAATGACTGAATGAATGAATGAATGAATGGATGGATGGATGGATGGATGGATGGATGGATGGATGGATGAATGGATTAATCAATGAATGAAGAAATGAAGGGATGAATGAATTAAGTTTCAGTTGATTATATGCTGCACGTATAACAACCAATTTCAACCTAAATGAGTGCAGGTGTTGTACCGATCCACAGGATGGCTGGAATAGATTAGACCTCAGTATGGAGCCTTGTTAGAATTCCAGGTGAGTGAGACTCAAATTAGATGTTCTGATTAGGAGCAATTGCCTCGTCTTTCTGTTGCATCCTGACAGTGATGTTAGAGACAAAACTAGCATCAAACAGGATTCTATTCATCTCTCCCATCTGACTTTAACTGATGTGCCAGCCTCTTCCAATCTCACCTCTGTTGTCCAATAGGGTATTTCATGTTATTGACATTATATGTCATGTCGTTATGATGAAAGCTTGAACAATATTGGTTGCCTGTCCAATTAAAAGTGTGAATATGGTGAATATATGATCTAACCCAGTGATTCTTAACCACAGGGGTCACAGCCCAAATTTGGGCCCCAAGCGCTACCTAGAGGGAGGATCAATTAAATCATTACAGTGTTAATATTTAATGGACCCCGGGCCACTCTGCACTGAAAAAATCGGGCCTCGGCATCAAAATGATTAAGAACCCCTGATCTAACCAATACTTTCTCTGGCTCCTCTGATTTTAGTTTAAAAATATGTTTATGAGTGCTTCAAAGAATAAAACATTCTTATTTTGTATGTCAAAGTTACTTGGGTCATTGTTCATATTTTGTACTGTATTTTTAAACGTTTTGTTGTATTATGTAGTGTGAACAGACATTCACCAGAGTAGATGCCTTCCCCATTGCTATGAATGAAAAGTGTATAAGCTGCATTTCGCAGAGTGCCATGTGCTCACATGCAGACAGACAATGAAAGATGCATGCACAAGTGCTATTGAATTTCACATGAATGTATTCACAATGAATCCATTTTCACAAACTACATTTTCAAAAAAAAAAAAAAACAGGTTTTATTGTCACAAGATATGGAAGATGTTTTTTTTAAAACCCTGTGCAGCTGAGGTGCATGGGAGGACTTATATCATGGCCTTTGACATCATTATTGCTGACTTTGTCGTTCATGGTGAGCTCTGATTTGTAAACGCTGACACGCAAGACCGCTGCAACAGTGAAGACTGAAGACAAAATGAAAAGCCAGACGCAGACAGTGTGAGGAAAGTAATCAGACACAAGGTAATTGCCTGGTGGACAGTGACCTGGTCTTGGCCACACATGCCTTTGATGTGAATATGAAATGGTGAAGAGGGTGTATACACGGTACTGCACACTCTGGGAGACACACACACACACACACACACACACACCTCAGGCAAACATTTTCCTTACACTCCTTAATAAGCCCATCTTCAGGAGACACTACAACTCTCTTCAGCGACCCCACGCATACACACACACACACACACACACGCACATACACACACATACACACACACACATCTTCAGGAGACACTACAGCTCTCTTCAGTGACCCCACACATCTCCAGGAGTGCAGACCCTGTTGGAGAGCTCTGAGCCCTGTTGTGAGAAGCATTAGGAGTGAACTCTGCGACTCCACCAATGGGACATTCCTGTACAGGCAGCTTGTTCATGAGGACGCTCTCTCTCTCTCTTTCTCTCTCTCTCTTCTCTCTTCTCTCTCTCTCTCTCTTTCTCCCTCCCTCTCTCTTCTCTCTTCTCTCTCTCTTGAACAGAAAGGAATTAATTAGACAGGGGGGTTGAATGTACTCATGTTCACTCCAGAGTTTTGAGAGGATGGTGACTGCAAATGCACAAGCTCAGGGAGAAGCAACAAGAGTTCATTAAAATAAAATAAGAAAATAAAATAACGTGCCAAGCAGTGATTGACAGCTCCTGTTGTATTTGGCTGCACTCACAGAGAACACAGAGGCCAAGGAGAAGCACATCTGCTGTATTTACTTGTGTACATTAGTGCTATGCAAATTCCTTTCAAAACCTCTCGATGACTTGCTGCTACTGTAGCTTGGTAGCAGCAAGAGAATTCCCACAGAGATGTGTAATTAACAAGAATTTGAAACACCCTTCCGAGTGCAAGGGAACATTTTGAACCCCTAGATGTAAACATTGCCAGCTTAAGAAGGGAGTTTTGACTGCAAAAATGACGGCAAGATCCACAAATTGCAAAGGTAAGCAAAGGTAAGTGGTAACTTTTAGAAAAAAAAATCACTTTTGACAATTATCCATGTGTGTTTATCATCAATGTGTCACAAATTAGCTAGGGAACTTTGAGGATTTTCACATACTGTACATCCATACTTTGAGACAACACTCACATACATTTTGTAGGATACATGGCTTGTACTTTGGCACTGGCAAGGATCGACCCCAGAACAAAGTCTGGTCAGGGGTAATCCTATTTTCTTTTAAAATCCATTTAAATTGAAAATTAAGCACATTTTTAGGAATGACTTTGAAGTGCTTCTCTCTCTTGCTCTCTTTCTCTCTCTCTCTCTCTCTCTCTCTCTTTTCTCTCACTCTGCGCAATGGCATAGTTGATGACATTATGTGCACTCACACTTACAGTGTATACCACGTACATGTACTGTACACACACACATACACACACACACACACACACACACACACGCACACGCACACACACACACACAAACTCTCCTGCACACATGCACATACATGCACACAAATGCTCAGGCAAACACACACACACACACTCACACACACATGCACATACAAGCACACACACATGCACAGGCAAAAACACACACACCCACGCAGAGCGCACACAATGTCATCAACTATGCCATTGCACAGTTACTAACCCCATTTAGAGATCTTCAGGGGCCAGCTTGCTATTGTGTGCGGAACATTCTCTCGACAGAACTGGGTGATGCATTAAGATTCCTGTGCCATTACTGCGCTCTGTAAATAGTCTTCCTGAAAAACGTCTTCTCTTGTTTAGGCAGACCTTCTGCTGATCCATATTTGAGGAAACGCTTATAAAAACGAGAAAGTAGGTCCTCTATTTTCAGAAGGTAATCATTCTTTTAAAAAGACAGCGAGTGTTTTTGTCTGCAGCGCAGCTTTGATTTCCAGCAGAAAATTCCGAGGATAGAAGACTCGTTAGTGGTTCTTGGTATTCTGATTTGTAGAGAGCTTACCTACCCTAAGTAAAACCAACCAACAATGTTATTCTATAACCATGTCGGCTCCTGGTTTGTCAACCATTAGCTAAAAACTATAGTACTTTTATATATTTTTTGCAGGTTGTTTATTGTTGTTTAAATTTCCTAGCTTTAATTTCTTTCTGCATAAGGTGGGGCATAACTCAGTGAAATAAGGCTACAAACACATTTATCTCAATTTTAAATTATCAGTATTTATCAGCCTAGTGCATCCCTTAATGCCATGTATTAAGGCTGCAGAGCATTTTTGCAGCTGTTTTGTCTCCACAATCGCTACTCGTATATCCCTGACAACAGATTTGATCCAGCACTACATAAATGGACCATCCATGATGACATTCTATGTTATTTAACGACTTAAGCATATAATTAAAATATATTACTCTACTGGCTTATCTCGACATTTTAGCTCGGCTTTAGTACCCAGTCTCCCACCACTACTTGTCACGATAGAAGCACAAGAACAGCTATGCTTTTGTCACAGCTATAACTGTATGATATACAAGGGCAATAACCCTTATACTTCTCACCAGCACTCATAAGGAATGGGACTAGAGGGAAAAGAAAACTCGCGAAAAAATGATCTGAGATGATGAACATTTTTGCAGGTGGTGCTGTGACTGCTCAGTGTGAAGAGGCCTGGTTCAGTACCATGGATAGCGACGCACCATGGATAGCGACCCCCACACAGAACAAAGCACATCTCCCTCAAAGATAAAGATAAAGGCAAACCACTTTCCCCACTTTTGCTTTGGAGCAAAGGGGATTTTGGTGGCATAAGCCCTGGCTTTAAATCTAAAAAGGGAGCATGATGATCTGTCACTGTGCCCAGAAACGGTTTGTTTTTCAAGGCAAGATGATTCTTCAGCGGAAGCAGGAAACACTCTGTATGCTATGGAAAATCATTTGCAAGTTCATTAAAGCAACATTCAAATTAACTTATTTTCTCAGCTGATTCATTTCCACAGGTCAATCAGGAGCTGATAGCGCTGGGGAATGTAAAATCATTATTTGTAGTGTACTATTGTTTTTTCAATTTTCAAATTGGTCAGACTTACAGTCTTACATTAAATTTATATATTTATATTTCTAATTATATTTATATGTATATTTGTATTTCCCTTCAGCTTCCCATAACTATTTAATTTCCTGCTCTCCTGCCTGAGGTTGGACTTTAGCCAGTCACACACAGACAGTCAAATTATATGGGCCAGCGCCCCTTAGACAAATGCACTGCATTAACATCGGAATATGTATAGCAGGCCCAATCTCTCGCCCCAGCAACTTTTAATTTGAATATAAACCAAAAGTAGCCTCCACGATTCTCAAATTAGAAATACGGTAGGCTATTTTTGTGCTCTATTTAGCTTTTCACAAATGAAATTCATATCTATTTTGTCAGGGATAAATGGAGATGTGTATAAAGCCCATAATGGACTTTCAGGGCTTCTGCCCAAGCTACAGTAAGAGGCAACAGGGAAATATCTGCTAGCTCAACACTATTACGCATTTATAGGCTTTATAGGCAAAGACTGTGTAGTGTTTCTCAAGTACTAGAGATAGCATCCAGAAATTAAATGAATACCGATGGTTACCAGAAAGTCAATTACAAAAATGTTTTGCAGCTGTTTTTTGTACAATAAATGAAGACACATGCGTGGTACGTTTTTTTAAGTAGTCTTTCTCCACTGTACATTTTAGCACAAATGGAATTCCTTTCGATTCTTACCTTGATGCACCCCATAAAATGTCAAGCATTTATTTTTTATTATTTATTTATAAACATCGATTGTTGATCCTGGAGCCTTACAGCGCAAAAAGTAATTTGCAGAGGCGGGTTTCTGTAAATTACTTCTGATAACATTTTTAAAGTGTCTCCTGGTAGATCTATGGCTTTCCATTAGTATGCACGTAGCTGCATTTTGTTTGTGGAGCCCCTCACAGGACTACAGCCATTATTCTGTAGAATTAATGACCTAACTCCGCAAACACTATATGCCTTCATCTCCTTTGAAATTTCAAGGGAAATTAGTCCTGCTGATGTCTGCAGAAGCAATTATGCACCTCTACCACCTGGAAGCATTTACATGCTTAACACCACCAGGGGCCTGCAAACAGTCTCTCCAGTATTTAGGTACATCACATGGGTTGAAATCTTGATTGCACAGAGGATAGGGTTGTGGGACACTTGCACATACACATGACTCTACATAGTGACAAGCCTGGTAAAGCTTTAAAATATCTACTGTAGGCTACTTCTTTTGCTGTGTTTGCTCTGTTTAAGAAGTGGCTTTCCGTGACCAGGTGTTAGGTGTCAGGGTAACATAGACAAAGACTTCACCGCTGTGTAGAGACAAGTTTTGTAAAGCTTTCAAATGTCTGCTGTAAACTACTTGGCATTTTGTATTAAAAAAAAAAACATTTTTTCTGAGCATGAGCTGTATTTATGGAGTGACATTCGGTAAGGCACCTGAGTAGGTGTGTGTGTGTGTATGTGCGTATTTATGTGTGTGTGTGTGTGTGCGTATTTATGTGTGTGTGTGTGTGTGTGTGTGTGTGTGTGTGTGTGTGTGTGTGTGTGGTAGGTACGTCTCAGGGTGACAAAATACAAAGACTTCATCAATCTGGCTCAGTTCTCCAGGTACTCAAAGGAAACTACCACGAACTCGTGTGTGTGTGTGTGTGTTTGTGTGTGTGTGTGTGTGTGTGTGTGTGTGTGTGTGTGTGTGTGTATGTGTGTGTGAATAACTTGTGGGCATTTCCCAGGCGAGCGTGTGAGCGATGTGGCTACCCTGTATTTGCAGATAACACATGACTATGCACTGTAGATGGGGTTAAGGTTACCTCTCCGAGGAGTGGAAACTAGAATTAGGCTATACCAGCAGTGCGGCTTTGCCTCTTGTCAGCAATAAGAAAATGTTAGTATAATAAATGTGCTCTAACAAAAATAAGAAAATAAAAAACTGAAACTTAAGAAATAAAGCTGGATATAGGGGTTGAGGGTCACAGATGCAACAGTAGGCCAGATAATGAATGTGTGCAATAATGCTAGCTTTTAAGAACGGGTGAATCATTAGGGCATATTTCTGCTTCCTTTAGCGTGAGCACTCTGAAGAGCATTCCTCATCTCTTTCAGTCTTCTGTTGCTTCATTGGCAGCAGGTCAGGAAAAAGGTTAAAAGCCTCTTAGAGGACAAAATGTTGAGGTGTACCAAAAAACATCCTCTGAAATTTCACAATCCAGTCCTTTGAATTACCCAAAATCATCCACTAAACTCCTGCTTGTATTGAGCATTCACGGCTACATATTTTTAAGGTCTTCTTCCTGCGTGTCTCCTCACTGGTAGCAAGGCCTCTCAGTCCCTGATGATGCTAACCCTGTCCTTGCTCCTTGTACCATGTTCCATAGGAATGCTGATACACACATTTCTCCTGCTCTTACAGACACAGCACTGATTTTATGACCTTGTATTTGGACCCGGATAAACAGTGATGAGGTGCTACAAAAATAGGGTGAGTTATCTACCTGAAAAGTGGTAAAAGTCATGGGTATAACTACTCTATGCATACCCATAACATTAACACAAAGAGGTGAATAAACACGGTTACGCTATTTTAAAAGGTATGCACAAGGTGTTTATGTGAGTTTGCTGCTCCACTACACCACTGCTGATAAAGCAGACATTCATATTAGCATCGATCCCCCACCCCCCCTTAGCCAGCTATAGCTATTGTTAACTACAGGATCCCATGGCCTCTGTATGAGGCATTGCACCATAGTATCCTATTTGTCATTTACTTCTCTCCATAAATCTCTCCTCTCTTTCACTGCATAATCACTAACACTCAATAGGCCAATTAGGATCAGACAGTGCTCTGCTCTCTCCAGTTTCAGTTTTCAATTTGTCAGGCAAAATGGCCTTATCAATGCAAGTGATAGGCACCGCTCTCTTTCTAACTGACCATCTGAAGCCCATTTGCTGCTCCTGTCACTTCCCGCTGAGTTGTGAGATCTGCATAAGCTTTCCAATCACACCTCTCATCTCTCAAACATGGACAGGATTATCTTCAGCATAAATCTTTCTTACCTCGGCATGTGGCCAACACATTTGCACTTTTTTTTTTTACAAATCAGCAACTAATGTGTGCATGTAATAGTGGCTGTGAGCATTGTTTGGTCATCCATAACGACTCTGAGGGTCAGGAACGAGTTAGCATCTTGCAGCATTTCGTCGTATCTCGTTACATTACATCCTCATATTAATTTATTGAAGCTCACTGTCACTGCTAAGCTACTGCTTAAACAGTAGTTTGAAATCCTCCATTTAGTCCTGATCAAGCAGTGCATCATAAAATGGCCGCCCACAGAACCCTGTCCTATCCTGCTCCTTCTTTGCCCTGTCCTCCTCTGCCCCTCTGGACAACCAATTTTTTCTCTACTTTACCCTTAAACACACTGACTCCACACAGTCCTTTTACGTCCATCATGAGGAAAGCTGCAGTTTCTCTATATTGGATTCTGCATTCTGCATGAATTCTTACTTTTGTTTGGAACTGAAGGATATGTGGTAAAATGTGGTATAAACTGTGAATTAACTGCAAACTGTATATAATGTTCATCAATTAACTGCAAACTGTATATAATCTTTGCATTGATATATTTTCTTGTAATCTGTGCACTGCAAGGAGAACACCACCATGCACATACAGTATATTGCTGTACATCTATTTAGATTCATAAATCAGGTAATAGCTAAGGCTATGTCAGGAATGATCACCCTGTTTTAAGGAACAAGGCTTCTTGGCTTTAGTCTTTGTTTTACAAAAGGACTTAAGTAGTTTGTGTGTGTGTGGTTTTCTTTTTTTTGAATTCTCATCCCAGACCTCTCTCTAACCTTTGAGTATGTCTGCTGTAGACATGCCTCAGAGGAAGAAAGCAACAATATTAAGAGAAAACAAGTAGAGAAAGACAGACGGAGACAGAGAAAGAGAGAGAGAGAGTCAGAGAGAAAGAGAGAGAGAGAGAGAGAGAGAGAGAGAAAGAAAGAGAGAGAAAAGGAAAAAAGAGCAGAGTGGGGGGCAGTGAATTTATGAACCCATGCAGGCACTTTGGTATTGGAGCACCGTCTCATCTATTTAAACACAGACTAATTTGTCACGAGCAGACTGTAGCTGTGGATAAGCGCTTCTCTTAAATGACATTTAAGCGAAGTGAAAATACAAGGGTGACAATTATGACACATTATTACACAGCAAATTATGTTGTCTTTTTAGTCGAGCCTGTGATATGCCGCGAGCTGCACAGTCAGAGAGCCAGAATGTTAAGAGAACACCAGGCAATCCCATGGCCCATATACTTTAGAAGACAACTCCTACTGTGCTACATATCCATTTGACTTTCTCATATAATGACACATGACCACTGTATAACAGTTCCACTGGGTGACTTGATGGCTACTGACAGGTTGGCCCCCTCCTCAGCTTTCTTCCTACCGCTCTCCTAAGCCTAAGCCCCCCTGTCCCCCAAGGCCTCATGCTCGGCTGGTTTGAGCTGCCCCTCCCCATAACAACCCCATCTATTGCACCATGGACCTTACCAGGCATCGACAAGACATGCCGTCTTGGCTTTTGTTTTTAAAAACGTTGCTCCTGTGGTGGTGAAGTCATGCTTGTGTAGCCTGTAAAAATGTGATGTAAAACACTCTAATGCCTTTCCCCTGAGCCGCTCTGCCCTTACTGTGACGCTCACATTTTTATGGGTGCCTCCAACCCCTCCCTTCTCCCTCTCCCTCTATTTCTTTCTTCCCTCGCTCCCTCCCTCTCTCCCTCTCTCCTTCTCTCCCTCCCTCCGACAGTCTCATAGCGAGTCCCTGTAGTATTCGTGGCCTCCTGCTCCTACACCGCCGGAGCAGATCACTGAGGCGAGCTAATTGAAGGATGAAGTTATCCGTTAAACAGCAGTTCATTAATGCTGGCCTTGAGCGCAATCACCGAGCCAGTGCGGCAGTGCTCTCTGTTCGGATTTGGCCTCACTCAGACAGGGCAAGAGGAGTCCGGGAGAGGAGAAACCTGACCTTGTACCTGCTGTGAAACACGCCCTTATATTCAGGCTTGCAGTCGCCGTAATAGTGCTGCTGTTCACTCGTCTGTATTTATATGGCTTGTGGGGACCCTGAGGTATCGAGGTAAACAGCAGCTCTTGTTAGTTTATTTGGACAGACGTGGAGTAAACACCCCAGCCATGGTTAGCACAAAACAGCAGCTACAGTCTGACACCGCACAGATGACGCCATGTCTGTGTCGCTGTACTGTTATTTTTTTTTTTTATCTGATTCAAGCCTGCCTTCTGTTTGACAGGCCATTACAGATGATTGATACTCGGCCTGCTCTTGTCTGTTCTGCATCGTAATGACATTATTCATAGTTGCGTTCTTTTCAACGGCGCCCCATTTTGTCATTCAGTTCTGTAATACCGTACTAATGTGATAAGATGTCATTTAAGATACCCTGATGATGTATATCAGTCAGTTTCTGAGACCAGTGCACCAGTGAGTTTGTTTTTCAGTTGTCTCCTACTGGCAGTACATTTGCGCTCTAGATGTCTCCAGGTGTGGATGGATATACACTACATTCAAGTCCACAGATGCATGTTATGTCTATAGTTCTATAGTTAATGAATGCATGTATGATCAGGTCACCTTTATAACCCACTGTGATGGTATCTTGATGTACCTGCTCTCCTGTGCATACTGAATGTGACACAAATGGCCTCCCTTTAACATTTCTAGTCACACCAGCCCTAAACAACATTAAAATGCAGTTACACATTCTAATATATCTCTTGACAGTATGCAGAGTTCATGAAGGTGTATCTATTTATTTATATGTCTTGTTTCAGTGGCGAGTCTGTGACAGGAAATAAGTTGGCTTCTCTGTGTTTTATGCTTCATCTGACTGTGATGCACAGCTCGCCCTCTGAGAAAGTCTCTGCCCTCATTTTGAAGCAAAATGCTGTATTTGAGCTGCTGTACTGTAATAACCCTAACCCTAGTAAGCAGTCAGAAAAAAACAACTATACAGTACCAGTAAAAATGAAATATTCTGCCATTGTGATACTTACTTTAACATCACTGCTGCTGAATTGTGGGACCATTTTTCTCTACACAGAGCTATATCGAAGTAGTAATATGCAGTGGCCATCGAATGACCCTGGTATGTGATGCAGATTGCTACAGGGTGTCCTGCCCGGCTGCACAGTTTTCCCATGCCACACATTGGATGTACTGTTCAAAAGAGCGACTGCCAGGGTTTTCCTGAGACTGGGGCAAGTGGGGGATTTTTCTTTCCCCCAACCACACGTCTGTGTGGCTAATGAAGGAAATCCAAACGTCTGGGTCGCGACACGTGGAATGAGATTAAGACAGCGGGACAAAAAAACGTTTCTTGTGCGGCGAAACCCAATGCGCTGTCACGCAAGCTGTGCTGCAGCATGCTGCCATTTGATACTGTGTGCAGCACAATGCGGCCCAGTGTTGCGACGAGCCAGCGCAGAAGAATAGGAAAGAGGAATCCTGAAGTTTGGGATTTAAGAGAGTGACTCAGGGAAAAAGTCATGAAAGATTGTCTCCCCCCGCCCAACAATCCCAATTAAAATTGATGACCTGATACACAGCCGTATACAGACATACCAGACATGATATAGCTGCACATTCATTCTTGACCTTAAAAGTGTTTATGTTCTGGACTGAGTGCCAATTTTCCCTTTTTTTCAAGGTGAAGCCTAAATGCCTATGCCCATGTTGACAAAGCCAGCCACGTTCATCACAACACAGAGGCCACACACCTTCCTCATCTTGCCGTGCTGACATTTTGGTCTGAGTATTTACTGAGTGTCTGACTCTTTAAATTAAAGGCCAATGAGTCAGAAAGTTTAAGAACAATAACAACTGCACTGACCTGCACTGAACAGACTTTAAAATGGGAGAGTTAATCTCTGTTTCCCGATGGCTGGTTTCGCTTAATCAGAGGCAGTAATTCTCACACCTGTTCAGGCCCTGGAATCAGTAGCGGTTTTAGGCACGGGCGAACCGGGCAGCAGCTGAAAGGTGGTCTCGCCCGGGGCGTAAAACACTATAGAACCGCCACTGCCTGGAATGCAGTGGAACCACTGGACTTCCCGTAGGACACTCTTGCTATGGGACAAAACAAGGCCAGTGGCTTTACCTAATGTTTCATATTTAAACCAACTGGCCAGCATTGCATTATAGTTATTGTATTGCACACATTTGGAAATGTAAAAGTAAAATGCCGTTGCTGGTTTCAGATGGAGAGGGACAGTTGTTGTGGATGTCGAGTGTTACTTTATTAATGTATTATAAACCTAATTGCAATGCATCAAAATTATATATTATTTCAGGAAATCTTAGGCACACAGATTTTACTTTGGTAATTAAAAATATTTTATTTTATTATTCTAAAAGAAACTTACAGGTTCTTCAGCAAGGTCATTCAGGAAGAAACTGTATGCAGTGTATGAGTTACAGTTTAATAATGAGCAAAACAGACCAAAGAAAGACCAATAGACCAAAGAAAACGTATTTCATATTGAGAAAGAAAACAGATTTTCTACTTCTAAATTCCATCAAACCAGCATAAATACATGCCAGAATATAAACACACTGTATATAAAATAAAAACTCGGCAAGAATATAAAAACCATGACATCCTTTCATTCATATCCAGTGCCTCTCAATAAGACTGAGAAAAAGGTAACATAATTACGAAACATTCTTTTAGTTAGGAAAGGTGTGTATCAGCATTTTTGTGGATCAATCCAAATAGTTGACCTGAATTTCACAGGCACCTGAGTTTGAAGACGGTCCCCTGTGAATCAAAAAGTAAACTCAAATATAGCCAGCCAAAACATTTGCTGAAGAGTTATTTTAAGGTAAGATATTAGTCTTGAAGCATTTCCTTTGCCGTCTGCCAGGGACTTATATACGCCGCTGCATTATTCATCCCCCAGCATACATTTGACCTCATTTTGGGGTGCTGGTTCTGCAAGGACAGTATAGTGATAATGCCAAAAGCAATTGTGATAAAGTTGATGTGTGGACTTATCAGTGTTTTTTACAAAGCACATGGGTGAAAGCTGCATTCTTTGAGAAGACAGTGTGCTAAAAGTAAAGAATTACATTTGCATACAAACAGGCATGTAGCACAAAGGCCTGGGAAAAATGGTGTGCATAAAATAGTACACTAAAGCATCTTAAAGCATCTTTGGTGACACCAAGTGCAGGAAGCATATGTGATTTGAATAGTAAGTAGGATTTTTTTAATGTAATGTTTTTTAAATGGTGAAATTTTGTTACTCTACACCATATTAAGGGTAATATAGTTTCAACCTTACAAGAAAGACACATATATTGACACATATTCACATTTAAATTTGCACTTAAACTTGTAGCTTCCACTGGTGTCTGAAGGCAAATACCTTTTGATATATGAGTGAGTTTTATCCAACCAGCTCTGAATCAGCTGGTCATAATGAGCACTCAAGACAGGTAGATCAGCTACTCTCTGAAGTCACCTGGGTAAGAAGGAAAATGTGGCAGGGTTTTTTTCTTTCTGAACCTGGGATTGACACCTCTGGTTTTAACTGAATCATTACCTTACCGTTTCAATCATCTAATATCTCGTGTTACTGTGCACACTAAGTGGTCAGTCAAATACAACTATGGCACCTGTGTCACTCTAAATCAACCTGTCTCTCTGTTTATTCGCGTCGCCATGATGTGTGTCGTTGTGATGGGACTGAGGAGTGGTGGTGTTGTCAGAGATGCGATGACCTTCATGTCATTATCACGGTTAGCCACTCCTTCTGAGTGAGTGTTGTTAGCCAGTTAATGCTAATCACTAAAGTGAGCTTCTCCTGCAGTGGAGGAGAAGTGCAGGCATGAAACATACAAATCATTTATAGTAGCAATCACGTTTATTCCCATTAGACAGCAATAAAATACCATAAAAGCAGCAGTTAAACATGTAATGATGGCTGAGGAGAATATTTTTACACTTAATTCTAATTGAAAAGTATATCACTCTAGCTTTTATTGAAAGAACTGCAAAGCAGAAATGGAAGATGTTGAAGGATGTTGAAATATGTATGGAAGATTTGACTAGTTGTTGCTCTGTGGTTTTACAGGTTGGATGACACGTCGTCCTTGTGATGGAGTGACCGTCACTAGGGTTGTGGGTGTGCTCTGATTGCCATACCAATGAGCCTGGCTGTTTGGCATTGCGGTCAAAGTACACATTTGGTACCCCGGATACCTGGGTTTGAATCCTGGTGGGGTGACTTCTCCTCTCCTTTGGTACTGTCCTCTATACCTCTCACTTGCTCACTTGCTCTTCAAAGTTTCGGCATAATACATTATACTGTTACCAAGCACATCAAGTTATATCTGATTCAGAAATACATAGCATGCCCCCCTGTTCAGTTCTCAACATAGAATAAAAACATATGTACATTAGCTTATCACAATGGACATAGGTTTGCAAATGGACCATAGGGACATGTCACAAGCAATGTTTTGGGAACACAACATAGTCCCTACCAATATTTATCATTTTATTATATAACAATCTGTACAATCTGTCCAGCCACCTACGCCTAAACATGAGACCGCACCTACCTAAGTTCCAGCACTGCTGAGAGGTGGTCTCGCCCGGGGCGTAAAACACTATAGAACCGCCACTGCTACACACATTGTAGCTCACACCAGATCGTGTTAAGGTGGTAACTGGTAAAATGGTGGTAAAATGGTAAAATGGTAACTTGTTGAAAGTACCAACATGGGTAAAACAAGATGCTAACTACAGAGTAAATAGAAACTAATTACAAAGGAATTACCTAGAAATACCGTACCTATTTCCAAAAACTATTCTGCATTATTGGGCATCTACCACTGAAATTGGGGGAATTCTAACATTATTACTGAGTTTTTAGGTACTCACTCTCATATCACGTCAATGTCTGAGAGTGAAATATAACTTGCTTACACTGTCCAAGATATAATATTACCACAAGAAAGAAACCATCATCCATATACAGCTGGATAGGGGGACATGTGGTGGTGGTTACTGTATATAGAGTGGATGACAAACTCTTAAAGTCGAGTTTCAACATGGCCTTGAAGACTATGATAGCACTCAACTGCCCAAACAATTCACTGAGCATCTCCAGTGTTGTGAACAGACTAACAGACTTTATGCCCTTCAGACTGAAATGAAAAGCTTGGATAAGGTAAGGGACTATACAGTTCTCGACTAGTGTCTTGTCTCATCCAAACACACACACACACACACACACACACACACACACACACACACACACACACACACACACACACACACAAACATACACACACACACTGCATCTCCACATTATATCCATATCCAAGTCCTCTGTCAGCACAGTGTGAAGTACCCCTCCATAATTGGGGGGTACTACCTTTTATGATTTACATTAATTATGTTAACATGTCAGTACCCCCCAACCCTGCTGTTGTTGTCTGTTTGGGGGGTACCATACCCCCTAGTACCTCCTGTAATTCGAACTACAGTATGTCTGTCAGCCATTACTTGGTACCTTGGATTTGACTTTAAATCAAAGAGTTGTATTTATATTCTGTATTTTCTATACTTTTACAGTTACAGCTGTGCTAAATAAGTGATGTTAGTACATTATAATTGCATTCCTTTAGATGACACCCTGGTGATAGCTTCCAAACCCCATTCAGTCCTTCAGTTAGAACCATCTGTCCTGTTGTTTGCACACAAGACTGCTAAAATGTCCTAACGCAACACTCACTCCACAGAATGCTGCTGAGCTCATTTTAATTTGCATAAGTGTCTCCTCTGGCATCCCACAACAGGAATACTCCTCCAGATGAACAAGCGAAGGATCCCCATTCCCAAGCACAAGCTAAATGGGAATTTCGGGAAATTCAAATGGGATTGGGCAGAGGGAAAATCACGTGTCAAACATGATTAACAGTCACAAGAGACAGCAACCGAGGGGGTCAGCACAAACAAAACCGGTGCTCTTTACACTTTTGTATGCCTCTGAAATTTGCCCTTAGCTATCGCCCAGCATACAAAGTAGGAGCTGCAAAACAAATTGCCCATGAATAACTGGTTTTGCTGCGCAATTCTCTCCCAAGTCTGTGCTTTTTGGTTCAGTGTCTGTTAAATTGTAATATGTCATAAGTGCATTATGTCCCTCTGTGGTGCCCTTGCAATGCACATGCTGCAAAAACATTTACAGTTGTTCTGTGCTGTGAATGTTTTCTTGCCTCCCTCTGTCCCTGTTGGTCGTAAAGCAAAGACTGTCAACGCTGATCTTTCAAATGCTATTTAAAGGGCTTTTTTATTATCTCGATGACATTTCCATGCGTGCTGCATGAGATACTGGGGCATACTTATAGCTGCTGGGACGGCTGCTGCCATAAATGCCTAATTAAGTGGAATAAATGTTACTTCGAATTTCAGGTCGTCCCCAACTTTTGCGAAAGGTAAGCCACATATCACTGTCTGAACCAATAATGTCCACAAGAGCTTACCTGCAGAAAACCACAAATAAAAGTGCATTAAACACCAAACATTATCAAAAAGGGTGACAGTGACAGTGGTACTTATTTTTTGTAATAATCTATTCCTTCTCTTTCCCATTTATGGCTCTTCTGCGGTGGTAGATTAGCATGTGGAGGCCTGCCATGCACAATGCAAGGTGTCGTAACATAATTACAAATGTAAAATGAATCCGAATTTAATTACTACCCTTACCCTGCACTCATCTGGCAGTCTTGGGGCTAACACACCACACCGCCGTTCCCTGAGTGAGGAGAGCACCATATGCTCGTTTTAATATTTCTCCCTCCTCCACTTGAGGACATAAAGCGCTATAGTGCTGTCTTTTCCCCTTGAAGCCCTTGGGTGCCATAGCGGCAAACGCGGCCCTAATTAGCAATGATCTGTGGCAGGGGTGTTAGCCAAAGGGACGTCGCTGATGCTCCCGGCTCTCGGCGGGAGGTGATTTCACAGCTTAGGAGCAAGAGCTCACCGTGCAGTACGACATGCAAAACTCGCTTAATCTGGACCATAGCTCCGAGCTTTGTGTTCGGCTCACCTGTGGAATTAATTTTGAAGGTTTTTTGCGTGTTTGGTGCCAGCACATTTTTACAGTGTGGGCTGAACAGATTTTAGAGTCACTGAGGTCTCTGCTGCTGTTACCCTGGACACTTGCTCTGGGAAAACAACATACTTTAGATACTGGATAAGCACATCTAGCATCTGCACTTAATGTGAATACTCTCAAATAGCAATGTTTTTTAGTTGTGAAGTGTGTGTGTGTGTGTGTGCGCATGTGTATGCGTGCATGCGTGTGTGTGCATGTCTGTGTGTGTCTGCATATACACTTTTATGGGTGTGTTGTGTGCCTGAGAAATAACAGCAGGGAAGAAAGATTCAGCAATCTCTGGGAATGCTATTCATGACTAAAATAATAAAGCAATTCCATGGATGAGTGCTTGTGATCGATGCCTTTCATCAGCAGTGATAGGTGCCAGCGTCTCCTTCCTCACATGTGACATGCAAAGAAAATGTGGCGCCGGGTCTGACACTTCGGTCAGCCTATATTAAAAACCTCCAGTCAACCAGGGCAGTCTGCTGTGCACATGAGGCCATAGATAGTGACTATAGTCATGTGTTTGCCTTGACCTGCACTGTCCTTCAGAGGGCAGCCGTACTGAAGATCAGTAGTGCATATAATGAACAAGTGACAGACCTCTGGATGACAGATAAGGCAGACAGGTTTGTTTCTTGCATGTTTTTGGGTAATTTAGTGACAGACGTTACATTTACATGCATTTAGTAGACACTGGCATTGTGAATATGTAAATTCAATAATGTTTAACCAAAAAGGCGGTAAAGCGAGTTTTAGTTGCCCATTGCTTTACTGGGGTTCCTTTGCCTGAGGGTGCATTAGAAAGCAGCAGCGGTGGAGAAGGCCTTCAAGCAACATTAACTAAGCTGTCACACCTTTCCTATCCAAAAACCCCCGAAGGTGAGAGTCTGACAGCTGGGTCATATAGCAACTGGAGCTTATAGGGTTTTAGTGGTCCAGGGGGCTAGCCGAAAAGCCAATGCAATTGAATATGGCATCAATACCTGCATCCACCAACAGAGCTTAATTTGACTGCACTGTGACAAGTCCTTTCCAATGCACAAAATAAAATAATGACAACAGTTTGAAGGAGGACCAACTCGGAGAAAGGTCTCCAAAAAGCACTGGTTTGAGAAAAATGAGCATTTTACTGTATTATATAGCCCTATTCAAATCCCATGGCTTGATCCATTTTTGGGAAAAGGGGAGGGGGGGTGAATTTTTTTTACCTCTATCCACTATCAATAGTCTTCAGACTGTTGGCTGGAAAAGTCTTATTGGCAAAGCATACTTTCAAGTTTATATAGAAGCAGGACAAGTGGTGACATGGGTCAAGTGTGAAACAATGCCCTTAACACCTTTCTGGCTACGAATAGACACAGCAGAAATACCAGTCGGTGCGATCTCTACAAGGTGTGGACAGGTCTGCTTCTTTCGTCACAGACATTTTTACACTAAAAACCATTTGCGCATGTTTACCTTACTTCATTGTAAATTAGTCTGGCTACGTTATGGTATGGCGTGTTAGCAAGAAGACCAGAACCAATAGATCTGCCACTTAAACACTTTTGAATGTCTCAGAAAAAAAAAAAAAAATTACTTTGCACCACTGGCTACTGTTATAGCTGAATGTAAAAATAAAACCAGAAGTAAAATTTGTCAGTCTTAATATTAGCATATGCAGGGTAGCTCCTGGGTAGCAATTGGAAATTGTACATCACCATTAGCCACTGCCTAGTGTGCCTAAGGTACAGTCTGGTCCTGGGCATTTTTTTTAATATATAATTTAAAAAAGGGAACTGTAAGCACTTAAGCACCAAAGGGTATAATTTATTGTGTTTGGTTTACTCAGACTAAGTAAACAGTTGGGGAATAATGACATGTCTGATCCACATGCATACAGTGTTTTGTGTCTAGATGGGATTGAGTTTGCTAATTCAGTGCTGAAAGAGGTTTACACTCAATGAATTATGGGTTTATGAAAATGCAGGAGGCTGACCTTTCGCAAACGCTCCCTGGAGAGCTGCCATGAACGCTGGTCAAAGTTATGCCTCATGTTTAATTCCCCGCAGACGATCCGCCGTCCGTTGACGTAGTCCAGTTTACTGGCAGAAGGCACAGCGGGGTGGATATAGAATAATGCTGTCAACATGGAAAAAAAATAAAGTACCACTCACCTTAAAAGTCAGCTGTATCTGAAAACAGTTGATTCAGCAAGGCCGAACCAAACAACCTAAATACACTGAGGCATCACATTGTACCTTTGTCCTTTATCTCAAGAGGGACCTTGTGGAGACAGTGTGTGTGTCCTTAGAGTATGCAGTGCTTGTGAGTGCTCTATATTTTGAATAGTGCAGAAAGGGAATTAAATGAAACAATTGCCTTTCTTAAATAAATTCTTTATTGTGAATAAATACAAGCATTCAGTGCTGGGCAGGTTTTCCAAATGCAAGTATTTTGGAGGCATTTGTGCAAATAAAGTGATGCATCTGTGTTGATACATTGTCTGAACTGCTGTGAACTTTTGTTGATAGCCAACTAAACTATAGTGACTTAATACATTGTATGAAGCGAGGTGTAGAACCGAAGGACGTAGGTTTGCATATGGACCATAGGGACATGTCACAAGCAATATTTTGGGAAGACAAAATAGTCCCTATACATATTTATCACTTTATTTTCATATGACAAAAATCTGAATTTATTCACCACCATACGTTTTTCGTGCAAAAATGCTAACCATCTCCTGTTTTGCTTTAGAAATTGGCTAATTAGTACTGGTGTCTTATGTGTCTTAGTGTTGTATCTTCTACTGGTGTAGCCTGCTACTTAAAGCTGACACTATTTAGGCTAATTAATGAATCATTTGTGTACAGGAAAGCCTAGAACAGGTTAATGAGAAATCTGTGAGGATATGTAATGTTGCTCATTTGAGTTTGCTATAATGTACTCTTTCAGTGACTAATCTGTTGATAACAAATTGAAGGCATAACAGGCCTTCAGGATGTATCACACTGCATCAGAGAACATATCTAGGCTTTGTTCTCTAATCCCCATCCATGTTCTCCAGTTTCTCATTCAAACATTGCGAAGAGCTTTGCATTATGTTATGACCCTGACAGAACAGGTTCCCTCTCACAACTGATGGTCTTCATCATGTCAACTCAACTAGACGCTCCCGTCATTCACACAGATTGATGAGGTCGTATATTTGACTGCCAGTGAATAAAAAGTCATCTATTTCATAATGCCCATAAATATGCATAGGCAGCATACACTCTCATGTTGTGACGTTATTTACTGTAAGTCAGATGCAGTGCACTGTGCTTTCACATAGTAAGCTGTTCCATGCATGGTACAATACTGCTTGTGTCACCTGGCCTACAAGACAACACTAACTATGACATTGGGGGCTAGTCCCAAATCTAAGACACCAGAACAAGACACTCAAGTTCGTTGTAAAACCCCTTTTCTTAAATAAAGAGAGCAGAGACGTGATTGCAATGCAATGTGCAATGAGTTTGTTTGTATTTATTGAATGAAAAAAAAATCTGAAGGAAGAGAATAGTTAGAATACCAAATGACTTTATTTTAACAAGGAGTTAGTGAATTCACATGCCAAATATGATAAATACAAAGCAACTCTATAATAAAAACACCAGTTGGACCATAGTGCAATCCACCAACAGGGGCACCAGAAAGGGAGATTGGCTGGGTATCTGTATAAGCCTAAGACCAGGGACTCACCACTCGTGCACACCAGCTCAAATTGCAACACTGTTAGGCACACCACTGCAACCTAAGGGAGACAAAGTCCTTAACCACACTGCACACTACAAATCCGTTTCAGTGCAAAGACAGGAAAGGAGTACCTGACACCACCTTGCAGATCAGCCAGTTAAACCGCCAAACCGGCACCTGTTGGAGGAGCATAACACAAAGCAGCCAGTTGGTTTGCTTGTGAAAGATACATGCAAACACAGCACGGCCCAGCAAAAGCCAGGCACAAGCACTGTAAATAAAACAAAACAAAGAAAAGATTAAATCACACATGACGAACAAACAATAACACTGAACAGACAAGCCAACAAAACAAAACTACAGAGAACGAGGGTGCTAATGCATTTAAGCAAGCAGACAAACACCCAAGTCAACATGCATACACAAATGGGCAAGTCAAAAAAAAGCGCACAGCTGTTGTCAGGGTCAAGATGGTCCAAAGCTAGATGGCTCGATAGCACAACAGCCAAACATTAAGAACTCCCAGCAGGAAGAAGTAGGCAACAGACAAACAACAATTACAGCAATTAAACATACATACACAAATTGGCAAATTAAATAAAAGTACACTCTTGCTATCAGGACCAAGATGACCCGAAGCTGGACGCCTCGACAACACTTAGCAGCCAAACACTGAGGACACTCCGAGGAAGAACGTAGCAGACAAACCAATGACAAACACATAGTTCGGGTTACAGGGGGTACTGGGGTGTACAGTACCCCTCGATCAAGACCCACTACCCCCTAAAGAGACAAAAATACCAGGGTCAAGGGCAGTGGCGGTTCTACAGTATTTTACTCCCCAGGCGAGACCACCTCTCAGCAACCCCCCCAGACGGCTGCCCTGTTCGCCGAGCCTAAAACCGCTACTGGTTGGGGATTACCAACCTATTAATGTACCTAATGTAAAAGGTAAAAGGTAGTACCCCCTTAAAATATAGTACCCCTAACTATGGAGGGGTGCATTTGCACCCTGGACAGACATATAACAGTGCTAGACTTGTGCACCGGCAAAACAGCAGTGGCTTTCGAGTCAGGCCTCTGGAAAAAGAACATTAAGTTGGACATTATCACAGCAGTCTAAATGCATATGCAGCGATACACTAGATGTAATATCACCTTCGTGCTGATTATCTGACCCTAGGCTGAACAGGAGATCCGCACCACACCACACTACACCACACCACACTGCCACAAAAACACAAAAAATAATTAACAAACAGGGTGCTCAGGTCATGCTGAGGCCTCGTGGTAGTTACAGCTTACCTGCTCGAAGGTGGAGAAAAGAGAGATGCAGCATGCACTTACTGTACGTGCGTAGATTCCCACATTAAGGCACAGGATGCAAAAATGCAAAATAAACTTGGAAAGACAAATTAAGCACCCTGAAGTCCATGGCCTTCTTGGTCCTAATTATGCATATTTATGCTATTTGTCACTAATAGTTCTGCACGCGCGCACACACATTTTTAAGGTATTTGTAAATCGATATGACCTGTTTTTCTGACAGCATTTTAGTGTAGTATAAAATGTATCACAGCTCTTAGCTACCCTTAATATGAATAAGCATACAATAATTACCATATAGAAAGATGTCTATGCCCACTGCACAGCAATATAAACTCCCTCTGTTACTTTGAATTAAATGGAAAACAGATAAAATAAAACATCAAGCACATATTTGTAAAATTCAACAGTTGTTTTACATGTTGTACATCAGGCCAGCAATTTCCCTTGTATTTTTGACAGAATGTATGCAATAGATGATTTTACACGTGATGTCAAGGTCCAAAGTGCTACTCATCTTGCAACATGATTTGTATGTTCAAAATACATCCCTCGCACTTTATTTTGCTTTGTTTATTCAGCAGTTGAACATAAGGTGCAGAAGGTCCCCCCTTTTGACACTGGCTTTTTGACCCATGAGGTAAGATTGCATTTAGTTATGTGAGTGAAATTCTTTCGCTCTGACCCCCTTCACCTTTGGCTGACAGTGATGTTTCCAGAGTTTGACATCGCTAACAGGCCGTGTTTGGAATAGAGAGATGAAAAGAGGGAAGTCACTGTCAAATTCTGTGCCCCCCTCCCCCATCCCTCCCTACCACCGCCACACCACATACCCTTGCAAAGTATGACAGCTACACACACACACACACACACACACACACACACAGTCTTAGTCAGAAAAGGTTATTTCAGAGGTTTCGGCTGCTCCTCCATATGTTAAGCTGGCAAGCTGAATGTGAGGACAACCATTTCAGTCGACAATGACAATTAAAACTTAGTAAAACCCCGATGTTACAGTTATAATGTGAAGAGAAAAAACAATAGTGGCGCAGTACACAGGACACTCGTAGTCATATACCTCAGGATCCCACTACATTGATATCTCAACTCGATTTTTCCCCCTAATGCTACCAAAGCTACAATAAATCAGATTGGAACTGCAGTAAAACTACCTTTTTTTCGTGGAGGAAAGATTCCTCTTAAATTACCTTGCCTCCGACTCTGAGCACATTTTTTAGCGTTTTACGTGTCTGCTTGGTGCCAACCTCTTTCTTCTCCCACACTCCATCCCAACAAATTGATGCCGTAAAAAGGTCCCATATCCCCATATCTAATCGATCCCCCGGCTCTGGGTTTGCCATTTTTATTTAGGCTCCAATTTCCCTACTTTGTCTATCTGTAGTAAACCTATCAGCTTTAGGGGACTGGAACAGGGTATTTAAATTGATTCGGTCTCAGGCAAGGTCTGTTCACTGACTCCCTGTGAAAATGTTTTTAATAATTTTATCTATCTCAAATCCTATTACTGTCTGTGCACTTCTCTAAGATATTCCGAAAGAAATCAAATTGTCAGGCAAGATGAACTGGGTGAGATGTGATTACTTTTCGGTTTACAACAGCACAGAGCTTTTATGGACAATGAACCATATGAATTACAACAGCTATTGGGTATATATGTATATACCAAGAAATGTAAGGTTGGCATTGCATAACAACAGTCAAGAGTATCCCAGGAAAAAATCCATCCGTCTGTTCATCTGTCCATCATTCATTTTAAATAGCAATGTACTGTATGAATTTTTTCACTAGATAGTTCTGTTCTTCATTCTCTTCCCAGACAGAGCATGTTCACATCCCTTGTCTGAAATCTACTGTAGGTGGTAATACAGGGTGGGCCAAAATATGTACAAAGACATGGAAAATGGAAAAGATGAAAATAGTGTGTCAGGTCAGGTTTTTCACCCATCATGACCAGAGAGTTGTATGCTGCATTGCCAGAAAGAGGACATAGAGACAAACAGAGAGAAGGAGAGAGGCACAATAAGGCAACAGGTAATCAATGTTTACCACCGGAACATAATTCTTAATTGACACAAACCACTTTTCTTCTGTTAAAAAAAGTGTTGTAATTCCCTGGCCATCAAATTAAGGATTTCTGACACAAGAGCAGCAAAAGGAAATGCTAAACGGCCCATGCAACCTGCCTCTCATTGACTTGCTGCTAGAATGGAAGGGAATGCTGATTGCTTTTCCTGCTCTGACATACAACTTGTAAACAGAAACTAACTCTGACATCCTGTGCTGGGCTGTGGGTGAGATTAGGGGCCTCGGCAAACCAGAAAATCTGCTTCATTGTCAGAGTTCACGGATCCACTCTCGAATTGCATTTAGTGGCTCATGTCAAAAGCTTTAGCGTCAACTCAACTCACCAGAGAGGGTTTTGTGCAGAGGAGCCCATCTGCTTTCCGTCCCCAAAAAACCACCCTCCCACCAGGCAGCTACAGAGTGGGATTTAGGTCTTTATCTAAAACTAGTCCCTTCAGTTGCTCTCTAGTGAATAGCCAGTTCTTCGGGGTGTCCACCACCACCTCTTGACATGTTCCCTGTCAGAATGGTGTCCGCAGTGAAAGTGAAAGGCCTGAAAAAGTCAAATTAGGTCCAAAAATAGATTGTCTTTGTTCAGTAGTTGTTTTGCTGCAAAGCTGGCACTATATGATGTTGGTGTGTGAGGAGGTTTGACAGCTGTCAGTGTGTACGCTTTTGCATGTGACTTCAAGTCAAAACCTGTTGGCAGGGTATACTTATTTATAGGGCACATTTAAAAACAGATTGGTGCAGGTTGGAGTAATTTCGAACAGAGTGGTTTGAGGTCTAAAGTAAATGTGATAAAATTCACGAGTGTCAGGTTATTTTGAGTACCTCCAAGGTCCAACCTGTATATTTAGCTTGCCTAGGTAATCCAGCTGCTTTAGCACAGAACAAGATATATTCAGAGATCATCACAAGGAAATTTTGAAACCAAGCCATTGTACTTAATAATAGTATTAGGGGGCTGTTGATTTGCTAAAATACTCAGACGCAAATTCAAGTGTGTGTGTGTGTGTGTGTGTGTGTGTGTGTGTGTGTGTGTGTGTGTGTGTGTGTGTGTGTGTGTGTGTGCGTGTTGGAGTAGGGATGGAGGTGATCTCTGTTTTAGAGAGCATTTTGTGCAAATCCAGATCATCCTGCATTAAGTGTTACCAAACAGCAATAGGTTGTGCTGTGACTGTGTTTTCAATACGATGGGATAACGTTAAGTATACGGCTGCCAGTATACTACCACAAGGCCAAACTGCTTGACAAGCATTCACTTCTCCCATGGTTCACACAGCCTTGAACAAAATATCAGTGTTTTAATACTCATATTCAGTAGAATGAGTAAAAATAATTGACCTTGCGTGTAAGAAAATATTTGTCTGCAGCAAACTGGCAAAGCTTACGCCCACAACTCTAACAAGAAATAATAAAGGCAGCTGAGTTCTGAAGCAATTTGGAGCAATTTGATAACAAGATGACATCTCATTGCAGTTTATATAAGTTTAACAGATGGGTTTTTGTAGAATATGTGACAGGTTGTGACTATGCATTTTGACAGGCAGGCAGCCACTCTCTGTTTGGTACCGCATACCACCACTGTATCTTTTAGTGGTGCAAATTACCAAACAATACATGCCTACTCTTACTCTTGCCCATAGGCGTAGACATGGCTGGGCTGGGGTGGGCCTGTGCCCACGCACTTGTCAATCAGGCCCATCCAATTAGATAGCTCTCTCTATAAGTTTGATTGACAGCTTTAGTAATAAAAATAATGAATATAAATATAAATAATGTGTTTTGGGCTAGGCCCGCCTGATTTTCTTATGTAATGATTTCTGGCTACGCCTCTTGCCAGAATCCACAAGATTTCATTATCGACTGCTTCCCTGACTAACAAAACATGCATCTCTTTGTATGTACAGTATGAAGGTAGTCTGCTTACTCTGTGTTCCTCTACACCTCTGTTAGCTTATGTCCTTTTTGTAAGTTGCTTTGGATAAAAGCGTCTGGTAAGTGTAATGTAATGTAATTATTTAGGATCCCTCTATTGGACACACCTCTGTCTGTTAACACATGTGTCATCCGTGGTAATCCATGTGATCAAATGAGGGAGTGGCAGTCATGGCAGATTAATGTGAACTTTAAAGTCCTACCCCTGTAAGTGCTCAATAATCTTGCACCAGGGGCAGTCTGTGCATGTTATTCCGACTTGACAATAGCAAGCACAGACTGTTACACAGTTTGCTTTTTAGCAGTGTGGTTGAGGGTGATTCTGAATGACATTTTCCATTTAAGTGCTGCGTAAAATCATTAAAGGATGATTACCATTGTTGCATTGTTAAAATTATGTTGTCCTGCTCCTCTTCCTTAATTAACATCTACATGAATAATGAACGCTTAACACAACTAAAAAAAGCCAAGAATTACTCTTACGTGAAAAAAAAAGAGATTAGGGGAGTGTGTCACAAGGACAAGCCATTTCTACCACGACCAAAACAAACTCGCCGTGACAGTGAATTATGTCCTCCACTGACCCCTTCATCATGTTTCACCCCAACAATTGGGTTTCACACAACTTTGGAGAGGTTAGCTGAGTACATAGGAACAACAGACAGAGGACATTCGTAATACCGCTGGAAACATTTTGAGGCCTCTGTGGAAAGGATATTGCCATGGCAGAGAGAAATTGTTAATGGCAAACTTGGTCTGTGTTGCCCTTTGTCCCATGATCAATCAGACCATAACATTTCCTCAGTGACAGCAAAAAAACGCGATGCTGCCACACATGGCGATCAACAGGAAACTGTT
Source organism: Setipinna tenuifilis (assembly GCA_030347295.1). Taxonomy (NCBI): domain Eukaryota; kingdom Metazoa; phylum Chordata; class Actinopteri; order Clupeiformes; family Engraulidae; genus Setipinna; species Setipinna tenuifilis. The sequence continues at coordinate 6,008,031 of CM059280.1, read as the reverse complement.
CAGGAGAGGAGTAGTACAACCTGATCTGTTACAACCGTAATCTTCTTAATGGATTATCTTCTTTTCCAGTTTACATGTAAACTCCATTACAATTATGTAATTGGTTTGTCTCACTCTAGAGCACAGGGCTCCGAGACAGATTTAAGTAGTGGGTCAGCAGCTCAGACAGCACATTAATCTAAAACCAACTTTATTAAATGTTTCAGATGGAAGCACAGTGATTTGAGGTGAAATTTCAAAGAAGGGAAGGTTGTTGTGCAAGAAGAAGACATAGCACCACCAAATGGGGAAGAATCACACCTTAGATGACGTATTTAAAAGAACAACAGAATAATATCGCCTTTCCGCCCTTCCCTGCCTAGGATAAAAACAGGACAAAACAAGGAAGTGATGAAACAAACAGCTCGGCAAGGTCCTTGTCTGTCTAGTACAAGAAAGACATATTTGAGTGTGTCTTGTAGAATTGGGAGTGAAGACTTAAGACTAGCTTTCTGTGGGCATTTTATCCCAGGGCATCTGCCAGGTGCCTGTACATTTACTTACCTTGAGAGGTGATGGTGACAGACAGGGGCCAGCCTACCTATCAGAGCTTAAAGTGGGGGAGAGCAGAAAGAGGTAAAGAGAGCGAAAGACAGGAAACTGACGGAATCTGAATAATAATGTTGTACATAACATTTTTTAATGTTAATGCATTTCTTTATTATTATTTTGTATTCCTAGGTTATTCTGTATTTTCAACTCTCTCTATCAGAATTTGGGTTTTGAAAGAAAGACTACTATATGTGTGTCTCTGTCCTAAAAGGTGGATGACACTGAACAGCACAAATATCTCAAGGTAAATAGTGGGTTTCATTCTCATGAAGTAAAATAAAGGCCCATAGTAGACTCTGAGGTTAATTAACAACACAGAGATAATCTCTCTGGTCTGATCACCAGACCAACCAGAGCATTACTCCCCACCTTTCTTATCACCTGTCTTCTACATCTCACTATCTGTCACCTTGTAACCAAGGCCTAACAGCTGCCTGATGCATATCAGTTCAGGATGGGGCTGATGGGTACATCCCCCTTTGTTATCTGAGGGTATTTACTGTTTGTACCATCTGTGACTAGCTAAGACATACGAGTGAATCTTCACTGTGAAACTTGCGTCTCTCCATTGATGCATCAATGTAATAAAATAAAACCTTGCTTGTTCCTGATTCTCCAACCACCATGCTGACTGAGTCTCCAAATTCACCTGTAGTAAATGATGTACTGTCAAATGGAGGTTCCACTGAGATATAACATTCTGGATATTACTGGATTTGGATTCCTGAGCTTGTGGGTAAGACTTTCATCACCCTTTGGTTGACAGAACACTTTTAGATGAATACATTGAGTAGTGCTCATATTCTGTTAGAACCTACTGTAGGTTAGGTCCTAGAGTGACTGTTTTTAGTTTTTTTAAAAAACAGAGTATGACTTCTTGTTTGTGGGTGTGGACAATGGATTTTATTGATTCTGCTACAACTTAGCCATGCTCTGTATGTCTTGTGGGTGCAGCTATTGATGTGACTTCAATAGATCTGTAAACTCTGCCTGAGTAGAAAGCAGGGTTTTTGGTTTCCAAACAAGAGTATTGCTTTGTGTTTGTGGGTGTAGACAAAGTTATTCCACTGATTCTGCGAACTTTGCTGCACAGGCAAGTTCATGTTTCCAAACAACTTAGTTTACTTGTGGGTCAGCTGTGAAATTGATTATGCTGTTAAATACTCTAGGGGGACTGCTAAAGTACCTGCCTGTGTGATATGAGTGCTGTCTGTGATCTAAAACTGTACATGAGGTCAAAATTTAAACTCCAAAATTCTGATTCCTGTTGACCAAAGAGTATTTACTGTTTGAACATCTCTGACTAATTCAAAGGTACGCGTGAATCTTCACCGTGCAACTTCTGTCTCTCTATTGATGCATCAATGTAATAAAATAAAACCTGGTTCCTGATTGTCCAACCACCATACTGACTGACCCTCCAAATGTATCTGTAGTAAATTATTTATCAAAACACATCACATTGTAGCACACACTCACACAGAGATACACTTCACACACCCAAACAATTTGTTTTAGTGACAAAACCAATAACAAAAAAAAACAACAAAATTAACTTTATTAAAAAAACAAGTTTATTTTTACTGTACTTAAGGAGGAGATGATGTCCTTGGACAGTTGTATGAAGTTACACAGTTTGATGTTTTCATTAGTGTGACTTTTCAGTGATATTTGTGAACTGGGACACAGGGAGCTCCTTGACCAGATAATATTGATGCCATCTTATAAACCTTCATAAACCTAGGTGGCACATTTATTACACTGCCAAACATCTGCTTCTATTTTTTCCCCTGCTGCATTTTGAAAGGGATAAAGTCTTCTGTAACTGAAACTAAATGTTGAGGGCTAGCAAAATGTCGACCAGCATGCATGATCCTAACTGGGAAAAAATGCTATGTCATGAAAACTCTTATTTATAATTCCATAGTGTAAAATTGTAATATGTATACGCAGAAATAATATAACAGTGACTACATAATACTGTACAATGCATGTGTCTGTATTATACATAGTAATTTGCCTACTTAAAACAACAATTTTCATGCAGATTTAGGCTGAACTGACAGTTCCAGAACAGGCCTGCCTTACAGTGAGTAAGTGAGTACTGTCCTGTTCGTTAGTGGCCCATGCAGTTTCATACACAGTCTCGCTGGCTCTTTCTGAAGCCTAGAGACACTATAGGATGCAACCAGAAAAACAGAGGTTCATTTTGGTTTATCATACATGTGTTCTAAAAATGTCAACTCCACACAAACTTATTAATCTGACTGTGTGTTTGTGGACAAAACAATCATCGTGCAGTGCAGGGCAGCATAGAACTTGAACCAATGCTGTTATTTTCTAGCCTGGTAAAGCAGCCCCTCGCACTTCACTTTGTTTTGTACAGAGGATCTGTCTCTGCTGTACTGAGAAACATTTTTCTTCCTGGAGGTGTGGACTGAACAATTGGATCGGCCTTTACCCAATTCTTAACATCTAATTGTGATGTAGACAATGCACCAGAATGTGAAGGACGTTACAAAGCTTTCCGGAAACTAACAGACTAACAACTAACGGAGCAAGTTGGAAGATTGAACTATTCCTGAATCCCGTACAGAGTAGGGCCACGACGTCTCTTCAACAAATGAAACTCCTCAAACATTCTTCTTGCTCCAACTTTAATTGCTTGATAGTCCAAAGCATTGGCACAACAGACTAAATGGCCTTGCTCTCCACTGCCATTGCTGATCTACATTCACAGATAGACTACAAGTGAAATGTAGCGCACATAACCACTCACGAACACTCCCTCTGTCTGCTGATTGGCTAGGCAGGATTCTGCCTACAAACAGCCATTTCAATGAGACCTGTGTGAGAACCTCTGTACAAAAAGAAGTGAAGGGGGTTTACCAGTGTAGTTATTTTCCTCACCAGCCATTTTGTCTTTGTGATCATGAAACCCTGGCATCAGCAGTCCAGTTTGTCCTTTGAGGACATCATAGAGGAGAACATTCATACCCATTTTTTGTGTTATTTCTGTTACATTTTACTGCACTCGGGCCTCTCCTCAAGAAAATCTCCCACCCCCTGTCTCTGACACCCCATCTCCCCATCTGTCTCTTTCTTTATGTCATCAGTCACTCTGATGTGTGCCTCTGAAGCTTGTTAAAGCACCCTTCTGTCATTTTTTTAAAGAAATTGTCAGTTTTTTCGAGCTTCCTCTTCCCACCTTAAACTGTCATCCTTGAGCTTTTGCTCAGAGTGATGGTAATACCTTCGTGTCAGTTCATGCAAGTTCAGGCTTTGATGGACACAAGTCGAAGCAATAGTATCAGTATGTTTTTGAAGACACCTCAGAATCTGTCTCTTCATCAGTCTCATTAGGTCCTGATGCAAACGCTGACAATATGCTTACAGTAAAACAGTAATAGTGTAAGACATGTAAAGCCATTTTTAATTGGCTGCAGTGAATATTTGATGGGAATGAAAAGGGTATTGTTTGAATCCTTGTTGGCTCAGGCTGTAGAAATATCCTTGTGGGATATGTAGGACATATTGACACAGTACACGAGTACTTCAGTGGACTACAAATGGGATATGAGTCAGTTTTGATGTTTAGCAGTTTTCTGGATTTCAGAATACTTCCTTCTCCACAGCAGAAACTTGCAGGGAATTTTAGTCAAACTCCTGCCATTGTTTGTGTTTCGATCATCCTGAATTTGTTTTCCAGGAATGGGAACAAATAAAGTATATACATTGTTGTAGGTATTTCTTAATGTTCCTGAAAACAAGGTTAGTAAACTCAAGACAGAAAGAAGGACATCAGCAGTATTAATGGTCAAACGTGGATGACCATGATATAATAATAAGGGCTTTTATAACTTGAAAAATTAGATAGTCTTGGAGTCTCTCCTGGTTTGCTGCTTCCCATCCAAAGATCACACTCTGTGATGTTAATTACAATCTGTTATGTCCAGGAAACACTCCTCAACAGTATTTTTTTTCAGCTCACCCAAAATTGCAGTTTGATTTAGACAATGTGCCACAACTTACAGCTTAATACAACAGTTCTACCAAAGAAGGATATATGAAAGAAGTACGAAAGGCTGTTTGGGCATATAAATATGTTCACTCTAACCTGCCTGTTTATTACATGTTAATTGGTGTTTTTAATCCAAATGTTCTGTATCTTCGCTCCATGCACTGTAAAACACTAGCTGCTCCTTACTGTGAATTACTGTAATGAAATGTTAATGTTCTTCTAGTCAATGTTTGAGGTTTATCAAATCCAGGGTGATTACTATAAGTGAAGAATCTGAGTGGGGATATCTTTGGATATTGGCCCTTTTTTTTATCCAGTCAGAAATTTATGAAACATTTCACTGGGCATAACTGTTGTATAATTGTCTTCACACTAGCTCAATGGGCATCTTTGGAAGTCAGCCAGGTTGTTGTATTTTTACAGAACCAAAAGTTGAACTGTATAAATGGCTGTTAATACATTTATTTAAACTCAATTTTACAGTCTCACTTGTTACCAACGTTTGGATGCTAGTCAGCAGGCTAGTTGAGTGATGTTTGACAGCACAAAAATCAACACATGTTAGTTCTCTGTTCTGACAGTTAATGCTGTTGAAGTGTTGGTTCCAAATTCAGGTATTAAATGCTGCAATCCCGTAGTTGTGCCATAATATTGCTACAATATGCTACAAGTCTTTTAGGGATGTCCTGTTCTACAGTGGAAACACAACAGCCCGAAAAGGCCAGATTAAAGCTTCTTTTTTCAAGGACCTACCCCACCGACCTGGAACCGCTCCAGAATCATGCAGTGGAACTAATACTAAAATTAAACAAAGAAAACACCAATTTTTGGATTACATTTTATGCTGTTTCTCCTCCTCATGACTTTGTTGGCAATGATGTTGTATCACATTAAGGTTTGGTAAAGCAAACAACAAGGTCTGATGCTCTTGTGTTGGCCTCTTGTGCAATGCCAGGATGGCAGTGCATCACACACAGGGCCGGCTTTCTATGTCTGCCAGTGGGGATTAGTGGATGTTAAGGGCCCAGGCAGCTGCACGGGGACAGTGAGATGGCTTTTGAAGCACCATGTCGAGGATTCTTCTTTTGGGATCCTTTTGTGCGTAATGAGCAGTGGAGAATGTGCCATGTGGAGGAACGGCAGGCAGCATGTTCCTATTTCTGCTACCTGCACTTATGTGATTGGGTCTTCAGACCCATGTCTACTGTACTGTACATTACCTGCTCATATCCCTTGGTGTGGCCTAAATGTGTGACTATGAAGACTGCACACCTCACATCTGAAAAATACTATAGGATTGTGGCAAAAAATGGTACTTCAGGGACAAAAGCTAAAAAAAAAAATCAATAAATAAAAAACATTAACAATTTTTAGGCTGTAAATTAAATTTAAAAATGCAAATATTCTGGCTGCACTATTGCTGTCAGTGGCATCCGTATTACAATTTAAGATTCAAGTTTCCTTTCTCATATCTCATCCTTTATCACATATCAGGACCATTTTATGATTGCATGCAGTATATTTCTTACATACAGCCCCCTTAGAGAAGCTATATGGAAGAGAACAAAGACAACTCTTATGCATTATGTTATTTATAGAGTCCATCTGTCACTGCATTTCGTGACACTTGGGCACTTTTGTGTGAATACGCATTACAGCCCACATAAAACAAGTATAAAAACTGCCTCCGAACGGCCAAACATCTCTCCCTACATCTATGGCAGTCGCTATGGCAATAAATGAGCAGAGAGCTCTGCTGTGATTTGATCAAATGTGATGAAAATGACTCTTGGAGTGGCAGTGGAACGGACAGCCAAGGGGCCATAATTACTTATCAAATGTGGCTAGCATGCTGCTAAATCATCAGCTGTCGCCTCGGGCACGAAAAAAAAAATAAAAAAATGAAGCATTAAAATTGTGCAGCAAAGGTTAAAAAGTCTTTTTGCCTGAAAGGACTATTATTCTTGAATGAGCCCTCAAATTCCATAACTTTGACCTGCGGCCAGCCGAATGTATTCATCTATCTCATGGTCTGTGCTCTGGATGAGATATTATTATGCTGGAGGACTATCACAGCAAGCAGCAGCATGGGGTTTCAATAGCGAGAAAACATCACCTGGCACCTCATCTTTTCGGAGTGAAGAAATTCTTCAAGTTTTTCTTTTCAACTGCTTGAAGAATTCTTTTTGTTCTTATGATTCGGAAACCAAAGCATGTCTAAAATTAACCTAGAGTGAAAACAGACAAATTATAAATATTGCCAGCAAACCTGTAGACTGTAGTACATTTTAGATTCATTTAGCAGTGATCCACTGTAATTTTTAACCATATTGAATTTTCGTATTTGTGTTTTTTTGAATGAAAGCTTTAAGAACTACTGAATTAGGTTTTGGATAGTGTGGCTACGTGAAGGAAACACATGTGCCCTTTATTCAGTAGAATACTTTTAAGGCTTATAAAGACTTGTGGTACCAAAACATAGAGGTCTAAAATTACATATTTTCTGAGAACCTGATTTAACCTTATAAAAACAATTGCATTGTGCATCTAAGCCATGTTTGTTTGAAGGTTTGGAAAATGACCATGTTGAACCATTACCTGGTCTTTGATCTTCAAAACAAAAATCATTGACACATTTTAGTTTGATAATTACAGTCATCAATATGAAAATGTGGCTTGTTTTTTGTCAGGTATTATTATGATTATTAGCCCTGCTCCAGCATAATTACAATAATTATACCATCACTGGACATGGCACATGACACAGTTAATTACAACAGAGAAACTGTAAACCTCTGTGACCCTCTTGTTTAAATGTGCTACTGCATAGCTACAGGGCCACTTGCACCTAAAATTTGAAAACCTTTAAGGTTAAAAATGTATTCTTAGTGTTGGGACTAGTTTAATATAAAACTAATTTAATATACAGAATTAAAGGAAATAACTGTTTGTTTTACTTTTGTATTGTTTTACTTTTTTCAAGACAGTTAATTAACATTAAACAGCATTGCAGGTGTCAGGGAGCAAACCTAACAGTACTTGTTGCACAAAAGTGTAGGCTAAAAAAAGTCAAGATTGTGTTAATTAAACAAACTTCTGAACTTCTGACATCAACAGTATAACTAAGAAATAAACAACAATAATACTAATAATAACTTCAAAAAGTCTGTTGCCCATATACAATAAAATAAACAATGGCTATCTATTCCTGGGAATGTAAAGTTTCTGTCAAAAGATAATTAATCAAAATAAACGTGTTAATGTGCCAACACATTCATGGAGTGCCAAGCAAGGTTGTACTGTAACGATAGGGGCGAATATGGAGATTTGGAGAAACCCCAGTGGAGAGCACTGACCACTGGAGCCCAAAATGACCCATCAGTGGGACCAGTGCAGTATGCAGCCCCTTATTTCATGGGCTAGGAGCATTCAGCTACTGCCTGAGCAACACATCGGGGTTGGGGAAGAGAAGGGCATCCAAAGCTGTGTGTGTGTGTGTGTGTGTGTGTGTGTGCGGGTGTGTGTGTTTGTGTGTGTGGGTGCGGGTGTGTGTATGTGTGTGTGTGTGGGGGTGTGTGTGTGTGTGTGCGGGTGTGTGTGTGTGTGTGTGTGTGTGTGTGGGTGTGTGTGGGTGTGGGTGTGTGTGAGTGTGTTTTACAGGAAGAGAAAGAGAGAGGGATAGAGAGAGAGAGAGAGAGACTGAGCCAGAGACTGAGCGAGATGGAGAGAGCAAACAAAAAAAAAGTAAGAGATTGTGTGATCTGGTTGTACTGTATTTGTTGTCTATAGACAGACAGTAGGTCACTGTCACCGAACACATACAACCTTCCACCTTGGACCTAATGGTGAAAGGGAATTATATACTTTTATCAGTCACGGCATCGGTCTGTAATGCCAGCCACACACTTCAAATGAGCCCTTGTTCCCTCAGACCAAGGAATAGTGCAGTTTAATCAAACCAGCATCGGCAGTGCACCGAGGACACAGGCTCTCCCACCTTCTAATTCAATAGCTTCTTTTTTTCTCTCTCGCAAAGGAGTGGCGATACTTCACGGGCACGCTTTATTTTTCTCCCATCTTGCGGAAAGACACTGCTATAATTAACTATTGTTCTTCGTTTTCTTCAGGCCATCTTTCAAGGATAGTGTTCCCTCCTCTGACAAAGAAACAATAAATGTACATTTTACAATTAAATGTGCAAGAAAAATGTAGGAGAAAATCTAAAGGGGAAAATTCAATTTTAGTGTTCTCTGGTCATTCTTAAAAGTACTGTAAGGCATTTTGCCCTCACTTAAATAACTCAATCAGATTGGGTCCAACCTCTCTTATTTTATGTAGATTAATCTGAGGACTTGCCAACTTAAAGTCAAAAGTGAAAGTCTGTTTCAGTGCAGTTTAATAATTGGTATTTCCCAACTGCAAAGTCAAAAGTTAAAGTCTGTTTCAGTACAGTTTAATAATTGGTATTTTACTTCTGCACAACCCCCGAGGCTGCAGTGGTGGCAGATGGTTGTTTTCTAAATGTGTCATAAATGTAAAATGAGAATAGACAAGTGTGTTGTCGAACACCAGCAGGAGTCATTCTTGTTTCATAGTTTATGGGGCATAGAGTATACATCAAAGGGGACTGTATAAATGTGAAAAGTGGAGGATTTTCCAGAATGCCCACAACTACACTTAAAGGAGAAGTTTGGTGTGAATGAGGTTGTTCAAGATCACAGAGTGCTGTTGGAAGGAAAACAAATGATAACATTTGATGCAACATAGACCTAATAAGGAATTGCTAGCTGATAACTGAATGGGGTATAGGGGAATGAAACTGAAAGTTATTTTTTCTATGCCCCATTCAGTTAGTGTAAGTTAACAGTTCATTATTCGATCTATGTTGCATCAAATTTTCTCATTTTTCCTATCAACAGCACTCGTTGACCTTGAATAATAAAGCCACGGATTGATTCACACCAAAGATCTCTTTTAATTCCTCAAAAACCTGGGTCTTTCGGCTAAGTGATCAGAAGCAGGCCTGTTCTCAGAAAAGGAAACAGCAAAGTAGACTTGGACTTGTTTTAAAAAAAGAAGAAGTTCAGACAGTGAGGAGGAAAGGGGTTCTTTGGCCTGCTGAAACCAAGATTGAACTGTCTGGCCTCAATTCTAAGCACCATGTCTGAAGGAAACCCTGCACCGAGCATCAGCTGCCCAGTATGTTCCCAGAGGGGGAGCATGGGGGTGTTATGCTGTGGGGGTGTTTGTCTGTGGCAGGGACAGGGCAACTGATTAGGGGTTAAAGGAAAGCTCAATGGAGGGCAGTACTGATATATTTCCTTAATGACGACCAGGTCCAGAATAGAATGCTGCAGGCTTTAAACTAGAAGAAAAAGATTGACTATCCACAGAGGAAAAGGTTAACTTTTTTAACAGGACAATGACCCCAGACACAGAGCCAAGACAGTGCAGTGCAGGCCTGGCTCAGGGACAGCCCTGAATGTCCTTGCGTGTCCCAGCCAAAGCAATGACTTGAGCCCATTCAAACGTATCTAAAGAGATCTAAAAATGGCTAACATCCGATAGCCCGGATCCAACTGGGCTCCAGACGATCCACAGAGATGAATAGCAGAAAATCTCCAAATGCTGGTGTGCAAAGCTTGTCACATCAAGAAGATTCAAAGCTGCTCAACTTGATGCATCCAAAAAAAGGGGGGGGGGGGGGGGGGGTCAAAATGCAGATACCAGCACAGAACAAAAAATACAGACACAAATGTAGCCTCTCTCTCTCTCTCTTGCTATCTCTCTCTCTCTCTCTCTCTCTCTCTCTCACACACACACACACACATACACACACACACACACACACAGAGCACAGCTTTAACATCAGCCAACAATGAATATTACAAAAGTATCCAAATATATATTTCTTTTGAAAGCCTAGTTGCTAATACAATCAATGGCCTACTTAACCTAGCAGTTTTTATTTTCCTTTAGTGCAGCCTTTCTTGACTTTCAATGGCTTAGTTGGCATCTGCTTTGTATAGGATGGAGTTGAGTCACTAGAATGTGCTAAACCTTGTTCAAAACATGATCGTTATTGTCTGATGCCTGATTGCTCCCCATGGCTCTACTGGAGGACAGCTTTATAACAGAACTGCAAGATGCACTGTCAACCTTAGTACTCTGTTTCCTTAACAAAAACAATTGCTGTTTAAACATAGTACTGTACATACACACATAAATAGATAATAATTGGGCGTGATCAGGAGTAAACTCCAATTATATTATCGATCTACCAATTTTATTGTTACAGCAAACCAACGTGTTGTAAAGAATGGCCTTGTTTAATTCATGCCCAAAGTTCACGGATGTATCCATTCACTGTGCAACTAGCATCTTGTACAACAACAAACGTCAAGGGCTCTTCAACCAACTTCAGATGTCTCTATGAAACGCTCTGGTTTATTGGCTTGGTGACTTTGTGTCCCCTAGGTCCACACAACAGTTTATAATGGGAAACTGAGGGAGGAACATCCGGGGGAAAAAAGCCCTTCTGTCCCAGACAGGAAGTAAAACTTTATGAAGTGTGTCCAGCAGTCAGTGTTCTCATATTGCATGTCTCTCTGTGGGGCTCAGTTGACCTTGTCTTTAGTGCTATATGGGCTCTGCTGTATTTTATCTTGTCACGTTTTCTTTTTCCTGTCCCTTCTGTCACATGGTGCTTAGAGCTTTCCATGCGTTTTTTTCTTTTCTTTTCTTTTCTTTTTTTTCTTCTTTTTAATGGATAATGCAACCTGGCTCATTGTGACAAAGACCTCACATGACTTTCAGCATGACACCTCAGATTCTAACTTTGCTGTGTGATTTTTGCCCAATTTACAAGCTAAAGTAGGGTGATTTAGGCCTCCTTCCCCTCCTGTTTGATAATGACATGTCCTGAATCTGGCAAAGGAGCACGGTGACAGATAGTAAAGAGTGCTAACCGTGCTTCCAGAGGAACCATTAATGGGACAAACGATGTCTATAATGTCATTAACAGCAAGTGCAGCAAGACTAACAGTAAGGCTCTGTTTGAAGGGCTATACAGCAGCTTGTAGTGTGCCTCAGCTGCAGTATTTAAGGGGATATTTTCATGAAGACTTAATACGGAAAGCTTTTCCAAATATACCTGCTATTAGGATCCGTTAGAGTTCAAAAAGGGTTCAGGGCTCTGAGCTTTACACGTACACCTTCTGAGGGGGAAGTCCTGTCTTAGTCATAACCTTTTCACCAGTCCCTGGTGGTGTAAAAACTCTTTAAACTATCCTCTTAAGCATGACATTTAACGTATTACAGCATGCTGGCTTTGGACCCTGTAGGTTCTCTGCCTGGCAGGCCACCCGTAGTGTGGGATTTGCCTTGAGCCGAAACAGAGTGCCACACTGAGGGCAGCTGCATAAGAAGTCTCTCTGCCTCCCAGCTGCTAATATTTCCTGTAGTAGTATATGAGTCAGTGTCATGCTCCTGCAACTACACAACTCCAAGTCATTTTATATACAGTGGTTGACTGTATGACTACCAAAAAATGAATACATTCTATTCTATTTTATTCTATTCTATTCGATTCTATTCTATTCTAAATAGGTCGTTCCACTGTAAGACTGTCAATCTATTATTATTATTATTATTATTATTATTATTATTATTATTATTATTATTATTATTATTATTATGCCTACTTCTGTGGATATGTTAACAATGGAAGAACTAAAACAACCTAAATACCATATTCACTAACTCCTCCAAAAAAAAAACAAACGACTCCCTTCATTTAGTCTAGTGTGTGAGAGGTTTCCTGCTCCAGTGAGCTGGTCTCCAAGGGGGCCCCGTAAATATTATTCTGGGCAGGTGTCCTCATTAGTCAGCTTCTCTCATAGTCTGTGCTCTGTGAACCATAATCAAGAAGGGGCTTTGCTTTGTTACCCACAAAACATAAGCACTGGGTTTTGGTAGTCTTCCTAAGCCTCTCCACTGTCAAAAGGCAAAATCAAAATATCTCCATATGATGCTCAACTGCTTAGTTGTGAGTTGGTTGTTTTGTCTTAGTAAGTGTTCAGGTGTATATTCATGAGATACATACCTTCTCTTGAGTTTCTAGACAAGTTTTTACCTTTTCCGTCTTGGTGTGAGATTGTTTATACTGCTATTTAAATTGTTCTGTGCCAATTTTAGTCTGCTCCTTGCCCTCTCTCTGACCTGACAGTCAGCTGCAGTCTTGTGAAGCTCATTATTGCTCATGCACTCAGCATGGCAAACCTTGGCTACCTTATTTACACCTCTGAGTAAGATTCCCACTTCCGGTTGCCATGCCGACTTACAGTTCTTTATTAGGTGAGTGAAAGCCTGTCTGTGTTACTAATAATTGATATATTGTACTTGTCCACTGACAACCACTATGTATCTTTGTAATTGTTGGTTTGTTTTTGCAGCTTTTAAAGTTTTTATCTGTTAAGATCTTGCTGCCAGAAGTTGTGCAAATACTAACAAAAGACAACAACTGTCAATTATGAAAGTGAGGCTAGAATTAATTAATATCGTTAGCTTGATAGCATAATTGCCTAAGTCATTTTTTGGCCAAATTGAGATTTTTGCACAACTTTACTCCCCTACCACTTCTGCATCATCCTGTCTGTCTGTCTATGTCATTGGTCAATCACAACACTCATAAAAGTAAAAAAAAAACATAGCTGCCTAAGTCATTTATTTGACTTAGGCAGTTTTACCATTGGACTTAGGCAGTTTTTATACAATCAATTTGACTTAGGCAGATTATGCCTATGACTTAGGCAGTTTTTCTGAGAATATAAAATAAACATTACATCTTCTCAGCCATTTTGCATACGTCAAAACTGCCTAAGTCACTTTTATTTGATAAAAAAAATGATGTTCGGTTTTGTTCTTTTTCCAAACTTTTTCTCACATCTACATGAATGTTCTGTGAAAATATCAATAAAAAATATGCATGTGATTTTTAGAAAATGTGTTTTTTCTTGTTTTCCAAAAACACAAAAAAATGACTTAGGCAATTATGCTATCAAGCTAACGATATATTGATCAGACAGTAACTATTTGTAACCTGAAGTGACACGTATATAAACAATGCTGTCAGGGGTTGTCAGTTCTCTTCATCTGAAAACATCATACTTCCTATCTTGTTCTGGCTTTCATGTTCAGAAATCTAAAAGTTTTACTCTTCACAGCTGTAAAAGCTAAAAGAAGCTCTATTCTCAAACACTGGATATGATCATATGCTGTATACCAACATGTGCAATGTTTACATTTCATGCATTTGACTTAGCTGTGTGTTTTGTTTGTGTGGCCTCTGCATTGGCACAGACAAATGTGTGTCATGTGTGGGCACTTCTGGCTTACTTTCGAAATGGGACACACCTGAATCTCCCGGCCTGCACACACAAATCTTCGCCCAAACTGCTTAGGCTTCGGTTTGGGACAGTGATAAAGATCTGCAGTAGCGTAAACAGCTGTGCGAACCTGGGGCCACATCAAATGTAGTTTTCTCTTCATTCTCTCATAGCACAAATGTCTTTACCACTCACATGGTTGTGTAGCAGCAGCACTGGAAAGAGAGAGCTCAGCTGTTGAGGGTGTGAGTATTTGAAAGTCCTCTCAAAGGATGTGGGTAACACTTTCTATGAAGCTTGCATTCACAAGACTCTATAAACACATTCAATATAACACCAGTGGGAGTGAGAGTGTTTGTTGATATCCTTACGGGTGTGGTTTGGTTTGGCCGCAGGCACGAAGCTGAAAGCTGAGTGAGATGAGTAACCACAGTGTCATATTGCTTTTATACAACAGTTCTATTGTCAACACAATTAGTGTATAGGCACAATTTTAACATTGGTTTTAAAGTTGTATTTCATTGTATTTCAGTTCGCTCCAGTCTCCGCTCCACAAAATAGTTCCAGTTTGAGTAACCGGCATCTGTGGTTGCTATGCAACAAGTGTCCTGCACATTGATTTGGACATTCCCCTGTGTCGTGCAGCCGGTGAAATATGATTGTTGTCGTTGTTCACAGTCCGAAGTAGGCCTAATGCACAGCTGCACAGCTGCACAGCACACCCTAAAAGGCTTATGCAGAGATTGCGGTCTTATAACTTCACCATAAGGGTAAACTTCCTATCAACAGTACATGCATGTATTACTTTCTTGTTCAATCTTTGCAGAAATCAGTCAGCTAACACTCTTGTTTCTTCTTTTAAGTTTACCTGTCCTGACTGGTTCCTGGCTGAGATATATACGTGTATATGTTTGATCAGTGTTAACTTGGCTAACTTGGGTTAGTTTCATGGTTCACTTGGTTAAATTGAGTTAGTTTCATGTCTGCTCCGTCCAGCCCTGATATCTAAAGGAGCCCTATCTCTGTGTTGTCATCGAAGTGTTTGACTGATATTAATTGTGTTGTTTCTTTGAAGATGTAGGGGAGGCTGGGGGAGGCCATGGGGAGACCCAGCAGCCACTGCAGAGAGAGGGGTAATAAAATGATCAAACACACACTGGGGACAGAGGCCTAGTGGATAAACATAACACCCCAAGAAGCTGATGATTGTTGGGTTTTTTTGCGTGCCAAGAGTTTCCGTTGCAAACTGTTTCATTCGTTTCTGTTCATTTAATTTTTTCACAGATTTTTTAAAACACATAACATAACTGTGCCAACATAACTGTGAACACCATCTTTAATCCTATTATTATTGCTGAGTCTCTTGAAACCAAAAAGTGTCTATTACAGTTTTTGCCTATTGCTTAGACACTAAAACCCAGTACTTAAACCAAAGTAGCATAACTTGAAGTTGTTGTTGCTATACTGGAAACAAAATGTGCCATATCTTAAACAAAAGTTCTGCCTAACACTGTTGTGGCATTTCAGCAACACACTTTGTTCCTCATACAACACACTTGCAAATGTTCACTGCACACTTTTTCATTCATAAGACACGCCGTTAAAAACGGATGCCTCATCATACCATTTGGAAAACACACATATCCAAAACATAAAACACATTGGATGATTGGTTAAACATTGCTTCACACCAGAAAACCCTTACCTCCAAAACTGGACACCAATTAGTCAGCAACAAAAAGGCCTCAGTTTAGGCCTTTTTGAAAACTGCAAGCATGGATGGAGGGAGAGCCCGCGGCAGAGTAAGAACGAGAGGAGGACGAGGAGGAGGACGAGGGCAGCTTAGAGGAGGACAAAGAACTCAACGCATTGTAATACCAGATGACATTAGGGCAACTTTACTTCATGTGAAGTTGATGTTGTTACAGTGTATTATGTTTTTTGAAGTGCTTCTGAGCCTACTATTGTTTCATTTGGTTTTTATTTTTACTTTGTTTTACAGTAGTTTATGTACTGAGGGCTTTTTGAGTCTACATCATTGAATATTTCTGTTTTGGGGTTGTTATGTGCCTTATTTGCTTTGCGGAGCTGAATAAAACACAGTAACTGAAAGAGTGGATTGTTTTATGTAAAGTACACTAGTGTGTTATAGTTGAGTTGAACTGTCTTACCATTTGGTGCAAGTTTGTGTGCTTTGCCATCAGAGTTACATTTCGACAAAGGATTGTTAGGTTTTTTTTGTTTAGTTTGAGTTTTGATAGCAGAGTGTCATTATGGCATAAATGTGAATGGTTTATTTCCAAGTGTTTTGGGTTTTGAAAATGTGTGTAGGGATTTTACTCTATGAGTCAAATTTTGAAAAATGTGTGCAAGCAATAGGCAAAAACTGTAATGAGTACACAACAGACAAGCAGTATGTTAGGTCAGTGTTGAGTCAGTGTTGACAAATTACAATAGTAAATGCCCCTTTAATTAAGTCATACAGGTAGCATTACTTTATTTTATTAAATTTGACTTAAAAATGAAATTGACTAATACCAATAAAAGGAGGCACATAATCAGTAAGAACAAGTACATACGCTACTGTATAGTTAAAAGTCCTTTCTTTGGCAAGACATTTGAACAGGTTACATTAGGTAAACCGTAGACATGTGGCTTACTGTATTTGTGCCACAGTATTGTCACGGACAAATCAAAGATGGCTGTCGCGCGCGTTAGCACAGTGGTGGGAAAATGTCCGAGCGGGACACAGAGGCATATTGAAGGGGACTGGGCAAGGGTGCGGAGGGCTCTGAGTCAGAGGTCGCCTTAGAGAAGGGTCAGCTCTGTAGCTCCGTTTGGCAGTACAACACTGGTCATTCAGAGGTGATGTAATCTGATGTAGATACCGTCGTGCTTTGAAATGCCGTGCCAATGTGTGTCTTAGCACTTCACTTCACAGCCTTCCAGTTCCCTCTGAGATGTATTTTTCTCTTTTCTCCACCTGAACATGAGCAGAGCAGAGGAGACCCTTTTTTGCTGTTTTTTTGTGGTCCTGTCTCTGATGTTCGAAATCCAAGAGATGAGGGTGTGATTCCAGGAACGGGTTAAAGAAAAGGCACAAAAAGCCCTCTCGTGTAAAGCGAAATGCCAAATCGGTCTCAAAAGGAGCCGAGCTGCATTCACTGCTCTTACTTGCAGTGCAGAGCTGCTGCAAGCTTTTGTAATGTGAGAAATCTGGAGGGAATATTGTGTTTCCTCATCCAGTCCTTTCTGAAAAGACCTCTCAGGGGACACAGAATGGTGGAAATAAAAATAACTTATAACATAAAGTAGAAGCCAAAAAAAGTGAATCACTTCTTAATCATCTGTCTCTCTCTCACTCTGACACTCTCTTTTTTTCTCTTTGACATACATACTTACACACACTCACACACACACACACACACACACACACACACACACACACACACACACACACACACACACACACATTCACTCACATGCCCTCTTCAAGATGTATCTTTTTTTAAAATTCAAGCAACCCCTCACCACCTGTTCTATAGACTTCTCACCTGATTAGAGTTTCTTTTACGGGGTGCCTGCACCTTTGAGATCACGATATGTCAGTGCCATATATTTAATTTCACCCACCTTTTGAAGTCTTGCAAAGGATATCAACTGTGTCATCAGTATGCAGGGGACCTGTGTGGCTGTGGATGTAAGAGACTATTGATGGCTGTGTAAATATAGATGTTCCTTTTGTTTCTTTTCCCACTTCTCCTTGTGAAGAAAAGACCTTACGGCTAGCCGATACACACTGCCTATTGTCCAACACAGCCTTGCCTGTTTACTTTTGCATATTGTATGTAAGGGCACTTAATTTGATATAGCGACAGACTTCTGGAAAAAAAATATTTTGTTTAATTTCATGACGACATTTCTTATGAAGATGCATAGGCCTGTCACCCTGTTTCCCATTTGCATGGTCTGCGTTGTACTGCAGTGTTGATTGCTAGCGCAGGCAACAACGTAGCTCTAGCCGGGCGACAGGTAATCAGCTCTGGCTGTGGCCCTGAGAATTAAGAAGTGTGGAAAGAGCTGTTCTGATTTTCTTGAGTTAATATTGGCAGTGTTTGACACAGAGCGCTACTCTCACTTTAAACCACTGACCAGGTGCCCGGTGACTCACACTAGCTCAGCTAAATAAATACATTCAGGTTTTTTCTTTCCCTCCGCGTTTCACTCACCACCAAATGATTATGTTATACGACCTGGAGACTGGAAAAGGACATGAGCCAAGATTCACCCAAATCCTCTAAGATGATTTTTTATTTTTTCTACTTTTTTTGCTTTTTTTAGACAGAGCTTCTGTAGTTCGGTAGCTCGGTAGCTCAGTATAATTATGTTGTCATAAATAATATTTAATATTATGGTTATTTACTGCATGAAAAGTTGCTTCCGCTGTTTATTCGAGCCATGTGTGTGTGCTCATGTGCTTCATTTGTCACACGAGAGGATGCCGCGCGACAGGTGGCCACTGCCACACACACACACACACACACACACACACACACACACACACACACACACACACACACACACACACACATGTGAGACTACAGATGGGTGACTGCCACTGTGCAGCCACAGCCTTCCCCATTTCCTGCTTTTGATGTTGACCCGTGATCTGGAACGTAGGCCTTTCAAAGAGGCATCATGAGATGAGATGATGTGAGTGTAAACATAGTGATCAAATGCAGCGCCCTTCCTCCGATGGCAGCTCTGATGTTCCAGACGTGCCGACGGCAGCTTACAGTGATCTAAAAGGCACCAGCCTATCTGGTTCATTTTTTCCCCAATGCTGTTATGTATTGCAGCAGAATGTTTTTTTTTACGGTGTTGAAACTGATGAAATGAGGAACTGATGAGCTACAGAAACCCAAAACATCTTAGGTTATATTTAGATTTATTTGGTTTCTTAGTGAAATTTTGCCAATGTTGTATGCATGTGTAACCTTTTTTTGTCCAGTTCAAGAGGATTTAGAGAATCTGGGTTTCAGCTTTCTGTCACACTTGTGTTTAAATTGCACACTAGAACTTTTGATCTCTTTTGGTCTCGTTCATCCATTGGTATGATTGCTGCATCTCAAATGTACATGGACACTAACATTAAAGATGTTATCTGTAGGATTGTGCTTAACACTGCTAATGCAGTTAAGTTTCAATATACTCCAAAGCATTGTTCCCCTTCTAGAGGCAAGTGGCACACTTTCTTTGACAGCACAGTTTCTTTACTGCTTGAAGTACTTCCAGCTGTCACAGAGTGTTTTTGATTGAGTGACATATTTCATAAGGTGCAGACTTTTATGACAGCCATCCTAATGAGCTCACGCATGGCCCATTAACGTATTTTAGAAATCAATTAAGCGGAACAGACAGTGGCCGTCGCTTTGATGGCATTTCTTTATCGGCAAAGTATAACATTGTGGCACTTAGACCTCGTTAAGGACATATAGTCATAACCCATTACAGGTAGCAGCAATAATTAAGATGATTCAAGTTGTGGTCCAATGAATGATAAGAGCAGAGTGAACATCACACGTCGTCTATTCACTGTATTGTTTCTTTTTTTCTCTTCAAAGTGGCTGGATGGGTTTTAGTGTGTTGGTATAATTGTTAATTTCAGATTTGTTAAAAAAAAAAGTTTCACACATATCAAACACAGTGACACCAAGTGTGATGTCAAATCAAAGTAAACTACACTGTACCCATTTTGCAAAGATTCTCTCACACTGCAGACAGTCTCTCTTCCACTTGGGCTTTCTTATGCTCTGCCTGAATACGCAAGGAACTAAAGGCCCTCGAGTCAAAGTATACAGATTATGCGTGGAGAGACACCCAAAGAACGATTAGGTCTGGAGGTCCTGTATCTCTTCATTTTATGGATGTGTGTCCCTCGGTCAGGCATTTTAATGCATCAAAGGATAGGCTACAGTCCATCAGTCATGAATGAGCTAGCCCCTAGGCCAGCTTCACCCAGATACAAACCATACACAGTAGCAACTAACTGAGTCTAACTGAGCTGGTTTAGTGCTGCATAATAAACTGAGACCAAAATTATGTCCATGCTCTTTTTCTCTGTCAGTGCACACCTTATCATGCTGCTAACTCACTTTTAGATGATTCTAGGAATCCTTGTTATTTAATGTTATTTAATTATTGATAAAATCCTTGATAAAATCCTCCTTCACCTAAAAGGGATTGTATGCCATAGAGGGTTCCAATCCATACACAGGTAACAATGGCCACTTTTTTCACATTTTCTCAAGTTCTCTTCTTTTGTGAGAAAAACATATTTTAGGAAGACACACACATATACACACACCAGTGTTCTGACATACTGAGCACCGGAGAAGCCTCTCAAAGCCTTTCAGGATTCCTCTGAGCTAGCTGAGGGGTTCATTATGACACACAAAAGGCCTGCCTGCACAGTAGCAATGCACTACTTGTCCTTCTCTGAAATTACTTCTTATGTCAAGAGATAAGTGTTGGAGAAGGCAAAAAAAAGAAAATTAAGCTCTGTATTATATATCCTCTGTATAATTCGCCCACATATAATTCAAGGTCTGCTTCTGTGAAGTCCGTTTATTTCTATTTGCAGGTCTAGACATCAACGGTTGCCTGGTTACCCTCGGCAACCCAACTAAGACAGTGGCAACGGTTTCATTACCCTGGTTGCCCCCTAAGGCAGCCATACTTGTACTGTATTTGTGTTATATGTATTAATATAACCCTGTAACGTTGCTTACAGTTCTGGACTTATCTGATTTTCATCAGAGGAGGTAGGCTGTGGCTGTGTAAGGCAGGAAGGCTACAGGGAGGCTAATGTTCTGCTTGGGTTGGATATATATACATCTATACATATATATATATATATATATATATATATATACTGTATATGAGCAGTAGTGGGACTATCCTGCCGTGTTTGTGAGAGGACACACACCACAAGGGAGCAAGAGAACTCTGCTGCAGTAACCCTCTGGCATTTTGCACCTTAGGAACCTACCTGTGTCACCCGTGTTACCTGTGCCCCAGGTCATTAGTAAACCGGCCTATTATTATGCATTAGCTATTGCACTGTGATTGGTGATGCACTGCTTTAAACAAAGCCATCTTATGTAACCTTTTATGCATATTTCAGATTTAATGTGTACAGTTTACCATAGGAATTGCTTGCCTTTACTAATTTGAACATAATTGGCATCATGTAAAAACTGCTGTGTGTTTACATCAATAGAATATGTCACATTAATGGAATACTGGGAATTGCAATTAGAATTGGTTTATCCCATTGATGCTGAGCTATTAGGTTCCCCTTTTAAACCGTTTATAATGTGACTGCCCAGACTACCTCTTTGATCTTTTGAGATCATAAATGGCTAAAATAAAATAAATTTACACTTGCCATTTTTATGTCAGGACGTCCTCTGTTTGTAGCAATGTTTGCAAGTGATTGTGAGTAGAGTGACTTCTATTGCAAACAACAATGCTTGATTAAATTATTCACTGTAGAAAACCAGGATGCCTTTGTACAGAGAGAAACAATGAATACTGAAAATAAGTGAAAAGTGTGCGTAATTAAGAGTGTGTCAAGTTAGGTATCAGTGAAGTGCAGCAAAGTCCAGCGAGTCAGCAAAATTGGTATAGATTTTAATTTTAACACACAATTTTAACATTTGTTTTAAAGTTGTAATTCATTGTATTTCAGTTCGCTCAAGTCTCCGGTCCACAAAGTAGATCCAGTTCGAGTTAATGGCGTCTCCAGTTGCTATGCTGTCCTATATATTGATTTGGACATTCTCCTGTATTGTGCAGCCACTGAGATATGATTGTTATTGTTGTTTACAGTCTGAACTAGGCCTAATGCAGTCTTGGGTGTCTTGTTAAAGTCTGCCATAGTGTATGAATGCACTCAATTTACGTTGTATCTTTGGCAGAGTGATTATCAACTGTGAAGAGTCACCCATGATATACAGTGGGATATCCTCACTCCTAGTGATGCTTAGAATGCGTCTAGTCCAATCAGAAATTGCTAAATAGTTTGACCGGACCTAACTGTTGCATAATTTATACATCATCTATATGTTAATAGCATTTCAAAAACAACACCAGTACACACACACACACACACACACACACACACACACACACACACATACAAATAGAGGGAGAAAGAAAGGGGACAAAAATACTCACGTTTAATGTGTGACTTAAAATGGTGAGAGCTAAACTGAATAATGTATGGGACTGGGTTAAGTTTAAGGATGTCCTAAGAAGATGAATAGTTAGCAGGATTATTTTACTTCAGTTAAGGTTGGAAAACATGTGGCTCTGAGTTGCTTTGGGTAGGAAATGTCTAGAAAATACTTGGGGAAATGAGAACGCCTTTGTTGGATGCCATGCCCCATACTACATTTAAATATCCGTGTTGAAAATTAAATCCATCCAGCCTTAAATATTACTTTCAAAGTGTTAGTGAAGTAACTAACAGATTTTCCCCTTAGTGCAAAACAAGCATTTAGGTTTCAACACATCCTGTTTGCTTTCTACCCTGTAACTGAATATACTCTCCCATTCATAATATCACTTTACTGTTGTGGCTGGACTGTGCAAATCTCATCTTTCTGTACTGAGAATTGGCAAGACACTCTATCCAAAATCAATATCTGTTTATTTTTATATTTGAAGTGCTCCCTTGTTGATATAAAGACGACATGGTTCTATGTATGCACATACATACTGTACATACGTGTACGTGTGTACATAGTTATATATATTTTTTCACACATAAACAATAGCTTATGCATTATGCTCAAGCATACACTTATGCATTAAATTCACATTGCTTGTGTGTCTACATTTTGTGGGTGACAGTTTCCTGAAACTGCATCCAGATTTTGCAGAGTCTTTTAATTTCTACCCACACCATAGCATGAAATCTAGTGCCACACAATAAAAATGTGAGGTGCTTTCATTCGCTAAAAAAAATAATTATTAAGTGAAGAGAGTCCTAAGCATACGAGGAAGGAATCGAGGAAGGAGTTTACTTTTCGCCCTCAGAAGTGAATCTGCGACTCTGACAACATAATGCAGTTAATTAAACCACTCACTGCTGAGGTGAGAAGACAGTTAGAATAAGTATGCAAGGATGCGATGTTCTGCTATTTTGACCCTGGCATTTCTTAACAAACTAGTATAGACATTGGTTTGCTTTAATTGCCACTATGGAAACATTTTTCTATCTCTCAGATTGGTAATTAGGTTGCTTATATGTTTAGCCCCTGGTGGGGATGCCTACATTACATCTCCGTATATGCAAAATAGCTACTATAGATTATGCAAATGAGCTTGGATGAGAGCCCTGGAAAATCCTATCAAAAGAGAAGTTATTTAAAAAGCCCATGTACTTCATATAGCAGATCAAATGAATAACACCTTTGAAACACATTTTGGCTTAATTTCTATCTTCATTTACAGCTTGGCTTGATGATATCTTGGGGTCTTTGTGAGTGGTCTTAATACCACTGAGGAGTAGACGTCCTGTGAAGTTACTTGTGAAGAGGCAGGGCCCCAGAGGACTAATCTGCTAAACTGTGCGATAAGCTCCTCAGAAGACTCACACCTCATACTGAACTTAAAATAAACTCGCAGCCAGAAATAATTAACTGAAAAGATGCAAAAGTGTGAACGTCAGATTTTCACCTTTACCTGGCTTGACCTGAGGGTGACACCGCTGGCCCTCCTTTGCAGCATTTTGGAGAGAGCTAATTGCCAAAGCGATGTGCAGTATGTTGTTTTTTTGGCCATGTTTGGATACTGCGGGCTACTTTTCCTGTTCCACCCCTCATCTGCATAATTAGGTAAATAACTGCACCGCACAGTTGGCTGCCTCTGCTCTCAGAGGTTGTTTAAACATGCCGCACGCCGCCGTGGATCATTAATTCTGCAGATACAATGGGATAATGAGTGAAACCTTGTGGCTCCGAAAAACACAAGCTGCTGTCTTTGCCGAATTAATCAGAGGCGGGGACAGGATGCAAATGACAAAGCCGAGTCGAGGAAAAAATATGAAGCTCGCCTGGCAATTATGCCTCGGTACAAGCAGGATAAATCATATTGATGTAAGGCACACATAGGTTATTTTGAATGTAAGAGCTAGGCAGTAATAATCTAGGACGACAGGTTTGAAGGTTACTCTGCATACTGTGTATGCAATAAAATGGATGGAGCTCAGTTTTTTTGTGTTGTGTTGTGGAGTAAAGTATTGTGGTGTTCACCAGATGCCCTGTTGACCAGTGCTACATCAGTGTGCTATCAGAAGCTGAATTTGGTTAGTGATATTCTAGGGCCCCAGTAATATATCTGTAAAAATGTGTATTACTCTACTGAAATACATTCAAAAGGGCAAACCACAGAATAAAGCTGTAACATAGCATTTGCATAATGCAGGTTTTTATTCAGCAGTACTCTCATTTTTGACACGTTCACCAGAAAAAAATGCAGCTATGTATAATATAATCGTGATATTAACTCCAATTCTGATGCAAAAATGGAATCTTGTTATTATTATTATTCAGACAGACAAACCCAAGCAGAGAAAGCAATCTTGTACTAGTTGTCTAATTGTGAGTATCAGTAATTCTTGCTGATACATACGCTATTGACATTGTGAAAATGTGAATGCGATCAATCTGCATAGACGGCAACACATATTATGCACAGAAATGTCTTGTAGGGCTGTCACCATTGTTATGCAGTAGAACAAATCACATAGCTGGCACACACTGCCTTGATTACTTTGAAGTGAGAGGGCATAGGACTTTGAGATAAAGTGCTGGGAGAACCTAATCAATATTCCTCCCTAGCTGCAGCGCTCCCAGGCATATGCAAATCCTTTGCTGTATAGCGCTGCCCCTCACACAGATGTGTAAATAGGTATTTGGATTCGATTTAAATCTGACCAGTTGCTAAAATTGAGGGCAGGATTACCAACAGTCCACATCTCAGTGTCTCCAAGGAGGCTTTCTCTTTGATGTGTCTGAACGTGGACCAAATGTTCCCTTCGCATGTTTCTCCGCACAATGGCTTTCCCCCCTAAGACTTTCATTTTTCGTCTCGATCTGGATTCATCTGGCCTGGGTGGGATTGTTGCGAGCCTCAGCACAAGAGGACTGATTAAGCTCTAAATCCCTGATGTGCGAAAAGTTGTTTTGTTGACCCTATGAGGGAGCGAAAATGACCCCCCGGGGGGGAGGAGGAAGGGAAAATAAGCCCCACTACGTCTGCCTGTAATGGGATTCGGGGTGGCTTGTTTTCCTGCGTGCTCCCCACTCTGTTCGCTGTAAGTGGAGGCGACTCGGAGACTAAAAGGTAAAGCATTTTGCCCACATGGTCGGCGTGTTCCACGCAGCTGACATTTTCAAACAGACAATCCAATCTTGCCAGTTAGATGGAAGTGCTTGGAGGTCAACATTCATCTGATCGCCTTTCTCTCTCTCACTCTCCTTTCTCTCTCACTCTCTCTTTCTCTTTCTCTCTCGTTCTCTTTTCCAAAACAAGCCTTGTTCTGGACTGGATGTTTCTAGCCTCCCAGCTTACACAGTAAATATCATCTTTTAGACCCTGACAGAGCTTGCATTTTCAGTCGCATGTACTGCAATTTGCATCCTTCCAGCGCAGGCATTATGGACTTGATTGGAGGCCGCACACAGCACATGTTTCCAGAGGTATGGAGGACTTGTTTTTGGTAAAACAGGCACATGCAAGAATAACTGTGTGTGCCAGAAAACATGTCAGCTTGTATATCATGTTGAATCTTTTATGGTTTCCTAGCATATCTGGGAATGCCTAGTTCAGCAAAAAAGAGAAGTCGTGATGTAGTATTGAACCTGGACTGCAGATTTAGTTGAAATCGATGGTGCATATGTTTGAGCAGATTAAGAAACCATTGATTTGGTTTGTAATCCTCTCTGAAGCGAATCATGGCACTCCCATGAGATTAGGCAGGTTTGTCTATAATGAAATATTAAAACCTATTCTATACAAGCCACTGTGCTGTGTTTTACTTGTCGCCATGAAAACATCACAGTAGGGTGCCATAAGATCACAGCAATCTTTAAGGGAACATATAAAAAAACTCTTTTTTAAAAACTCTTTTAACTAAATCGTCTCCATGGGGAAGTTCAAATAGTATTATTTGTTGGTTTTCTCCACACTGTAAACCCGGATTGTCAATACAACTCAAAACTTAAGTACAAAATTCATTTACTTAAACTTTTCAAATTAATTTAATTAAAATATTTAGTTAATGTACTCAAAACTATTGACGTAATCAGTTACATCAAAAGTTTTGAGTTGTATTAACTTATCCAGGTTTACAGTGCATGCACCCCATCTTTCTCCTCACTCTACCCCTTCACTCACATATTATCATTGCCTCACACCACTGTGTACTGTGTCATATAGCGCTGCATGGAAGGCCATCATTACAAAGGGAGATTGCTTCTTCTTGCAAAATGTCACAAATAAAGCTTGTACAGGGCTACTTGCAGTGAAGTCATTTCATTTGATGTGTTAAAGACCGAAAAGCTATTTTCATGGTGAAATGGGTGAGTCCTGCCATAACGCCCGGTTGACCTTTACTGTCAAATTGCCAACAGTCTCCAGGGAGCAGTTAGTGACAGGCTAAGGATGGGCTGTCCGTTTGACAGACAAGCA
Source organism: Setipinna tenuifilis (assembly GCA_030347295.1). Taxonomy (NCBI): domain Eukaryota; kingdom Metazoa; phylum Chordata; class Actinopteri; order Clupeiformes; family Engraulidae; genus Setipinna; species Setipinna tenuifilis. The sequence continues at coordinate 5,981,271 of CM059280.1, read as the reverse complement.
GCAGTTTATTGTGTACAGCAAGTCTGCCGTGCATTCCTCTTGACACTTATCATGGGTGTTGTCCTGTTGTGCAGTCTATTTACCGCAGAAAAAAGGAACAGGAGATAAAAAAATAAGGTAGATCTAACAGTTATCTCTTACTTCTGTGAATCCTTAGAGTTGATGTATACATTCACGATATACAGTACTACTGGTCGGCAGAATCTTTTGTCTGAAGGGCTAAAGCATGACACCAGTCCTTCTTTTTAATACATAGGTAAAAAATAATAATTAAAACCACCATAAACTTGGGAAATACATGATTCCACGTGGGAACTAAAGGCCTGTTAATGCAATCCAATCTCTGCTGTCCAAGTCCCCCCTGACTGGCTGATGAAAGTGCCAGTCAGGAAGTGCTCAGCTCCATCTCCCCGCCTTCCCCACAAGTGGATGTACTCATGTCAGTTTCCAGCACGCCTTGAAAAGCACAGGAGGACAGGACTTCAATTAAGTCTTCACTGTAAAACCGGATAAGTCAATACAACTCAAAACTTTTGATGTAGCTGATTACGTCAATAGTTTTGAGTACATTAACTATACATTTTAATTAAAGTTAACTTTAAAAGTTTAATTACATGAACTTGTACTTAAACTTTTAAAGTTAACTTTAATTAAAATATATAGTTAATGTACCCAAAACTATTGACGTAATCAGTTACATCAAAAGTTTTGAGTTGTATTGACAATCCGGTTTGTGAACTGCATAGAACTGTATTTGTGTCACACAGCCAGACATCCACAGACCCTCACTCCTAACGAAATGGTAAAGACAGTACAAAACAATTCCAGCATCCCAAGCTGGATGTTATGTTATGACCCCCTCTACTTTGTGTGAAAAAATGAAGGAAATCAGTCATTAAATCTAGTGTGGAGGTGGGTTAATCCAGTTATAATTCCTGCAGGGTCCTGGTGAATTTATATGTGAAAATAAACTGTTCTAGCAGCCTCCATATTAGGAATCATGCAATGGCTGCTTTCTTCCTAAAACAGTTGTTTTAAACTGCTAATATGATTACAGTGGTAACTTGCCGATATGTGTAAACATAATTAAGCAACACAAGTGTTTCCTAAAGTGTAGTACAACTAAACCTTTGCAAACTCTGTTGTTTAGCTGTGTAGTTTGAGCTGCAGCAATCACAATGCAAGACCCAGTACAAGACAGTGTCAAAGATTTAAATATTCAAAAAATGTTCAAATTTGTTATTACAAAAGTCTTTTCATTCCTGGTTGATATTTTGTGCAGCTAACCCTATTTATAATTGACTCAAAAGTAGAAATGCAGCATCACAGCTTTCGCTGCGCTGAGTTGGAAAAACAAACATTTTTCTTTCTTTTTTTTTTGGCCTCTAATTCACAAACAAGATTCAAACGATTTTCCTTTCCATTTGTGCACACAGAGAATGTTTTTGTGCAAAGCATTTAGAGATAACAAAGAGATGAGGAAAAAAAAACTATAGATAAAAAATAAACCTGTCACAGCTGTGCATCTAATAGATAAACACTCACACACAAAGACCAATGAAATACTTAAACAATACAAAATACACACAATAAATACACACTGTACAATAAAATAACACATTTCATAATGAGACTTTTTCTTCTCTTTAAAAAATTGCACATATTTGCAGGTTTCTTTCACTTTGTGCTGTGATGATAAAAGGAGAAGCAATAGGTAGGTGAGACAGATATGTGGTTACTGCATATCAGCATCCTACAGAGGTTAAATATGTTGTTCATTCTGCAATTGCTTTTGCCGTCAGTTACATTACATTACACTTAGCAGACGCTTTTATCTAAAGCGACTTACAAAAAGGAGGACATACTGTACGCTAACAGAGGTATAGAGGAACACAGAGTACGCAGACTACCTTCATACATACAAGGAGATGCATGTGTTTAAGTTTCCCAGAGCAGGGATACTACAGACACGCATACTTCCAGAATCATACAAGCATGAGGCACCTAGGGAGAGGGTTTGTTTAGTGGTTGTTAGTGCCGTTAGAATGAGGCTTGGACAAGCCTGTTATAAAAAATGGTATGTGCTTACGTGTAATAACACTTTCCAGTGTACTTAGTCTCAGGCAGCAGGCTACTGTGTCCATGAAGATGCTTTGTGTTTTTATTTTTGTTTTTCTTGCAGCGTAGTGTGGCTCTATAAAACAGCATGACAGATCCCAGCAGTCCTCTCTGCAGTTTTTGTCACTTTTTAGAAGAGATTCCTGCGTGTCCTGGTGATGCTCCCAAACCAGACAGTGACGCCATTTGTGAGGATGCCCTTTATAAGCCCTCCGCAGGCATGGGTGGGGTGTGTGTGTGTGTGTGTGTGTGTGTGTGTGTGTGTGTGTGTGTGTGTGTGTGTGTGTGGGTAGGTACCTGAGTCCAGCCTCCCCTAGCAGGCTGATGAGATGCTGCTTTATTTAATTGTCCACTGTGGCGACAGGGAGTTTGGGTGTAATGTCATGCCCACGTGAATGCCCAGAGATGGTGGGTGACTGTCAGCCCTCTCTCCGGCTCCTCAGATGCCCTTGATACTGGCTATGGGGCTATGGGAGGGATCGCTTGGTTTTGTTGAGGATGAGGTAATTAAAAGATTGTTTTGTTTTTCACATTTACAAATCCGTTTATGCACACACAGATTGAGAGACAAGCAAACCAATTTTCACAGGCATTCAAAGGCAACATCTTTTGCACTGCCTCACCCATGTAAGGATGACACACTCTTGTACAGCATACAGTGTATACAGTGTGTATTGCATTTTAATGTAATGTGGCGTATATAAGACTTTGTGTATAAAAATTGTAGTATATCTAGTATATATATATATATATATATATGAAACTGTAGTGTTTTTTATATTACTGTTTGTTCAGAATACCAAGGACAGGCACCAGGGAAACCCCAATATTTATGAATAAACAATTGGATTGGAACAACATTTTTAATGTATAATTGTTGCGTCATTGTTCCGGTAACGTACAATGATAAAGTAACCTTATGCTTCATGATCTCAGCACCCTGTGATTGGTTTGCAAAAGAGAAGCAGGTAGTCCTCTCTGCCCTGTGGTCCATGTGTAAATATGAGCTATGAGATGACTTCTGCTGACATGTTCACTAGAGTGCATACTCACTTCCCCTTATACTCCGCCTGAGTCATGTTATTTGCATGCTGCGCCCGCCAGGCTTTCATGTCAGAAATGCCTTGTTTACACTTGTGTGAGCACAAACGGCTCACAATTTAGTTGCTCCAAATCCATAGTGTTGTGTTTTATGGGATTTGCTTTCATGGAATATGACTCATCAGAATTAAAGGTTTCAGTGAGTCACACCAAAGCCTAATTTTCAGTCATTGATATGAGACTATTGTTGATGCTGTCGACTTATCTGGTATTATAATTTAATCTTTTAATATGATTAGTTACTGATGCATCTTTGCAAAACAAGTGAAACAATAACAGTAAAAGTCCATGTTCAAACTCTGTTCTGTACTTTTCTGTGTCTGAATGTGTTGCTTTGCTGATTCAGTGTGCAGTCTGAGGTACCATGGGCATCTGATAGTGGTTGTGTAAAGATGATTTCCAAACAGCATAGGCGACCCAAACAAGGTTAAAGTCATTACGGGGGTATCCGGTCCTGATTCATGCATGTAGAGCAGAGATTACTTCACAAATGAGCACTGCCAGCGCTGGAAAAGGCAATTATTTCTTCCCCTTAGAAACCCAAACCTGCTATTTTCTGTGGTTGCTATCGCCTTTGGTGGTAACCTGTTTCCTTTGTGTGTGTGTGTGTGTGTGTGTGTGTGTGTGTGTGTGTGTGTGTGTGTGTGTGTGTGCGTGTGCGTGTGTGTGTATGTGTGTGTTCTGTGTTGTTGTTGTTTTCATTGGTCCTGAAAGCTGAGCTAATAGTTCCAAAAACATAAAACCACACTGGGCACTTGTAATCAAGGGGTAATTGTGCTTGTTTTGAAAACACATAACTCCCCCAAATGTAATTTTGACACACCTTGATCTCCTCTTGGAAGTCGGCCAGGCTGTGTGTTAGCATACAAAGTGCACATAACAGTAGAAATAAAGGTGATGATTTATATTCTGTAACATTTCTTTCTGTATCCAGTTAAAATGCAAATGATGAAAATACATTTGGTGTGTAGATTATGGTATTTTACCATTGCATGACATGCCACTTCTCAAAACTGTGTGTTGTAGACTTGTATTTTATGATGTAGTCAACCCGAACACAGATCGGATGCATGCTGTTTTCAGGTCATTTGTCCATGCATGTGTGGTTGTGTTCATTACATCATGGTGATATAAAAATAGGTTAACCAAGCATGCTAATAACTGTGAGGCTAAATGAACTGATTAGTTTCTCAAGGTCATTATGACAAAGATCAAGGTCATATTCTGTCGAGGGCTTTCAAAGTTGTAGCAGGTAGAATAATGCTAGTCCATGCTTTGTTTCAAGTTAGATTAGTTTTCTTTTTGGCTGTCTACCAAGTGAGGAGTAAGACTACTACTTGAGAAAGTAAATTCTCCCACGATCTTGACTACATTTTTTTTTCCACGTCAGTTATGTAAATGCCTATTCACATGTCTGGTTTTATTGCCCCTGAGTCTAATGTTAAAGATTCAGTAAAGATCAAATGATATGTATGAGATAACTACCCTGGTCTGTCTTTTTAAAAATCAAAATTGGGCTACAGCGCCCAGTGTGTCTGAATATTCAGATTCCGACTGCAGTTATGTCTGACAGAACACCCTAGAGAGCCCCAGCAAATCTGTATTCAAGAACTTGGGGTTTGTTTCATCAGTCTCTGATTTCACCAGTGGATGGATGATGCACTAAGCTGACCTCTGGGGAATTGGCTAGATGCTCTGTCTGAGTCTTAGTCTGTGTCCTTTATTCAAAAGCGGGGGACATTTCTGACCTTTAGAAATAGAGAGATAATTTACTCCGACAGTTCATCCTTGTAGAATATCCTTTAGACAAAATGGTAGAAGAAGCCCATTTTGAAAAACACCCCACAACATAAATTTAAGACGAATATACTCCATCCAGTGGTGTACTGAAAGCCACTATGTGTGAATGAGTGGTAAACTGATTCAAGGCTGAGACTGGCACAATGTGCGCACATATGTTTTACCTCCATGTTCATTGTAGGACTTTGTTAGCTATAGCTTACATGTAAAGTCAAAGTCATAGGCAGGTTTATCATTAAAAACCATATGTACAGGTTGCACACACAGAATCTGAAATTGCAACGCTCCCTAGGCCCACAGTGAACATTAAACATCTTAAAGGTCTATGACTATGATTACAGTTGCATGCACTGAAAAGATCTGGTATCATTGTAGTATATATACATTGTTGTATACATTTTTCAGTTTATTTGGTTTGGAAAACTGTGCAAATGTAACGTTTGTTTCAGAGAACTCAACATTTCATGACCTTAATTAAGAACACCTGCCCCAGAGGAGATCTTTTCTTCTCTCCTCTCCTCTTCTCCTCTTCTCTCCTCTCCTCTTCTCCTCTTCTCCTCTTCTCTTCCAGGTGCCTGGGATTTGTTGTCATTTAAATCCCGTTTTTGGCATCTCTGCAGCTCCGTGAGAGGTATCAGCAGGTGTTAATGTGTTTACCAGCTGGTGTACCTTCATGCCCAACATGGCGGCGGGGCAAAAGTCAACACTGCAGTAAAATAGGTCAGTGTCAAGCAGCTGGTGCTGATGCCCCTCTTTCTGCCCGGGTAATGAGTTTAGCTGTTGGCATTTTAAGTGTGCAAGAAAAGCATAGCCATGCGCACTCCATGTCCACCCTTTGTCTGTTATCACACACACACACACACACACACACACACACACACACACACACACACACACACACACACACACACAAAGAGAGAGAGAGAGAGAGAGAGAGAGAGAGAGAGAGAAAGAGAGAGAGAGAGACACACACACACACATCTATATGACAGTTTGTAAGTGGGTAAAAAAAGAGCACAAGCAAGGACGTTGAGATGAGTTTAAGAGTTTTAGTGGATTCCTGCATCAATTATAGGTCCATCCTGCAGACATTATTATTTTCTAGTCCTGAAGAAGTGTATGTAATGATTCATCATGCAGGAGGCTCAATAATGCCTACATTAAAAATGTTAGTAATTGTTCCTTCATCATCTCCTCATTATCATACTCAGCAGACAAATTCGGGAATTAACTAAACACTAAATCACAACAAAGCTGTAGACAGTGTAAATGCGTTCTGCAGTATTTATGGTTTCTGGGGTGTTAGTCAGTTTATGTCAACCTTGGCGCTGCAGTGTTATGTTTAAGGAAGAAGTGATAATGTTACATGTTGTGGTCACACAAAAGAAAGAACGTTTTATGTTTGTGTCCTGATAAAATGCCATTAGCGAAATTATTGTTACACTCAAAGTAAACAGCTAACCTCTTGATAGCCAGCTAAATCCCAACACTTCTGCAAAATTTGAAGTAAATATCGGAGACTAAGCATCTATCTTTAATCCCGGAAGCTTAGGTCCAACAGTTGCACACTAGTTGTGACAGAATACCAAAACATCTAAGTAAAAGATTAGAAATTTCTAACCGTCTTCCTGAATAATAATTCATTTCCTAGGGCTTTGCGAGGTAGGATATTCTACCCAACTCAATGATTACTAATGAGACCAGAAAATTACACAATTATTTTGCTGATGACCTGTTATGGAACACACATTAATCTTAGCATTGTTGACATTCTCTACTGTCAGATAAACAGTAAATCATATGCATTAATATTTAGGTTACTGTTATTAATATAGAACCATGCATTATTTATTTCATTATCATATCAATTCATGCACATTTAATCATATTCCAGAAATAAGCTCTTCCATACTGCTTGAAGACTGCTGTGCCTGTTCTAATTGAAAAGGTACAGAGAACTTGAGATGCCCTCTTACAAAATGCCTTAACACGGACATGGATATGATATTCTGCCTCTATTCAATTTTTTGCACTGTGAGTTTAGGTAATACGTGTTTGATGGAAATACATATTAGACCGAAACCAGTTAAAATCTGTGATCAGTTCGTACATGTCTCGGTGGTAGAGACCAGGAAATTAGTTTGATGGCAAATTATCCTGATTGAACCCGACTGGTGTCTGACAGACTTAGGGTGCAATTCATCTGAACAGGTCCTTGAAATTATGCATCTATTGTTGTAATTATTTCTAATCTAGCATGGGCAAGTTGGCTTGCTAGCTTGTCTCATTGAAGCTAAGGGATTTAGGCTTGCATCATAATCAATAGCCCTAAGGGCCCCTTCACGCTGTGTCATTATAGGTCCCTAACTAATTGCATTATTAGTGACTGGCTGAGACTGATTGCAGCTGATTGCTAAAGAGGAAAATAATACCATAGAGTGCTTCTGAAGAGCAAGGCACTGGCGGTAAGATCAAGCAGGCTGGTGACTTCAATGTCACATGATGGAAAGTGACGTGATTTTTTTTGTGTCTATGCCTGTGTTTCTGTTTTAACATCCTATGAACTTGTATGAGTATCATGGTAAGATTAAATTATTTCCCCAAAAACTGTAGCCTCACACCTGTTAGTAACACAAAGTTTCCAGAAAATGACTAGCAGGTGGTAATGTGATGGAATGGAACGAAACAAACAATCTTATATTATATGTGGTTAACTGATCTATGACCTGAGAGGATTTGTATTTCTGCTAAAGGGACAATGTCATGTCAGTTCTGTCTGGGTGTCACTGTCTTTTACCCCATGTGAACAGCCATAGCAATGTTGAACGGCCACTTAAATGATAAAAAATATCATGTGGTTTTGGTGTCATTCGTTAGTTAACAGATATTGAAAATGGAACACACTTCTTCCACCTGTTGGATATGTTACGACCTGAGACACCTCATTTGTCTGAACATTCTAGAATGTTCTAGAATGAATCACTGAGAAGCAAATTCCGGGAGGTACTGTATGTGGCAGATACCTCTAAACCTGCCACAGTCCAAAAAAGAGAGAAGTGGAATTATGCCACGGCTGACTGTTTCTATCACGCCCACATTTAATCCAGGTTTCATGATATTAGCTCAAGCAAGACTGTAAATCACTTCTTACGACCCGGCGGCTATTTTCCACCCCCCGACTGCAAGGTCTGAAGGTAAAATCTCATTCAAATTCGCACCACTTTTTTTTAAGGCACTGAAAAAGTCATTTTCACTGCAGTCAGCAGGTGACTCTCGCTTGCGAACACATTGGCCACAGGGCCAGCGAGATTTATGGCGGAGAGCCTAATTGAATTTGAATTATCAATGGTTTCTTAAATGTTGAGCATCTCGGTCACCGGATAGGCTCATTTAAGCAGGCAGCACTTGCAGCAAAACACTACGAAAATATGTAACCTCATGCAAAAAATCAGTTCTGCTACTGGCAGTTTCCATAATGCGCTTTTGCAACTCCAAGGTGTTTTTGCTGCATCTTAAATGCCCCATTTTGGCCAATGCCACATGGGAGCCAGTTTTCCTCCTCTCTTCTCTCCTGCATTATGTATGTCTGGGAAAGCCCAATAGGAGAGCACAGGAACTACACACAGAATTTCTAGTGTGATCTCACCTTACTTGTGAACTACCAAACAGGCTGGGTGGATGGGAAAGGAACATCCCTTTTACCTGTTGTGCATCCCTGACTGTTCTACCCATACAGGTGTGGTTACTTGCTATGAGTCACACTAAGGCAAAGCCAGTACTTTCTTGAATCAGACTTCTTTTTTATGGAATACAAAAAAATCAAAGCTTATTCTGTCCCTGTTTCTTTACCATGGAAATCACTGGATGTAGTGCTTGCTTGCTGGTCACATGACATTTTGCTGAAAGAAGTTTTAAGGGCAACAATCTGTGAAGGCCCTTTGACATTTGTCAAAGGTGTTATTGAAAGAGAAGTCTTTGAGTTCTCCAAGTGATAGGAGCTGAAGGATTGGGCATGAGGCATACACGTGATGAGTGTTAGGAGAGATGGGGAGCAGGTATCTATCCAGTTGGAGGGAAAAAAACAGGAGATGGATAACAGTCCTCCTGAGCCGATAGAGCAGTAGAGGGTTGCGTGTCGTGTGCAAAGGCTGCATCTGCTGCACCGGATGGAACCCTATGGGCTCCCTGTCAGGTTCACAAGAGTGCACCTGACTCCTGAAGTTGTAATGGTAACTGATAGTGTGGGTGAATGGAGCTTCCCCAGCATGTGTTTTCTACACTACATGAAAGAGACGTGGAAACAGGTTATGGAGGGAAAATGTTTAAGTCGAGGAACAAGATTGAGCTGGGCTGAGATCGTGCACCAGAGACAGTTCTCTTACAGCACCTCAGTCAGGTCATGTCATGTATTGATGCAGTTTGCTATGGCAGTAATGTCTGATGTAACTGAGAAGTCCACTTTCTTTCTTTCTTTCACAATTCCTGACAGTGAAAAAAAAACGGTGGTTTCATAGTGGTGTACATTCTAGTGAAATACAAATAACTGCTTATTTGCTAAAAAAAAAAAAAAAACAGGAGACTGATCTCAAACACAAACAAACAAATGAAAAATACATGTGGTGGCTGAAACATATCTTAACTTTGTTTCTGTATTTCATCTAATGCAAAATCTTTAGTCCTTCCATCCGGGATGTTCTGCCACACAGTTGTGCCCTGAAGAACAAGGTACAAATTTGAAATTTACTCTAGCAAATATTAAGCTCAGTGTCGTGTTTTAATTATGCTTATTGGTTCTCTGGAAATGACTGTAGGATCAATTTTTGTGCATTACTTTGAGCTTTTGCTCCCACTTATTACATCTGTAATGCGAAACGTATCACTCTTTAATTGTTGTGTTATTGAAACCAAGGGCACTCATATATTTTTTGTCTTCACTGGAGATCAGTGACATTTAAAGGGAAATTGGACATCTTGGAAAGAAATCACATTCCTTTTTCCCCCACTCCTGAGACACTGGAATACAAATGACCCTTGTTTATAGTGATGAGCTCCGTATCCTGGTTTCTGTTTCCGGAGGGAGTGAGTAATTGCTTCTGCTGAGATCAGCATGGCTAATTTCGTCATGTAATTTGGCGAGAGATGCGGGAAAGAGAGAGAGAGGGAAAAAGAGAGAGACAGAGAGATGTAGGAGAGGGATAGAGAGAGAGAGAGAGATGTGGGAGAGGGAGAGAGAGAGAGAGATGTGGGAAAGAGAGAAAGAGAGAGATGCGGGAGAGGGAGAGAAAGAGAGAGGGAAAGAAATTGTTGGCCATTAATTATTGAGCAGCACAAATTTGGTAGTGACAGCAGCCCGAAGACATCTGTATAAACACTGCTCGCCATTTCCAGAACGCAACAGAAATAAAATATACACCAACTGTACACAGAAATCCCATTTTCTGCAAAGCAGTATTGCAGTGGCTCCCTGCAGACTCTTGCGGACGAATATTGTCATGTGGATTTTCAATTAAGTGTTCTGAATTTACGTGGCTTTACACACTGTTTTCCCTGGTTTTATCTCTTTGGTTGGCTGATCCATATTATTTCAAACTTCTTGTTTGCCACAGATTTAATTACAATCACAAAAGCTTTTGTTTTTGTCCCAATGTGCCCCCTTGTGCATAGTCCAGCAATTCTCTACCGACTGTGCCATCAAGAATAGTAGGATTTGCCACACGTATGCATGTGTGTGTGCATGTATGATGGCCATGTTACAAGATGACTTATTTCAGCTCTGTTAACAGTCACACACACACACACACACACACACACACGTGCGTGAGGCACATATCTGAAGTTGTTCATGGTATTAAATGAAAATCAACATGTTCCATACAACACAGTATGAAACAGACTGTGTGACACAGGCCTTAGACTTGGGGTACTGTTTGAACACCCACAAATACACTTTCAATGTACTGCTAGTACATTTTTTACTGCATGACATTTTTCCACAGCCAGAAAAACTTAGAGTTCAATTTAAGCAATTTAATAGAACAGAATTTTAACAATGGTTCAGAAGGAAGTAGATATTCTTTGGCCTAGGTCCAGTAATCAGCCCGGGTCTTGTATCGAAGGACCTGGCAGATCCTGCCAACACCATATAGCAGGGACCAGAATCACCCCCCAGGTGGATAGGTAGACTAGGGACCAAACTGGAGGTGGTGGGGATGGAGGAGGAGACTTCAGTTAAAGAGTTAGACAAGTCACTAAAGCGGTTGGCAGCTGCTGATTGGCCAAAGGCAATATGCGCGTCCGTGATATTAGAGTCTTCCTGGCAGAACTTGCGCAGGCTTACATTTATGTCACCCATGACTATGGTGTATCGAGGTGTACTGCAGGAGTCGATTCCAAATGACAGACCCGCCCTGTTACGGCCCTTGATCAGCCCATTTGGGAGACTTCAGTTTAATTTCCAGAGGTTGTTCCTGTGCCACCGTTCCCTGAGCAGGACAAGTGCAGTAAAAAGTTTTTCATGTTTTCCCATCTTGCGCCATCACCCGTACAAGGTTGCCACGTGCTTTGTTCTGATTTTCCCACCAACTACTAATTGCCCATCTGAACTCTATCCTGAGCAGTCATGTGATCAATCACTCTGTATTTACACCTGTCCTTTCTTTGTGTTAGTCACTGAGTCTTTGATGCCTACCCTGGTGAGTTTTGCATTCTCTGAACACAGTTGGATTTTTTGCAGTTTCTCTGCCTTTTGGAAGTTTGCATGTTCTTCTGTTTTTTTGCAATTCTTTTCTGTTCATCGTGTGCTTTTGGATTTTTCCTTGTGGAATATTTCAGTTTGCAATTTTATGACGCTCATTGAGTTTGAGTCCTGTTTCTGTTCTCGTTTCCTCCATTCTTCAAGCAAGATGCAATGTCCAATCCCTTGGTAGAAGAAAAATGGCCCAACACGCACGTGGGAAGATGTACTATTGGCGCTCACCAACAAAAGAACTCTGTTGTATAACTCAAACACACCTGCCTTCGCTGTGCATGGCAGAACCGCAAAGATACAGGAAGTCAATCTGCAGGCCTGCAGACTGCTTTTCTCGCCAAGGACTGAGCTCATTGGCCAGAGCCTGTCGACCCTCGTGAAGACCAGGCAACACTCTGAGGGGACAATGCCAGGGGCCTGATTTATAAAACGTTCTTACGCACAGATTTGATCTTAGAGTGTTCGTACGAACGAATTCACGTCAAAGTACAGATTTATAAAAAACATCTTTGACGTGGAAAAGTACTTACTTCCACGTCAGGTTCCAGCTTGGCGTACGACCATTTCCTTGTGGTTATGCCTGGTATTGCAGATATTTTCCGATGCACGGGCTAGGAATTTCATTAAAAAAGACAATCTCGCCTCTTTCACTGTAATATGATTAGGATTAGGCTGATATAAGCAGAAGTGCCCTACCAATACTTTAAAAATATATATTTCGATTATATATATATAGATTCCCATACAGTGCCCAGGAACAGCAAGAAGTGAAGGAGATTTCCTGCGTAAAACAGGGTTCCCAAATGTGATCGGTGCGATAGACTGCACCTACGTTGCCATACGAGCTCCACATGTGAACGAGTATATGTATGTCAACAGAAAAAACTTCCACTCTATAAATGTGCAGCTCATTTGTGATGCTCGTATGGCAATCTTGAATGCTGTTGCGCGCTGGCCAGCGTCAACGCACGATTCCTTCATTGTACGTAATTGTAGTGTTGTAGGTAGGTAAACCCTTTAAAAATGTCGCCCAATTTATTTGCTTTTTAGAAGGAACATGAGGTTAAATTAATAATTTCTGTCAGCAGGACAACGAGGTTATTGAAGAAATGGCTGCTCTCCCCGATTGCGCACACGAAGACAGCCGAGGAGGCCCACTTTAACACTAAACATGCCCGTGCGCGGTCGGTAGTGGAGCCCAGCATCAGCATGCTGAAGGGAAGGGAATTTTTTTTTTTTGCGTTCCTCTTTAGTTGCCATTGTCACAGAGAGTTTTTGCTTTGAGGATGAGCTCATTTTATATGTTAATTCATTAAACAGGGGCGTTTTGAGGGCGGAGCATTCAGCTGCACACAATTCCACGATCATTTGTGATTTATAACCGAATGATTGGCGTAGGCATGGATTTCGTGCGTACGTTCGTTTTCTCTGAATCGCACTTACGATCAAATCAGAAAAGTTCTTAGATAAAATCAAGGAAGGTTTCTACGCAAGTCTTTATAAATGAGGCCCCAGGAGTGCTTCTCGACACACTGCTCTTCAGTGAGATCCCATTCTCCAGTACAGAGGCAATCCTTGCAGCTAAACTCAACCTCCCATCTACCTTATCCCCAGAACTGATGGGCATGCTGCAAGGCCTGGTGAGCGCAGGGGAAGTGAGATGATGGTGCTGGCTACCAGCTGGCCATGCGATCCTCACCTGTGGAATGAGAGAGAGACTGAGGATTCAGCAGGTGCCATTAAGTAGGCGCACCCAGGTGTATCTGGTTAACCTGTAAGCAAGGTGAAAGCAAAAGAAAAACACGGGACATACTTGCCCCAGCTGAAATGAATGCAACCAAATGCAGACTAGGGGTTTGTAACAAGCCCCCTGTTAAATTCACACCAGGTATGACCTCCTATTCCCAGGTGTTAGGAAAGCAGACTCCCCATCTCCCTGCCTTAAATAGGATTAAGAATAACTAATATCCAATTTCCCCCTTTCTTACCATTTGGTTCCTCCCTCTCATGATCTGTCACCTCCAACCTCCTGATTAGCCCTACAGACGTTGATTAGAACCCATTAGCATTAAGCTCCAACTATAGCGAAGTTGTAACAAAGCCCCTTTTCCTATACAGGTGTCCTAATGCAAATTAATTTAGGTTGGGTCTAAGAGTTACACCAACCTTTTGGCCTAAGAACATTTCCTGTTTGACCGTTTCCCTGACTAATTCAGAGATATGGATGAATCTTGACTGTAAAACTGCCGTTTCTCCCTTGATGTGCATCATTGAAAGAATAAAGCCTGTCTCCTGATTGAACATCCTAACTGAGTCTCCACATCTCATCTGTGGTACAAAGTTACCACCAATGTCACATCATTAACTGATGGGTAAGGCAACAAAATTTAAAAAGATGCTACACACGGAGTGGTTTAGTGGCAAAAAAGTTTTTGAGATTTATTTTTTCAGCTAAAAAAAGATACACAGTACAGTCAAGGTAGGCTGCGTAAAGTTTTTGTTTTGGTGCACAGTCACTGAATCCAAAGTTGAGTTTGATATTGAAAGCATTTTCACATTAACACTACTCCTTAATCAGAGTAGATGGTAAAGTAGATAAACTCGTCTGTTGCCACACAAACAAAGGGCGGAAAAATTACACAGATATTCAATTAGGCATTCGCCTCATGTTAGATAACGAAAGGTAATGGTTCAGCAGAAAGTCATTTTTATTTAATTAACTTCTGCAGCGTTATACTCCGAAGATAGATAAGCTTTTAGCTGCTGCTCTGGTGTAACATTCAGGTTAATGGACTTGAGATGAGAGCTTTTCTCTGATGATGAAATCTACAAATAACACTCAAGAGCATGTGTTTGTACAGCAAACTACCAGCTTTCATCTAGACTTGAAAGTGGTTTGTCATTTTACAGACATTGATCTGTGTACTTTAAAGATGTTTAACAGGGGGCCCTTAACCAGCAAAAGAGGAAACCAAAGTTATTGCAGAGTTTATAAAATCTCACACACTTTTTTCCTTCAAAAAAATCAATCATTAAATTGAAAAGCTGCTACCTGAGCCTGTCTCGGAGTATGAATTGTGGCCTCCTGCCAATTTTAGGTCCAAATGTTATTAAACCAATAAAATTAATTAAGAGTCTGAGCGATAAGGAACTTTAAACTGAAAATTACCCTAATCAAATACACACAAACAATATACATGTAAGAAGCACAGGCCTGCCCTTGATCTGAACATGCAGATGAGATGAGGTTAGCTTTTAGGGAAGCCAAGACTAATTAGGATAAACACATCTCCTGAGGTGCCTGGATGTGGAGCCATACCTGCAAAGCCTATTGATTGGTTGATTGATTGAGTGATTGATTAATTGGTTGGTTGATTAGTTGATTGGTTTGTTGATTGGTTGATTGATTTATTCATTGACTGATTGATTGGTTGATTGATTGATTGATTCATTGACTGATTTATTGATTGATTGATTGATTGATTCATTCATTCATTCATTCATTGACTGATTGCTTGTATTTATTTTGACATTAACAGTGTAGCAACACTGCCTGCACACTGCTCATTCAACAATAGTAAATTTGCTTATGTGTTATTTTCACCCTCCCCACACAACCCCACTCCATCCCACAAACACAATCACACACATTCATAAAAGAAATGACAAAGCATGGACACATACAAATGACAGACAAGGTCTGTAAGCTTGTTTAGAGGAGGTGATAGCGCAGGAATTTTAAATGATGAAAAGAAATACCAGCCAGTGGAGTTGTTTTCCATTGCAATATTGCACGTTCATGACATCTTTTTACTGTGATTTTGGGCAAGATATGCTGTCTGTTTTTACCACACCTTCACAAATAGTACATTTTAAGAGGGGGTTAGCTTCTTATCATACAACTATAACAAATGGATCACCTATTGGAGCACATTCAGGGAAGAAGCTGAAAGTGGTTTTGCTTATGTTGATAATATCTTTTCGGGGGGAAATATCTGAAACTGTATCTTTTTGGCTATCTATTCTCCAAAAAAGAAATGTTTTTTCTCCCTATCAGAACCCCCCTGGCTGAGACCTGTTTGCATACTTAGTCAGAGAGAGAAAGTGTGTGTGTCCATGTCTGTGTGTGTGTGTGTGTGTGTGTGTGCATGTGTGTGTGCGTGTGTGTGCATGTGTGTGTGTGTGTGTGTGTGTGTGTGTGTGTGTGTGTGTGTGTGTGTGTCCATGTGCGTGTGTGTGCATGTGTGTGTGTGTGTGTGCGTGTGTGTGCACACGTGTGTGTGTGTGGGTGGGTGGAGATCTACTCCTGGCCAATTAGCTGATTGTAGCCCTCACTGTTGCATCTTTTCCGTCTCTAACTGGGTGGGCGGAATTCCTAATGATTTAAGGAACCTGCGAGTAGAACTCAGTGAGGGGGAAAACAGCCTCCCTACTGTCCCCCCTGCATCGTTTGAAAGCCTAACAGCAGGAAACACTTCAACATTTTTCCAGCACATTAAATTGTCATCAAGCACTCAGGGATTCTTATTCATCAAACCGTCTCCACAAATACATTGAAATTTCCAGCAGGTTAAATAAACCTGTAGTGGAAGTGGGCTGTGAACTGAACAGAATGGATGAAGACTGTTGATCCAGAGCAAAAGTTGGCAGTAGTTATTTACCCTTCAACTACTCCTGTCAGTCTGGGATAGATTAACGGGCACAATTACAAAATATTGTTGGCTGGTTCACATGTGTGTGATACCATTCCCTCAGTATTTTATCCCAAAAATAATCCATAAGTATCTTGTAATCGAACCTATTTTCTGTGTTTTTCAACCCAAAACATAATTTATTCGCCTCTAATAACATAAATCATTCAGTTCCTCTGCCACATTTGGCTAAAGACAAGCAAGTGTGTTTTACCAGTAGAATCCGTAGTCAGGGACCAGGAGCACTCTGCAGTGAGTGTGCTGGAGGGGACTGGGCAGGCAAGGGTTAAACACTATCCATACAGCCCTCTAACTGAGGCGGGAGAGAGGTGTGAGGGAAAGTGGTGGGTTGAGAGCGAGTGTCAAAAGGAAATGGCACAGCTTGAGCAGGTGGACCAAAAATAAGCCACTGCACACAGTTTAACACTGGGGGCATAGCAATTTGCAATATGCTCCTCACAAACTTTTTATTTACTTTAAACTACATTTTGTGAAATATATATGGATAGCGTCTATGTGTAGGTATGAATAACTCAGCTACCAAGTTAGGCATGTCCTCTGTTTGGAAGCCAAGGTAGGCTGTAAAATAGAAGCAAAAATTAAGACAAAATGCTACACTGATCTTTTTTATATTAGTTTAACTTTACAATACCATCTACATTATGAACATACAAAGTGTTAAATTAAACCAACATAAAAAAGATACAGCACACTGATTTTTTTTAAAACTGGTTCTATGATGTGTCACTTCTTACAGTGTATAGCACAACAAGGTGATTCCTCCCACTATGACACGTGTGTGTGTGTGTGGGTGTGTGTGTGTGTGTGAGAGAGAGAGAGAAAGAGAGAGAGAGAGAGAGATAGTATTTATATAGGTGTTTGTCACTCTCCAAAGCACGTGTGTGTGTGTGTGTGTGTGTGTGTGTGTGTGTGTGTGTGTGAGAGAGAAAGAGAGAGAGAGGGAGACAGAGAGAGAGAGAGAAAGCGAGAGAGGGAGGATATTTATATAGGTGTTTGAGCTAATTTTATCAGTCACTGTGAGAAGGACACTGCTCATAAAATGGCTGTACAGGCTTGTGTACATGGCCAACCATGTGAGTGCCTGGATTCTTGGATAGCTGTTTATCTAACGGAGAACAACATAGCGGATATTTACTTTATCTTAGATTTCCAACGCGTGCAACCATGTTTAATCCTACGCAATGTCAAACACACACCGGTGAGCCTAGACACACAGATATGCCATTCTGCCTACAGCTCCCTGGATCACGTTTATTCATCCCCTGACAGTAGACGCTGACAGACAGGCAATGGGAGCCGTAATAAACCTGTCAGTGCAGGAGCTTTCATTAGGGGCAAAAAATATGTAAACAGAACAAGTCCATTTCAATTGTGTGCCTTGTGTGTCTTGTGTGTCGTGTGTGTGTATGCGTGCGTGTGTGTGTGTGATGATGTCATATGGCATGCATCAAATTACATTGTTTCACCATGCACAACAACGGTGTGCAACAAAGTAAGCCCCAGACTATGCATAATAAAAATCTATGTATCCCACAGGCAGTTCAGAGGCTATATTTGTATGCAAAATGTTAGTTATTTTTCTTGGAAGGCGAGAGAGTCAATTAGTTGTTCATGGCACTCTGAATGATAATGTTCTGCATGTGTTACATGTCTGTTTCCAGACTAACAGTACACTACACTTCATTAGGCATCGCTAAGCATGCAGCATACAATATCAGCAGCCTCCTCTCTGATCTGGTGTGTGTGTGTGTGTGTGTGTGTGTGTCTGTGTGTGTGTGTGCCTGTGTGTGTGTGTGTCTGTGTGTGTGTGTGCACACGTTATGGTTCTCCTTTTTAGCATGCTTACTGTGTAAGTGCGTAAGTCAGGTGTCTGTGTGACTTACCACAGTCTTTGTGACGGTTGTGTGCATCCCAAATTTACCAAATTTACTACACCTACCGCAAACCGCACTGCTGTTATGTTAAGATTTAAGTAAAAGGGGCTACAAACTGCCATGATTTACCATTGTATTATTTGTTTGTCAGACAGACAAATCTCCCGCGAGACTCATCTTGAAGGGGAAGCAGTATAATTTCTCTGCGTCAGAGTGGTGATTAAACAAAGATATAATGAAGCAGCCTTCATGCTCTTGCACTCACTCTGTCCCCTTGTCACCTTAAAGTAACTGCAGAAATGGACAGTCAGGAGCACTCCTCTGAGGCACGGACCACGGTGACATAACGTCACTATCGGGGGGCTGCTGTGCTTAGTCGTGGCAGTAATAATAACTCCCAGATGGCCCTATTAGCCCCCAGAAGTGGGAGGACACAGCTGCTAGCCTTAAATGTACACAGCTTTCCAGTTTTCACTTCTCCACCCCCCACCCCCCCCAACACCCCCAAGCCCACACCCCCCAGCCCACACCCCCCTCCAGTTACTAGCTTCTCCCCCCCCCCCCCCCCCCCCCACGCCCCAGTCCTCACCCCCCCTCACCACCCCCCCTCCAGTTACTAGACGTTGACAGCTCCAGAAACAGGATGTTCTTTAGGCTGCCTTTCAGCTTGAGGCGATGCTGCGAATCACAGCTCATCGCGATGTCTTCATTCGGGTTTCTTTCCTTGATATCGGGAGTGCTGTTATTATAAAAGGTGCACCATAAGTTGAGGCTCTTTTAAGTTCTTTTGCCCAGAGGTGACTAGAGATTATTCCAATTCCCTGAATATTTAATGTGAGCTATAGTTGTGTGCATATTCAAAAGTGTGTGTGGATTCTCAGATCTTCACTTTAAGCAAGGAAGAGAGGAAAAAAAATAAATACCTTTTTTTAGGGCCTTCATGAAAGTTTGATTTTATCTTCATAAAAAATGTATACTTCTGTAGCTGGAAGGGTGGACTGCTCTGATGAGAGCCATGCCATCAAACATTTAGAGCTAATGCCAGAACTCTGACACAGTGACATATTCATCCATATCCAACCTGCGCGGTGACTCATGCTAGTTGGCTAGTGCTCCCATAAAGTGCTATGTGCCCTTCCTTTCCCATAATTCCTGGGGAAAAAAACCTGACTTACAGTATGTGATTCATGAATGCTAGTGTGCCATCTAATGTTTCGTCCTCATAACTGTCACTCTTAGCTAGTCTGTCCCTTACACACAACATATGCACAGGATCCTGGAAAACATTATGTTTGTTTTATGTTCTGGTGTGAATGGACTTGATAAAGTCACAAACAATTAGTGGTTTGTGTTTACTTTATGCCTGTGCTTGTCCTTATTCATGCAATACAAATATTTATACTCACAATGTTTGACCATCCACTAAATTAAGCTAATTATGCAGAAAACCTCCACACATTACCTATTATGTATGGTAATACATAATACATAATGCCCCTTGTGTAAACCGCACACTGGATTGCAGTTCAGTCTTTTCCACAGGAGCCTGGAAGTGTCAGAGTGGGGCTTTGGTTAAGCCCACTGATTATGGAGTTTCTTTATTATGTAAATCTGCTTCTCCCTGGATCCTCCAAAACACACCAAAGCCAAGGATAAACCTCTGTACTGTGCACAAGCAGTGTTGTAATTATGTGAGGAGGTGAATGGGTTGTTGTAATAAATAGTATTTCACTATTCTCACAAGTAATATGTCATACCAACAAACCTTTTTTATTAATTGTGGTCAGTCTAATTTTAGAAACTTAGACATTACATAGTTCATTTCTGACAGTGTCAGTTTTAGTGTCACTACTGACTAATGTTGAATGAATAGCCTGACACTAATTGTGATTATTTATTTGCTCTAGCCAAGGGGGAATGGTTACGTGTGTGTGTGTGTGTGTGTGTGTGTGTGTGTGTGTGTGTGTGTGTGTGTGTGTGTGTGTGTGTGTGTGTGTGTGTGGAGAAGGGGGCATAAGCAAGAATTAACCTCAAAAGAGGATTTTGTGGGACTGCAGTGCAAACACCATTAACATAAGCTGTAATACCTTCTGGATCTGCATTTGACATAAAGGAACTTAAAGTGTGTAAACCAAATGTGTGTGTGTGTGTGTGTGTATGTGTGTGTGTGTGTGTGTGTGTGTGTGTGTGTGTGTGTGTGTGTGTGTGTGTGTGTGTGTGACTCAGACATCTATGGTGCTCTGGAGAATACCACACATGAGGGCAGAGAAGGGAATGGGTTGGTACCCAGTGGGATGACTTTAAGTCAACAATGTTGTCAAAACCACCTAGCAAAGCTCACATCGTTAGACATGGCAATGATTTCCCAAGCCTACAACACATGGTCTAGCAGCAGCAAGCTTACAACACATGGTCTAGCAACAGCAAGAGTTGGCTGAAGGCATTGATGAAGGGGTATCATGAGGATAAGGAGGAGCGGCCAACCGTGTATGTGGGGCAGGCACAGGGCAGCTAGACCACACTGAAGGAAGCACTGCTTTTTACAGATATGGAAAAACAAGACATTGTTTCTGAAACCATGCTTAATTTACAAGTATTAAGATTCAAAATTAGCTTCTGGGAGTCAATGACTTTAAACAGAGGACTTATCAGTAGACAGTAACAGCAATATCAGTTTCTGCAAATGAAACTAGTCTTCAGTGTTATTTGTTAGCCCAACCCAAACATTGCAATCAAGGCAACCCAAACATTGCAATCAAGAGGAGATGGGGACAGTTATCCACTTCACTAGTTGTCCAATCTGTCTGCATTTAGAAAATACTCTGCCACCCAATTTGAACCAATTTACCTGACTGACTGAGCAAGCTGTTCACTCATCTATCTCCCCATGTGTCCTACACATGTTCTTGAGAACACACAGTAAGGGATTTCACTCCTGTCAGTTAGAATTATTATGAGAATTCTCATGAATTCTAGAATTATCATGAGAATTCTCTGCCTCCACAGTCTACTTCAACTACAGGTCAAAGGTCATACAGTAGCACACTCACCGTGCGGTTTCACCAAAAAAAGAAACAAGAATGCAAGTGCAGGAAATGACAAGTGCGTATACGTTCACCACCAAGCTTGGCTTGTTGTGACATTCAGATATTTATTGTGACATACAGAATTATAAATAGTAATACTGTGAATATTATTATCATATAAATATAAATATTATGGCATCACAGCATGAACCATGCATCAGGCTGTGTTCTCTTTTCGCCACCACATTTGATGTAAAAGAAATAGCTCTTATTAACCAGTAGGTGCAGACCATTTGAGTTTTACACGGTCGTATCATTAAAAAATAAACACGTCCGTCTCCATCCCAGAGTTTAGAAATTTTTTTTTAAGCTGTTCAACGTCAAGTGTTTTGCTCAGCTTGGTTTAAACTGATAACTGCACTTAGTCTGTAACGGCACACCAGAGTCTTTGGCAGCTGG
>CM059280.1:5939433-5956933 GCA_030347295.1 Setipinna tenuifilis | reverse complement strand
TCTCTGTTGTGCAGTAACAAATTTGTCTTCTGGTTACAAGCATGTCAATCATTCAGATGTATCATCAGTTTTATTTGTGAATTTATTTACAGATTCACAGATTCATACTAACAGATTTTGTATCTGATAATGATATTAATGCTGGTCTCAGTTTACTCATACATATTGTATGTGTACAGCTCTATTCACATCAGAAATGCAGGAAGGGAAATGTTGGGAAGAGTTAAAATATTGACTGTGCATACGCCTGATCCTCTCGCTACGGGTTTTTCAGAGGCCTGTGGTCATTTATTTATCAGAGCCGTGTCCTGTCTTGCCCTGCCCCTCCCTTCCCACCCTCTCCCCACAGTACTTTGTACTCATGATATCTTAAAAATTGGAGTGTTCATTTAGAAGCAAATAAAGCAGTCTAGCAAAGCCAAGCCACCACTGGAGCTGACTCACTCAATTGCCAGTCTCCACACCGCTTTCCCACTTTCCCAATCCCCTCCCCTCCTCTCCATCCACACGCAATCAATTCACTCCCACCCCCTCTCACACTCCCTCTCCCACCCCCTCTCACACTCCCTCTCCCACCCCCTCTCAGGTGTAGTCCCTGGGGCTTTGCTCAGCATCCAGTCCCTTCTAGCCATTCCGGTCACACCAGCTCGCCCATTAACGGCCTACTCTTCCATGACCTGTCATCGCCCCCGTTCCTGCCCACCTCGTCCCTTATCCCTTGGCCACCCAAACTCACCCACACTGCGCCGCGGTCCTCAAAGGGTGCAATGCCAATGCCATGCAGGCCCTGACAATGTATGAGCACTGACCTCTGGGGTGTCCTTGCTCAGACACGCCATAGCTTCTCTCCTCTCCTCTCCTCTCCTCTTCTCTCCTCTCCACCCCTCCTCAGGACCCCCGGGGTGCCTGCAGTGCAGTTAATGTCATGGCACATCAGGCAGTGTCACGTCATCTGCGAGGTTTTACAAGCCAATAGCACACACACTTGGAGAGGTAAACCATTTCAGATGCACCACCAGCAGAGAGAGTGAGTGGCTGGCTGGCTACTCCCCCATGCAGTGTGGGTGAAGGGTGGGTGGTGCAGTCAAGTTGGTTGATTGGCCTAAGGGGACCTGCAAACGAATGCAGCACACCGTTCTGTATTTACAGCCCTGGACCGTGCATTTTGCAGTCTCTAAAGATCCGGGTCTCATTCAATTAAAGATGAAAACATAAATTTCTCCACTAATATCCTGCCTGTCAGATGCTCTGCTGGGCTGGACTAGCCCTCAGGTTTGATGGGACGATGACAGCAGGACAGATTGTTGTTTGATGAGGGCATCAATCATGGTCCGGGCCTCCTGAAGAGGTTTATTATCTAACCCATAAAGAACATATGCAATCGTCTACTGCCGCAGTCACACTCGTACTCAACATGAGGGTTATTTATGGCCGAGACACAAACTCACTGACGGGAAACATTAATTGTCGGCGAAATATGGCAGGGTCACGCAACAAGCATCGCCGGTGCCAGTTGGACTCTCCGCAGGAGTAAGGTTCACAATTTCCCCCTCATATGGCTGTTTTTAAATTAAGCAATATTTATACGCCTTTCGTCAATTACTTTAAAAGAGCCTCGTCTACTGCCACCCTCGTGTCCAGCTATCAAGCAGAGATGATGATAAATATGCAAATGTCTATTTCTTTATGGGTGTGAAGTTCTACCCCAGTTCGTCTGTTGTTGTTATTATTTCTGGGTAGCAAGGACAGGGAAGCGCATCAAGAGAAACATTGGACAGAGAAGAGAGGAGGAGAGAGTTCATCTGAGAGGTTTGTTTGTGAGGGAACTTCCGAGTTGTAACCCATCCAGCGAACAGGCATATGGCAGAGATCAAAAACTCCTCATCCACAGAAAAAAAAACAAGAGCTAATTAGACATGTTTCTTATTAATTCGGCTGAAATAATTAGGGTGGAATTAGTGTTTCACGGTGCCAGCAGTAGGCACAAGAGCCACATGGGACCTCCTCAGGTTCTTGTCACTGGGATTTTATTTTTATGTGTCTATGTGTCATCCAGCAGACAGATGGACAGCTGAGTCATGTGTCTCCTCTGGTGCTCTCTTGCGCTGGAGAATCATCTGGGGGAGCATGAGGGGGAGTGTAAAGGTTATTTTAATATAAAATTATTAATAATTTTCAGATGGTTTCTGTTAACAGTATTGTGTTACTTTTGTGTTGCATAAACAGAACAGTATTCTGCCATTGGTCTTCTCAAATGTGAGCTTGTGTGTGTGTGTGTGTGTGTGTGTGTGTGTGTGTGTGTGTGTGTGTGTGTGAGAGAGAGAGAGAGAGAGAGAGAGAGAGACAGTGAGAGAGAGAGTGAAAGAGAGAGAGAGAGAGAGAGTCTATGTGAGAGTGAGTAAGACAAACAGAGAACTTGCAATGGCCTAATAATTAGTTTAAAAACAATGCATGAGTTGCCGATATTAGAAGAGTTTGTCTCTTTCATGCATATTATGCATGCTTAAAGTTATGTACAAACTGACTACATCTGTGCAGATGATAGGGAGGTGGTACAGGACCTTTAACATGTACAATTTGAATAAGTTAATGCTGTATTTTTCAACACTTCACGCCTTTGTGCGTCAACAAATTATTCCAACTTCAGTCTGTTGTAAAAGCTGCACAGCAGGTATCTACCCATATGGGTTAGTTCAATGTTTCTTAAAGTTCTTCGTTCTGAGGATCACTTCCACCCCCTGAAAAAAAACCTCAAGTACCACTCCCCAAGGGCTATGTAAATGCTTGAATTGGTGCAGCATTACAGCTGTAACTAGGGAATGCCATGAAAATGATACACGTGTTGTTTAAACATACTGTGTACAGGTACCTTAAGAAACGTGAACTGTTCGCAGACCACTTGGGATTTCTTGTGGATCACCAGTGGTCCATGGAACACACTGGAGAAACAACTGGGTTAGTTACATTGAAACTACATAACTCCAAAGATAACTTAGATCCTATGCCAAGATCAGCAAGTCTTGAAGAGAAAAAAGTGTCAATAACAAAGAACTGATTTGGGTGGCTCTATCTAGTTGTATTCACTTTAAATATATACCAGAGGTCCCTTGCTTTGTCTGCAACCAAATAAGAAAAAGTTGCACAGAATACATTTTAAAGTTTGAAAATGAAATGTTGACTGCTAAGAAGATACCAAACACACACAATAACACAAATAATAAAAGCTGTTCATTCTCTCAAAACTGGATCTTCATTCATGTGTACGTCTATGAGAGCTATTGAATAAATGTAACTTATTGAATTCATTTAAGGCACTGCAGTGAACAGTGTTCTTGTCTGTAAAATCATTGTCCTATTCCACTGTGCTTTATGCCAGCGACTGTAATCACCTCTGAACTGGGAGCACTAGCAGTAAGTGGTGATTTTGTTCTTAATATGAGATGGGAATCCACAGCTCCAATTCTCATTTTTTATTGAACCTATAATTAATATAAATCACAATGCAGGCCTACCAAGGGCAATTACAGCAAATATGTATGCTTCAGCTTGACAGGGAAATCATGAATACAGTACTGTGAGGCCCTTTGATTATGCACATTGTTCTCCCTTGACAGATGCCTACGTTAGGCCTCAGATCAAGCATGGTAGGTTGATACACATCAGTTGTGTGTACTCACCAGGTTAGTTTCGGTAGTTTCCTATCAGTCATCATGCCTGTCATCAATTTGCTGTCTTGGTGTAGAGAGTTTTGCTGACTTATTGATGATCAAAGCCCATGGAAGGGAAAAAGCGGCAAACATGCAAAAACATGAATAAAATCCAACATTCAGTCAATAACAAACTGACTTATGTAATAATAATAATAATAATAATAATAATAATAATAATAATAATAATAATAATATAAAATATACCACCATGAAATAAACCAGTAACTATACATTGTGTCTTCCCCTGTGGATATGTTTGTTTTTGCTTGTTTATTTATTTTTTGATGGTTTATGAAACTTGTGAAACACTCTTGTTCTGTAATGTATACACTGAAACTATGTCCTAATAAAACAAATAATTAAAAACAAAATATATATATATACATTGTGTCTGTCAACGCCTTTACAACCCTGGGAAGGCCATCCTTTAGTTTCACTGATAGCACAAGTGGCACCATCAGGGATGTGAGATGAGCTCCCAGAGAGCCCCAGCACTGATAGCATAAACCCTCTTCGGACCGTAATGGCTTTGGATAATTCTTATAAATGACTTCGGTACTCTTCTAAATTAGCCTATTAAGACCGGGGGTGACATTTGCATCACACAAGGCATGTACAGCGGCAGAAAGTGCATCAAGGACATAGCCGACAAGTGCTTTGGTAACCACCTTCATTAGCACAAGATAATAACTTGATGATGACTTTTTTTTATCAAAGTGCAACATAGTCTGCCACTGTGATTGGCCAGTTAAAATACAACGCAGCTGTTTCATTTAAAAATGTTTTAGGAGGTAATATAAAGGATTTCCAGTTATGGCTAAATGTTTATGGTCTCCAATGTTTTTTTTTATTATTATTTCATGTTCCTATTTGTTAATGTGGTTAAAAAATAACAGTTTTAGTGAACATGTTGCCAACTTGGAGGTTGATTTCAGACAATGCCTATGCTTAAGGATGCTTTTAACGAGGGATTCTTGGGACTTAATTGGTTAATAAATTTCATTGGGACAACTAGGAAGACTTGAGAGAAGCTAGGCAGATTCACTTGCGTTGCCAGAGAATGGTACATCATGGAACATCATGATGCATAATGACACATACAGTACAATAACCACTAACTTGAAGTGCAGACAGCAATTTACTTCAGTTCATGGGATTTTATGGTCGTCTGCCATAATCTCTATATGAATCAAATTGCTCCCCACAATGGCAGCATATCCTTATGCACATGTAAAACACATGATCAGAGCTGCATGAATATGCATTAACTTGGAGCAGGCACTGTGGAGAGGTTGCCATGCAATACTTTCGGCTATAGATGAGAAATATCTTTGCCTTGTAATGAGACGGGGGGGAAATGCATAATGAAGCTCAGATTCATATTCCAGGGCTTTGGGCAGAGTTGTGATTGAGCGGACAACATGCAGCCTGGGATCAACACTACTACACAGACTCTGCCTCTACTACACTTGAACTGTCATGGCGACAGCTGAAATCAATCTGGGGGAGCACAGAGCACAGAACCACATACACACACACACACACACACACACACACACACACACACACACACACACACACACACACACAAACACACACACAGAGCCACCCCTCAGAGCCAGTATGTATTATAAAAGGTTTTTAATAGAACACAATCCTTTGGCCAGTGTCAAACAAATCAAAACACACCAACCTCCCCTGCCAAACCCTCTTTTCCTTTGGACGACACACACAGACACAGACACACACACACACACATACACACACACACACACACACACACACACACACACACACACACACACACACACACACACACACACACACCATTTAAACCTGCAGGTTATAACCAACATGAATGGTCTGTCCCTGAAAAATTAAATAATCAAGCAAAGCTATTCAATAAACACTAACAGAGTATGTACAATATGAATACGTGAATGTACTTAAGCTTAAAACATCTGTCAGAATGAATGTGTCTGTACTTTCTTTGTAGAAATTCACATGACTGCTAAAGCATAGAATGCTTTTGAATGTTTTGAATGTTCTGCTTCTTCTGTTCCTTCCATCATAATGTTATGTGTCATGGGTTGTCTGTGGTATTCCAGTTAGGGAACTGGACTGGTTTACTGGAGGTTCAACCCCTGACAGGTACAAAAAAGGTGTGTTGGATGGGTGCTCGTGCAGTGCCCTCCCCGCATCCACAGCCACAAATGAGGTGCCCTTAAACAAGGCATCTAAACCCCAAATGCTCGCTGTCAGCCTAATGTTCTGTGCATGGGTATGTGTACTCTGAATGTGAGACAACTCACCCCATCCAGTGTGTATGTATGGATGGGTTAAATGCAGAAGACAAATCCCCTCCTCCAAGGATAATAATAAAAACTCAACTTAATTGACTTTTGAATACAAGTACAACAGGTAGATGTGTGTTCTAGCATGAGGGTATAGCATCACTGCCAAAGGATATTGAATAAGAGAAACAGTAATTAGACACATGCAGCAAGATATGGAATACTCTACCACACTCTAGTGGTCAACATCAATATAACATCTAATAACTACAGTATCTAAGTGCAGCACACCCAGGCATCTGATCATGAGAACTGTTGTGCTTTCAGTTCATTTCTATTTTTACTGTGATAATTCAACATTGTATTTATGATCATGGCATATTAACTATTTACTCAGCTTTCTGGCAAATGAAGCTGTTATTGCAAGGCATGTAGGCTGCCGAGGCAAAAACAATAATACTTTTAAAAAAGGGTAGATCCACCGCGCTTCTGTATACACCTGATGCATCAGCAATGTAGGACAGACTTGATTAAAAAGGGTAGCAATTCGGAGCAACAGAGATGTAAAGTTAAATTTTAATCACAGTGCATCTGTGTTGCTCTGAATTGTTACCTTTTTAATGAATAATACACTTTATTGTAATAGACACAGTCATGTGTAACAGACATAGTCATGTCCAGCATGAAAATGATCTTTCCTGCTATGAATCAGGTGTTTGTTGGTGGTTTGTCACAAACTTGTTCATGCATTTAAATATTAAAACATGGGCTATTCGTTAAGGAGTCACACCTGGAGCCATGATGTCACAGATTCAGTTTCCCACATTGACAGGTGGGGGGGTGAATGCCCAGGGCTTTCCTCCCTCATGACCGAGGAGCCCTTGAGCACAGCACCTGACCTTTCCACTGCTTTCTGGGCCCTTAGTGGCTAGCTACCCTTTGCTATGGTTAAATGCAGAGGACAAATTTTTATCAGGGCGTTCCCTCTTGTACCCTAATGAGCCACTTACATTATGATTAATTTTGTTCTGCAGGTGTGTTTACAAAATGTTTTGTTGTTTCAGGTACCATGCTGTCTTAAACACAATATCAGATACAGACAACATGATGTTCTCCTTGAGAATGTGTCTGACACACCCAAGATTGTTACGCACGAGGGAACTATTACACTCCAAGAGTGCAGTTACTCATGCAAGATCTGTTTTTACACAGAAAGGATAAGATTGGATAGATTTATTTGTCTCTCTTACAAGAGTGCAGTTACTCATGCGAGATCTGTTTTTACACAGAAAGGATAAGATTGGATAGATTTATTTGTCTCTCTTACACAGTTATAACAAGTATACAACTGAAATGTAGACTGGTTCCAAACATGTGTTTAAGGAATACTGATATAGATGATAAAATGAATACATATAACAATAAACACATGTAGGTCTATATACTGGTAATTATGCATAGCTGGGCAGTGAAAAATAACTGGCTATTTAGCTGTTAGGAGAGAAAGTGAGAAATATTAGAAAGTCTGCTTTGCGCTAAAATTAACTCAGGAATGGATTGTTTTGTATACCTATACCTATACCTATTAGGTTTCATTCCATGTTGTGTTTGTTGCATGTTATGTTGTATTTATTCAATGTTATTCATCTGTCACACACCTATATTCCTAAGGGGGCTTCAATGCTGGGTGCCTGCAGCTTAATAGACGAAGCAGGAAAAGCAGGATCAACCTCACCAACAAGTTTTCATCAGGCGTGACCATGGCAGCCAATTGCACAGTTTAAAATTATTTCAGTTGAAAACGAGGACTGCATAAGAAGGTAAAACTTGCTGCAAAACTTTCTATTCTGTGTGGACGATGTTTAGATGACGTGTATTCATAATAAATAGTGGCTTGATGTTAAAACTGAAAGCGAGTAAGGAAGAGGAATCAGGAAGTTACAAGCCGTGCTTAATTGCCTTCGTACAGTAGTCTAGCTACATTTTGTAGATTGCACCAGCCTGTCGTCAGGTTTTACAAGGTCAGTAGCCTACTACTCATCACTAAAACTGATGCATATAGCGATTTTGATGACCGAGATTTGAGTAAGTTGAAGAGAGATCATTTGAGTACAAGCAATTTTGATGTTATTGACTTGTGGAGTGCCCTATGTTTTGTATGGTGGCAAATGTGATTGCTCCTACTTATAAAACAGTGTAGCATAAAATGTCAGTTAAAACTAGCCAATATGTACGATGCACATTACCAACAAGATCATTTTGTTCTAAAATGCGCCGTGTCCCTTTAAGAGTATTGCAACCAGGAAGTGGTCATGTGAAAAGGAAGAGAGCTTGCTTTGTTGTTTCCAGTGCACGATACATGTATCCAATAGATTGGGGTAACCAAGGAAAGCTCACTGTTACAGTGTATGTTTGTCTCGCCTGTTGTCACTAATGCTTGTTTCACTGTTGTTTTGCAAATATGAACAGATCTCAGTTGAAGCGCTCAAGAATATTAAGAATGGCGCTCGCTGGCTCTGCGGATTCCACGGACCATGAGGGGTCGGGCGAGAGTTTTGTTATGAGATCCTTGAAAATAGCTGTCGTGGTGACACTGTACTGGTTCATCTCCATCACGATGGTTTTCCTAAACAACTATCTTCTAGACAACAAAGAGCTGGATGCACCGCTTTTTGTCACCTTCTTCCAGTGCCTAGTCAGCGTGGGACTCTGTCGGTTAATGTATTTCTTGTCCACATTATTCCCTGGCAAAATAGACTTCCCCTCAATGAAGTTTGACCTCAAAGTGTCCCGAGAAGTTCTACCTCTCTCAGTTGTGTTCATTGGGATGATCACGTTCAATAACCTTTGCTTAAAATATGTCGGAGTCGCCTTCTACACAGTTGGACGCTCGCTAAGCACAGTGTTTAACGTTATTTTCTCATATACAATTATTAAGCAGACAACATCAATCAAAGCACTACTATGTTGCGGGGTTATTTTAGGTAAGTATCACTTACGTCACACCATAATTAGATTTTGTGTTTATCCATGGATTTAGGGCATTTTTATTATAATTTGATTTCTGGGGACTTCTTTGATGTCCCCAGAGTTGCTTTTCATGCAAACTGCTTTTTATGCAAACTATTATGATTCTGGTATGTGTTGATATGTAAATGCTCCTACCTGTAACTTTACACCACTATTCATTTTAACTGCCCTGACCCCCTTTTTGCTCTATGCCGCTGCACGGAAGTATCATGTAGCCCGTAAACATGATATTCATGTTTATCTTCTCAGGGAGTATTAGGCTACCTGTGTTTCATTTACTGCCACAAAATTCTCACACTGAATTTTTTTTATTATTATTTTTCATATGAATGGTTGTCCTTTTCCAGGAGGGTTCTGGCTTGGTGTGGATCAAGAGGGTGTGGCCGGTTCATTGTCCTGGACTGGAGTCATTTTTGGAGTGCTTGCCAGTGCTTGCGTTTCTCTCAATGCCATCTACACCAAGAAGGTCATGCCAGTGGTGAATGGCAGCATCTGGAAACTGTCCTTCTACAACAACCTCAACGCATGTGTTCTCTTTCTACCGCTCATCATCATATTTGGTGAGCTGGGAAGTGTCCTGAAATTTAGCCGTTTGGGAGACCCACACTTCTGGGGCATGATGAGCGTGGGTGGGGTGTTTGGCTTTGCCATTGGGTATGTCACTGGCCTTCAGATAAAATTCACCAGTCCACTGACACACAACGTATCTGGCACTGCCAAGGCCTGTGCACAGACAGTCCTGGCAGTAATGTACAATCAGTCCAGCAAGTCTTTCCTGTGGTGGACCAGTAACATGATGGTACTGGGGGGCTCGTCTGGGTATACGTGGGTGAAAGGCATGGAAATGAAGAAGGCCCCTGTTCAGGTACAACAAGTAACCGTGTCAAAGGACATGAATGAGAAGAGTCGGCCAGATGTATAGCGGTTTGGGAAACACAGAACGTCCCAGTAGAAGACCAACAAAATGGAGACCAGTCTTTTTTTTAAGGCTGATTTTTGCCTTTTTTTTTTAAGGCTATTTTTTTTGTAATATCAGATGTTGTTAAATGCATCAGCACTACTGTCTGTCCTGTCATCAGGTCATCATTTGTAGGTGAGAAAAAATAACATTTTGGACTGCACAAAAAATACTGCAGCAACTGTCCTTAATGAACTGTCCTTTATGATTTTAAAGTAAAATTATGATTTTAAACTACTGATGTTTTTATATAATGGTGCTGCGAATCTTGACACACCTAAAAATTACTATGGGATCATACATTATGTAAATTGTAGCAGGCATGTTGCTTGTGTTAAACACATTTTGTAAGTGTGTATATGATTGGGTTTAATCTTGTCCAAAGATGGTTGTGTTTGTCTTGTGTCTTCTTCCACAGTGTGGTCGTATCAGCCTAAATACTCTCCTTGAGGCCTCTACTTCATCCAGCTGTCAAATGACAAGGATGTTGTACCTTTATGTCTGTCTACACATGTAGTTACTCAAAATGACCTTAAACCATGGGAGCTGTAACATCCTAACTTGACAACATGTCTGATACATTGACAAAGAAACCAAAACACTTTGGTCATTGACAGCTAAAAAGTGTGATATATGTTGTTGGTATTGAAGGACATTTTTTTTAAAAGTACATGACTTGTATAATGTGAGACAATTATGTAAAAATATATGAATTTTACTTATTTCCTGAGATATGTGTTTGTTAAAAAACCCCTTTAAGCAGAATGGGTAGCTTGCAAAAAGTTTGCAAGCAGCTTGAAAGTGTGTTTTTTTTCTTCCTGAAGGTTATTTGCCTTTTTCTCAGAGTGGTCAGTTTTAAGATATTATGAGGATTTCAATAATAATGTTATAATTTGTGAGATTAGAAATGTTTTGCAAATGGTATATTTCAAGCACTCCACTACTTGTCAAGGTGGATTTACAGTTTTTCTCAATTGATTTCACACCATTGAAATGCCACTTTGTTAACACAGTGAACACATAGGCGTAAGCAGAAGGACTCTGGCCAAAATGAAAACATTTTGTTTGCAAAAGGCTCTAACCGTACCTAAACATTTAAAGTATATAACACAGCAAATTGCACAATTGACAATGAAATACATTACGCAATTTTGCTAGCCTACATGTCTTTGTCATTTGCTGACTTTTTAGGTATAGGATACATGGAAAATGTAACATCTTGTAAAGAACAGTAGAATCACAAATATTTCGAAACTTTTGAAATTTTATGACTAATGCCATTTTTTTCAAAGTGGCTGAAAACTGAAACAGTGGAAACTACAAAAAAAAGCAAAATAAAGCCTATTTGAAATATAACAAATGAGTGTAAGTAGCCATTATGGGTAGTCAGTCTTTTTGCGATGATGGAGCCACATGTTCTCATCCACATCTTATTCTGACTGCAGAGATTAAACAGATTCTACAGTGATTTTATACTGATGCATTTTGTGTCCCCATAGTTAAATCAATGGAGTTTGGGCTTATTGAATGACATCCGTGTTCACTGTTTTGCAAAGGGTGTAAAAAGTGTGTTAATCCAATGATAAAGTGTTAACGAATTTGCAAGAATATTTTTGCTCTGCGAAGATGGTGAAGACCAAGGATATCCTTGTTTCTTTAAGCAGGTAACACAATCAGGAGGTAAAAGGGCAACTAAACCAAGTAAATACAAGGAAAGGACGTCAGTCCACAGTAGTTTCTAACTGTGGGCTATAGTTAAAACCGCTAGATGGCGCAAGTGATTTGTTTTCTCATGTGGGACGCTGACTCCTAGCTGATAAATTCTCCAGGTGGTGTTTTTCATTTCACAGAGATATCACTGAGCTGCAAGAAACAAATGAGAGCATAAGTAAACTACTAGCATACAGCCTAAGCTCTCCTATACCTCTGCCTCCCGTACACCTCCAAACTTAGCTGTTGGTCGGGAATACCAGTTCAGTCCTTTCATAGTGAAATTGATTTGTTTGGGAAGTAATAAACCTCAGCGAGGTAAAATAGCAAAATCAATGCTGCTGTTCTTAGCAATGTATTTTAAAAGATAAACAAACTAAGCATGCAGCTTGTGACATCAAACCGGTGTCTTACATAAAACGGACCAGGAATTTCATTTTGGTGCTGTGATGTTAATATCAGCTCATTGGCCCTGGCTAGCTTTCACAGCTTATAAAACGATGATGTTGTTCTTATATAAAATATCTGGTGTCACCGCACGAGATATTTTTCCTTTTTTTCTTTCACGGCGCAAGCTTCAGATTGCATCACGAAACCTGGATAATTACACAGCGTGTTCGAAGTGGGGTTTAAAAAAAAAAAAAATCTGAGTTTATGTTCCACACATTTCCCACACATTGGCTGGCTTGGAAGAATTGTGTGGTCAGTAATGTTTTAAACTGAAGACAAACATGGGAGCTGCAGAAATGATTTGGTTTTGTCCACCCAGTTCAGAAAATGATTATGGGAACATACTCTACTGATGGACGTCATAAATCTATGGCATGATTTCAATAATTCCTCACTTGTTGTCAACATGTACAGTATACAAGGCGCTTGAATACGCACTAGGAAAACGTGACGGGGCGTTGCCTACACGTGCAAAATAACCAATCCTGGAGGAGGTAGGCGTGCTGTATTCCTAACCTTTAGCCAATGATCAACAACATGTCCAGTGGCAACGAATGTGTCTTAAACACTACGAGGGCGGGACGGGCGGCACAACAGACATGAGAGCACTTTTGACAGAAGTTTGTCTCGTTCGTCCCTTACTGTGAAGTGAACTTGTTTAAAGTCATGGTTGTAAATTCGGTGCATTGGTTTCGCAAAGGATTGAGGCTTCACGACAACCCGGCTCTCCAAGAGGCTTTGGATGGTGCCGATACCGTGCGTTGTGTTTACGTGTTGGATCCTTGGTTTGCTGGGTCTGCCAACGTGGGATTTAACAGATGGAGGTTGGTATTTATTTACATTGAGCACTAATCTTACACATAACATTATTGGTATAGGTCACACGTATTAAAAGACTGTGCCTTTTAACGCGACCTGTGGTCAGTAGTCTCATCAACTGTTGCTATTTATAAATGGACCGGCCTTATTCATTTCAAAATCGATGGACACAAGATAAACATTAAAAAATATGTGTCGTCTCTAAATATGCAAACATTAAAATGCTCTAGAAATTCTAAAAGGAAATTGTAAGCCACTGGCAGTGTACTAGTAACCAGGTGTGCCTATGCTTGGTGTGATAGCCTCTAAAGTTATAGTGTTCGGAAAACTGTAGTGTCAATGTCAGTGTCCTGTTTAGAAGTTATTCTAACAATCTGAAAACGAAATTAAGTCAGCTACATAGTCTGCATGTGTTAAATTCGCTGCATAGTCAACAACCGCCTCGCACGTGAGCGTAGGGCAAAAGTGCACGGCACAATGACTTGCATTTCATAACAGAGTTTGTATCGAAATGTAGATTCCACTGTGTGGTATCTTCCGGTCTGAGTAGTTAACAAACACTGGCACAAGAGAGATTGTTGTTTCACTAAATAAATGCGTGTAACTGTCAGTTGGATGACTATAATATAATATATATTTTTTTACCATCATAGGTTTTTACTAGAGTCTCTGGAGGACCTGGACAACAGTCTTCGAAGATTAAATTCAAGGCTCTTTGTGATCCGGGGACAACCAACAGACGTGTTTCCACGGCTATTCAAGGTGCTACATTAGTGCACACAAAATCTAAGGTTACATCAGACCTACATACACATGGATATTTACAATGAAAGAAAAATGCAAATTATGCTGTAACTTGTCTGAGTTGTTATGCTTAAGTCTTTTGGTTCAGATTTTGACCTACAGTAGTTTTTAGCTAACTTGCTGCTGACATCTAAATTCTGACAAAGATTACTGGGTAGATGTACATGACTGGGCAAACGGGTGTAGTTTAGGAAGGGCCTGAACCGGTCACTGATACTTGCCCTCTTTCTAATATAATTTCACATAAGTGGATATGCAGGACCATGTGACTTAAGTGCCTCATTAGTCCTTTTGGGCTCTGTCCAAAATTTGACCCCAAGGAGTGGAATGTGACCCGGCTGACCTTCGAGCACGACTCCGAGCCCTATGGGAAGGAACGCGACAGTGCCATCATCAAGATGGCCCGCAACTTTGGCGTGGAGACCAGAGTGAGAAACTCACACACCCTGTACAAGCTGGACAGGTCAGTCAGATATGCATAACATTCATCTAATTGTTGAGTTGTTGAGTTTTCATGTGACAACCCCTTTCTTTCTCCTTTCTTTGTCAAATCAGCAAGGAAGGGGTGGTAACTGTTGCGAGCCTGACATACCTTTGAATCACGCAACATTACTACATGCCAAAATGAGTAGGGTGACATCATATGTGTGTGTATAACCTGGTCAAGATTACATTGTTAACATATTACCAGTGCTACATCACAAATCCTGACATTACAAATGCGGAACTACTGTACTGTCATATGCATGTAATATAACATAGTGAACAACATGAGTCTTCATCTGTACAAATCTCATGCGTCTTCTCTCACGGGATGAGAAGCTTTTGTGTGATTTTTGTATTGACTGCAAAGTCTTGGTGTGTTTTGACGGTTTTGTGGAGCCAAAGATGAATTTCCACAGTGTGGACAATAAAGGTTTCTAATCTAATTTAAGGGCCTGTGAAGATGTCTTGGTAGTTGTGCATAGTGGACATGAACATGGTTTGGCGATGTGTGAAAGCTCGCAGACATGTGCGTTTGGGCAAAGCCGCAGACCTCACACCCACTGCTATCAGGCAGAGTCACGTCACAGTAACAGGGGCATTGGAGGTGAGAGAGGCCATTAGATAAGGGCAGTCCCGTGCGTTTTCCGCAGGTGCCAGGTGTTTGTGTGAAACTTCCAGTGTCCAGTGTTTCTTGTATTCAGCCTAATCTAGGTTATGCTCAAGTTGTCTGATAATCAGGAGCACTGTTTTTGTTTTCAAAGAAAACACCTGAGTTGGTTTGTTGGTATAAAGCACTGCGCTTGGAAACCTTTGCACCTAATATCAGTCAAGTGTTTAAACAGTAGTGCCAGTCTTTCACATCAGCTGTATATGTATAATTTGTCAGACCTGTTTTCACCATGGCCAGGTACCAGCCGGTGAGGCTGCTTGTATAGTGTCTGTACTTAATAGACATGCGTGTGGTTTTGGGGCACTGATGGGCTTGCTGTGTTGCATAGTTCATTAAATGATTTGCCTTTTAAAAACTCAAACAGTCTCAAAGCTGAAATTCAGACCAACCTTGACTTCACAGCAAATGCCAATACCAATCCCTCTGCAGACTCCAGGCTGTGACGACTGACTGGGTGTTATGTGGGCAGCTTTTGGTTGTCAGTTTCTGCTGTTATGCTTGCACAAAGCCTGTCACATCCCGCTGCACGTTGCCAGCTAAAGTGACCCAGCAGGTGGAAGGTCATTGTGTGGGTGTCCACAGGAGGAGTAGGAGTAGTACTTAGGTTAGCCACGTCTACAGCCACTGTTGTCTGTGATGCCCTTTCGTTACCCCGAAGCTACATATGTAATCCTCCTGGGTGAACGAGGGAGTAAAAAATAGTATAGTTTCCCCGAGTTATATAAATATCATTGAGTCTCGTATCATTCAGCATGTGAGCAGGGCGGTGAGGGGAAGGGATGACGTTTGGTGCTCTCCCTCAGATTACCAGCACGGCGTGCATAATGCCCTCACATGATAGCTCCCCATCCTATCCTGCCACAGCGGGCCGTCAGCAACGTCACATGACACACTGCCCTCTAGTGGCCGATCGCGCCGTCTCGCAGTCACACTACTGAACATGTGCTGGGCTGCCGCCACTGTAGTAGACATGTGCTCCGCGCGTAGGCTCAGTCTGAGTGTGGGAGAATGCGCTGGCTGTCCGCTTGGAATTTACATAAACACTTACGCACGTAGCACACACACACACACTCTCACACACTCTCACTCACTCACTTCCTCCCTCCTCCCTCCACTCTCATGGATGTCTATGTGTATTAGAGTTTGTAAGGCTTAGGCTGGCAAATTATTACCAATGTATTATTATATTGATTTTTAAAATTAATTAATTAATACTTATTTATTTTTTTATTGTTACTAAGAATAAAATCGGTTTACTTCAGTTTTTTTTTTTTTTTTCCGTCTTATTTGTACTTAGTTGTACACACTCTATGTTATGGAGCCTGGGAAGGGTCATGTTGGTCCATGTTTTTAGACCCCACTTTTTGCGCTCCCTCGCAATACTTTTTGCGTTCTCAATACTTTGTCAAAAGTGAGGTCTAAATGCTTACCAAATATTTAAATATATCCAAATATTTACCAACATGACCCCTCCTGGGCTCCGTATTATATAGAGTGTTGAACTTTGTTTGTAGTTCCGGCTGTGATGTTGATGTTTTGTTTGCTGTTGTCATGGGAGACCACCTGTGTGTGTAATGCAAAGAGAATCTTGAACAGCAGTTGCCTGTGAAGAAAAAAATATATGCCATGTGTTTTTATTTAAATGCATTCTTTTACTCTGTTATAGTAATTAGCTGAACTTTTTGTCTAGAGTGTAACTACATAGTAATAATGACATCATGTCAACAGTGTTCCAGTATGAACGCTGTATATTGTGTGGTCTTCTGCTTCAGTTTGTTTTGGGAATAGAATTTCACAACTGCACTGGACTGACCAAAGATAACTAACTGTATCAGAAGTGGACAAACACTTTGGAACATAACCTTGGCTTTCTGTGAGATTAAACTGTTCCTCTCCTCTCACAGCCTTGCAAAAAACAAAACAAAAGACTTAGCAAGTAAGCGCTTGTTTCTTTTTTATCTCTGCACACAGGATCATCGAGCTGAACAACAACAGCCCCCCGCTCTCTTTCAAGCGGTTTCAGGCCCTCATCCAGAGGATGGAGCTGCCCAAGAGGCCCCTGCAGACTGTCACCGTGGCGCAGATGGACAGCTGCCCAACACCCGTTGCACATAACCACGATGAGCTCTACAGCGTACCCTCCCTGGAGGAGCTGGGTAAGGAGGGCTTATGAGATTGAGATTTGCCACTCTCTATCTGTGGCTCTTACAAAACTGCTGGCATCGGTCCCTCTGCCAGTTTAACCGTAGTTAACCCCTTTTCACGTCCAAGATGTGAGACGTGACTTACTTAACCCTTTTCTGTCTTTCATATGATTAAGAGTATGATTAAAATAGGAAGTGCATTTTTAACCATCTTGTTTTTATTTAACCCTTTTTCACATCCAAGACTTGAGGTATTCCTTAATCCTTTTCTGTTTTTCATATGATTTAAGATGTTTTGCCCTTCCTGACAAAATAAGAAATCCATTTTTAACCATCTTGTTGTGGGTCTGTAGCTACTGTTTTGGATGTATGAGTGAATATTCCTCCCTGTTTATTTCTCCCCTGTTTCCATATCCCACTAGGCT
>CM059280.1:5916933-5934433 GCA_030347295.1 Setipinna tenuifilis | reverse complement strand
ACAGAAGCAAACATTTTGCTGTGGTCAGTGAAATAATACTTTTAGATTATTATAATTTCTGTCTGAAATTATTGTCCTCATGTCATGGTTTATTTTCTTTTTTGTGTACAATTCAAGTGCTTGGATTTTTCATATATGCTGTGTAACCACTTCAAACAAGATGACTTAAGATCAAGACAAATGACATAAACTTTGAAAGAACCACAATCTCTTTTAAGCAGGCACTATGAATAGGCTAGTGTGTGTGCTAAAAACGCAAGGGAGGAATTATAAAAAGGAAAATAATAGACTAGGAAAGGAATTTAGTTATTTGAGAGACTTCGCTTGGACTCCGCTCAGCTATATAATTACAACTTACTCTATCTCTGTTTGCCTTGTTTGATCGCAAAGGAAGTACATCCCGAAACTGAAGGACTACCCTAATCGTTACATCCACGAGCCGTGGAAGGCCCCGGAGAGCGTGCAGAGGGCCTGTAACTGTGTGGTGGGGGTGGACTACCCCATGCCCATAGTCAACCACGCAGAGACCAGCCGGCTCAACATAGAGAGGATGAAGCAGGTCTACCAGCAGTTCTCCCAGTACAAGGGCTTAAGTGAGTCTCCCAGCTACAGTATGCAGACACAGACACACAATGCCTGGACCTACAGTAACACAGCCTACACCTTACATAGTCTACACCTAACACAGTCTACTCCTAACATAGCCTGCCTCTACAGTACGGGCTTAAGTGAGTCTCCCAGCTATGCAGACACACAATGCCAATACCACATACCATAGCCTGCATATACAGTATGTCACAAAAGTGAGTACACCCCTAACATTTCTGTACTTTTTTATTATATCTTTCCATGGGAGAAGTCTAAAGATATAACACTTTTACAATGTAAAGTAGGCAGTGTACAGCTTACACCTACTTTACATTGTATCAAAGTGTTATATCTTCAGACTTCTCACATGGAAACATATAATAAAAAAAATGTAGAAAAATGTGAGGGGTGTACTCACTTTTGTGACATACAGTATGTGTTGGGGGTATACAGTATGCTTGGACTCTGGAATGAATGGATTTTAGATTCTGATGGAGTTTAAGATTAGATTAATGATTTAAAGTGTTATTTAAGTGGCTGTTCTAAACATCTCTATGCAGAGAGGATTGTGTTAGAACATACAAAGACAGTTTAAATCGTAGAATGGATGTGTGTCTCTTTTTGTAAACAACTAATTGGTTCAAGATATGTGGTTCATCATTCAAAGTTTGTGTCTACATAATTGTATAAAACTGCAGAAACTAGCTCTGAAGACTCTTCAACAGAGTCTTGTGTTAACAGCTTGTTCTTGATAGACATGGTCTTGTCATCAGGTGTGATTGGATTGTGATTGAGTTCTTGTCAGTCATTGGTTCTGGTGATCACATCTGAAGAAGTAGCATCAGTCAAAACATTGTGTACCCTTCAATTGTGTGAGCAGGTGTCTAAATGTGGCGACATCGTTTTTTTTCTTTTTTTTCTTTGAACCTTGATTCCACACCTTGTACATTTTGTTTTTGGGCGTGTATACACTTTTGGACACTTCTGCCTTAGGTACATCCACACCACATCTCCCACAGTTCACCCCACCCCACGACCTGCTTAATTTCAATAGTATATCTCAACCTATAGAGCAGATCAGGAAGCAGGTGTGAAATAGAGGAAGCAACAAAGACAAAAAGAGGTCATCCTGCATTTCCAGCTCTTATACAAGAGGAGCTTGCCGAGCTCTCCCGGTGTTTAGAAACCTGAGTGCATTTGATTTGCTGTGGGCCCGGCGAGAAAGGCACCAGTCAGTCTTGCCTTGTTACAGTCTCATTACCGTCCAAGTTTAGCTGCCTGGTGCTCTAGCCGAGAGAGGTTATGAAAGCTGTCCTTACCTAATGCTTCCCTCTGCCAGGCTTAGACCCCCCCTTAAGAGCCTCTCTCTGTGTGTCTGTGTGTTCTCACCTGAGCCTCTCAGCAGAGCCAAGCTGAAGCTGAAGCAGAAGCAGGGCAGTGCTGCTGGGCTACATGTCAGGCCATCCTAACATGGCCAGGGCAAACTTATTAAAAGGACAATCAGAGACAATTAGAGACTAGAAATTGAATTTAGTTATTTAAAAGATAACAAGGAGGGGGGAGCAGCTGAAGGCTCTGATTTCTGAGAGGGAGCTGAAGACTTTCAGTTGATTAGCTGTGTAGAGGTTATAGATGTCTTGTGTGGACTGCTGCATTTCTGGATGTTTTAGGTTTTCCATTTGCAACTCTAAACTCGCATTTTAGATGAACTATGCTGTGAATTACATAAACATATATATATATAACATAACCGTATATATAATTACATAAACGTATATATGTTTATGTAATTCACATCATATATATATATATATATAGCAGTTGATTAGCTGGTTATAGATGTCTTTTGTGGACTGCTGCTTTTCTGGATGTTTTAAGTTTTCCATTTGCAACTCTAATTTATTGTACTGTAATTGTACTGGTAGAGTTGTAGCTGAACTATGCTGTGAATTACATAAACACACACACCCACACACACACACACACACACACACACACACACACACACACACACACACACACACACACACACACACACACATGTATATATGTTTATGTAATTCACAGCATAGTATATATACATTTCTGCTGAGTTAGCATTTCATACTACAGGCTGGAATGCATATGCTCTGTCACATGTCTCATTCCAGAGATGTAAAAGTGAGTCTGTTTTGTGCTCTCTCTCTCTCTCTCTCTCTCTCTCTCTGTCTCTGTCTCTGTCTCTGTCTCTCTCTCTCTCTCTCTCTCTCTCTCTCTCTCTCTCCCTCCCTCCCTCCCTTCCTCAGGTTTGCTGGAGCTGGTCCCTGTCACACGCGAGCAGTCTGAGTCATCAGGCCCCAAAGCAACCATGTCCCACCCCGGCTGTAATGGTGTGTTCATTGTTCAAACACGAGCAGCTACCACTGTGTTTTAGCTGTGCCAGTCTTTTGGCCAGCAGCTGACTACATTCACCCATGGCCATGTTCAGTCAAGGCTATACGTGCAGTGTTTCTCATGGTAACAGAATCCAGCAGAATGTGCACTAGGCGCCATCTAGTGGCAGAAAACATTATGGTCATCACTTTTCAAATCACATGGATGGAATAGGAGTTTTATGTTAAGTGGCATAGGTGTCCATGTAGCATTAAATGGCATTTATGTATTGGAAGATGGTGTTATCTAAGCTTTGTCCATGTCATAACAATTTGCAAGCTCTGAGTCGATTTAAATTGCACCTCAAATGCAGAATTATAGACAGCGTAGTGTGGAAGACTTATTATTGTTAAAGACTGCACATACACCCATAGGGAAAATCTGTAAATACATTGTGTTTATTTTTATGTTTTATCTGAAATCTTACAGTAATTTATAAAATGGTGAAACACATACAAAATCCTTGTTTATTTGTGTACTGTGAAACCTGATTTAAAACATGATGTATATAGCTTATATGAAACACACAAGTCACTGAAAGGAGGAAGCACTGAATATAAGTTCATGTACAGTACGTTTTGATATGTGTGTTTCCTGTGGGCAAAGGCTGGTATCTAAGTGTGCTCTAACCTTCTGCAGATGGCATGGCCTCCTCCTTCTGCCTGGCCCTATCCCACAGGAAGAGAGAGCGGCCCATTGACCTGCACTGTGCCCAGGGGTGCGTCCAGCCCAAGCTGCAGTGTGGGGGTCTGGACAGAGACCCCAATAGGCCTCTGTCACAGTAACAGGTAGCACTTCATTATTACATAGTACTACTACTACTATATACTACTATTATACTATATAATAAAACTACTATATACTACTACTACTACTATTGCTACTACTACTACTACTACTACTACTACTACTACTGCCACTACTACTACTACTACTACTAATAATAATAATAATAATAATAACTACATAATGTAATTCCAGGAAACTACACAGTGCATGAAAATTGTAACTGTTGTAATAGTGGAAGTGATTACTAGGCTGTTGCTAGGGTGTCCATGGTGGTTACTATCAGAAATAAAGTGGTTACTGTAGGCCCTTTTACATTAGAGGAAATTCTGGGGTAGAATGCAGGAGTAACATGGTCTGCCTGTTTTG
The DNA here is from genome assembly GCA_030347295.1 of Setipinna tenuifilis. Taxonomy (NCBI): domain Eukaryota; kingdom Metazoa; phylum Chordata; class Actinopteri; order Clupeiformes; family Engraulidae; genus Setipinna; species Setipinna tenuifilis. The sequence continues at coordinate 5,930,278 of CM059280.1, read as the reverse complement.
AAATGTTTTCATACCTAACACCTTAAGAATCTATTGTATGTCTGTATGTAGTATTTAGGCAATAACCACAACATTAAATGAAATTATTTTTATCTATTTGCAGTTGCCTTGGGGGCTCTACATAACTACCCTGAGTCCTGCCAGCACTCGGCCGATATGGTGAAGTGGTAGTCCCACCTGCTCCTCGGGATGAAAGCAAGCAGTGAATACATTAAGCACCTTAGTTGTTAAAAAGCAGGCTTCCTTCGTTTTTTCTTAACTTTATGTGTGGTATCTGCACCATTGTAACTCTTTGCAATCCAATGGGTTGTTGCTGGTCGTTAAGACCAAATTCACTTTGTGTTAGAGACTGCTAAGACTGTTGTTGGGGAAAAAAAGTTATTTTTATTTTTATTTTCTGAATCATATAAAGTGGTAGATATACAGAAAAGCAAGCAAAGGACCCTAGACAGTATTTTGCTTACAAGCATATTCCTTACATGATATCACTCCTTGGTATGGTGTTGACTTATATACAGTAGTATTGGCTTTTTCACATTGAATGTAAAAGGGTAAGACAAAACAGCTGGTGTGTAGCTACCAAACACTTGCGCTGAGAACCTAAACAAAAAATGAAATGTTTCAATCTGACACCGATTTAGTCATAAGGGAAATATGGATAAGTCTTTGGTATCATTAAATCAAAAGAGTAAAGTGGGGGGTGAGTGAAAGCTTATATTCAGCATGAGATAAAAATGAGCACGAAAAATTTGTCCAAATTAAGTTAAAACAGTTTCCAGCATCATGTATGTGCCTTACAACAGTCTTTTTACATCCATTATTAAGGGTACTTACATGTCTGAGTATGAGAGAGCGAGAGAGAGAGAGAGAGAGAGACAGACAGACAGAGAAATGTCCACTATCTGTTGTTTTGAAGTACGTGCTGACTGTTTAGTTGTGTGCATGTGCATCACTCAGTTCAGAGTCTCCTAAATGGTTTTGACCCACTGGCATTTAAAGACATAATTGTGCTGTTCCCTTTGTTTGTGTGTGAGGTTCCTCATGTGGCAGTCATGCGAAAGTAACAAATGCATTCCTCTATTATTATCCTGATTACACTTTATGTCATGCTTTAAAGGCTTTCTGCTGGATGCATGAATATGTTAAATAATATAACATCAGAACACAGGTCTGTGATATAGTCATTAAATAATAAAAAAAAACAAAAACAGATATAGCCTGATAAGTTTTATGATTAAAAGATAGAAGTCACATTTCAGATAAGCTCAGTCAGTCATCTTCATATGTCTTCATAGCAAAAGCCTCGTATTTAAAAAAAAAAATGAAATTGTTTGTTTATGCAGAAAATTAGTGACAAGCAAGTCCATATTTACGGCCCCTAGAAGACAGGAAATAAATAGTTAACTCAGCATATTCAGGATCCAAAGATGGTAATAAACAGAATTAATTTGAGCAGAAAGCTTACTTTCTGTGCACATCAACGGCAGGGAATGCTAGAGCAGGGATTTGTCTGGTTTCCAGGATTAATTATCTTGTAGAGGGTTGTAGAGTTCCCTGCAGTCCAGCTCATTTAGGGTTAAATAAACCAACTGGATGTATGATCGGTCTTACTAAAGGCTTTTATGCATTTGTTCTCAGTCATAGACACCCAACTAGAACTTTGCACAGCAATCTGCGCCAAACAGAGGAGTGTAGTACAGCAGGCCTTCCCAGCAACATTCTGGTGTGTTTGGTTTCCGCCTTTTATTTAAGTGGCAGCTTTGGACTGTTGATTGTAAGGTAATGTCAGCATGTCGTTGTATCATTCTGTCATTATGTGTGTGTATGAGTGTGTGTTTGTGTATGTTTGTGTGTGAAAAGATGTGCTGTCTTCAGTACAAATACAGATATAAAAGAGAGTGATTTGTATTTGTATACTAGAGTATGCTCTATTAAAAAACGATTCTAGTCTGAAATATGTTTGTAAATATCAAGTATGTAAAGGCAAATCATTTCATCTCCTGGTTTTGTATTCCGTTGTATACAAGAGCAAGGCCTTTGGCACAGTGCATAATGCTTTCTGTTTGGTTTCGTCTTGCCTATTGTCAACAGTCCAGTCATCTTTAAAAAAAGATGTTACTCAGTCGTATGTGTAGCATGCATCTTTGTGCAAAACCCATCCCTACATTGTTTCACCTGTATAAGATCCTAACATGTCTATCTGTTTGGTACGGGGTGTCCATAAGTATTTACACTCGTATGTCTTGCCATATTCAGCTCCAGGATAGGTATTACGAAGCAGTGTCCTTCATTCAAGATGTGATGTAACATGAGAATTGAAAGACTCCATTGTTGGTCTAGCAAAATGTTGTTGGTCCTGGGCTCTGTAATAACTATCAAATTGCATTTGTACCTCGTTAGTAAAGTGTCAGCGAAGTAATTGTTTAATGCAGAAAGTCGATTGCTTAACAAATATGCAAGTCTCTAACACAAACAATCAAATACAACTGATTCAACAAAATATTGTGTCGTTTGTTTATCTTGTCATAAGTCAAACAGATGCTTCAATGCATTGTGCTTGGGCTTTTCATTTTTGTAATGATGTATACTATTTTTCCATTTCTATTTAATTTGTTAACATGTAAAATATTTTCTTCCCTAAATAAACTTCCTCCAAAGCCTCTGTGTTTGTTGTGTGTTTGATTGATGTATTCCACAAGAGGGCGCTAGTAGTTGATATCGGTTGCTGTATCACACACTGGTGTTCTGCCTTCAGTAGTGTAACTATAGTCATTATTAGTCTCCCTAATGTACAAGACTACTATGTTGGGTTAAGGCAACTTTACTCCAAGAACTTCTAAATGTTGCCTGTAGTTGTATTGTGACATCTCCAGAAAGTACTACGTTACTACAATACTATAACTTGATTTTAGTGCCGGCATGTGGGTTTTTTTATTATTTAGTGATGTAGAACAGTTTCCATGGAGACTTCTGACAAAGAATTTAAAATAAGTATTTTTTTTCCCACATGCTATTCATAATCAATTATACCAATCTGCCTAGTTATCAGGAAACAACTTGGGATAATTACAGCAATGTTAATTTTATAATTCAGTACCTAAGCCTTTACTTATATGTTATACATGTGTTGTTTGGTCTATGTGTAACTGCCACAGTATTGGCTGCCACAGTATTCTCTGCCTCCCATTCCCCTCAGCTTCTCATTCTCTCTCTCTCTTTCTCTCTCTGCCTCTCTCTCTCTCTCTCTCTCTCTCTCTCTCTCTCTCTCTCGCTCTCTCTCCCTCCTTCTCTCTGTTTCTCTCAAGTACCCCCCCCCCCCCCCCCCACACACACACACACACACAAACTATCATAACTAAAAAGAAGCCATTTAGGAATAAAAGAGGCCTATTTCATAAGCTTTGGTCAAGTCTTGCTTTCTCTCTGGCTGGAATGTCTTTAACATGGCATACAAACACTATTGCTCTCTTTCTGTAGCTGAAGTGTCTTACAACAGTATCCCTCTCTCTGTGGCTGGAATGTCTTAAACATGGTTAAGAGGACTCTGTGGTCATGGTTAAGACTTTGTGCCGTGTCTCTCTTTTTTACATGTTTTCAACTTCATTCCGTGAAAAATGGCTTTGGATCCTGCAGTCTCTCCTCGTCAATTTTACATGGTTGTCAACTTAATTCAGTATTATCTGCCTCCCTTTCTCACACACACGCCAGCGCTTTCTCACTCACTTACAGTGGAGCAACGCATTAGGACATCATCAGCCTAAGAGTTATACCATTCATTTTAATAGGACAAAATATCGCTGAAAAACTCTCGAAATCCCTAGGATTAGTAGCTCGGCAAAGAAATGGGTGACTAGAATAATATGACATCACAATAGGGTCGTTAAGCAGAATTCTAAGTTAGAATCCTGTGCCAGCTTTCTAGAACTACATATCCTCTTCAGCTGTTTCCTTTGCCCACAACTGTTTTAAAATAAAAGTCCTTGCTACAATAATTTACTATTCAATACTTTAACTGTTTTAACTATTTAACTAGTTAACCATTCGCCCATTCAAACTGTCAGTTGCCATGAACTATGTCTCCAGCTAACTATTTCCTCTGCCTACAACTGTTTCAAAATAAAAGTCATCACTACAAGAATTCACTATTAAAGAATTACACTATTTATACTATTGAACTGTTTAACTATTCATCTATGTTAAACTGTCAACTGTCATCAACTACATCTCCAGTCTACTATATTTAACCATTTATCTACCTAGCAACCAACATAGCAACCATTGAAATAAATCAACAATGTCAGAATGACCATGGCAACCAACACAGCTACCCTAGCACCATAACTACCCCAGTTAAATTACGGCATTGCAATGTGAAAGGGCCTAAAAAGACATAAACAAGAACAATGTAGCATATGCTTTAGAAAATGTTCAGTCCACTTGGTTTTATGGCAGTATAGAATATCTTAAACTCTTGTGCATCAGGATTGGACACTGTGTAGTTGCACCATTTACTTTGGCACAAGGAAGTTCCAAATAAAGAATCTCTAATCCAGTTTTAGCCAATGCTTAAATGATAGTCTATAAAGTGAAATCCATACTTGAACAGAAACCTTCTTGGTGGCTGTCAAGCCGGCAAGACAGATTTTTTTTTACATCTTTTATTCATGGATATCTTGGAATCGTCATTAAGAAGGTGTAAAGCTGGGTCCATGGGAGCTGTGTGTCTGTATTATTGGAGAGTGACTGTAGTTAACCATTGGTGTTCAGGAAATTTGTGGAAAAATATAGGACACCAAACATATAGGACCTTTAAATGTATCCACATTTCAAAAGTCCATAGCAAGAGTCACCTCCTTATTATTGTTTTATACTGTAAGTGATTCCTTGGCACAGCACACAGTGTACACAAAGAAATGAACTGTGCATTTAACCCATCACACATGTGAGCAGGGGGCAGCCATGACAGGCAAAGGCACCCGGGGAGCAGTGTGTTGGGACAGTACCATGCTAAGGGTACCACAGTGACACTGGCAGTTTGTGGATTCGAACCTGCGATCACAAGTCCGATACCTTAACCACCAGGCCACCACTGCCCCTAGCAGTGTATTTGTTGGCATATTACAGCAATCACTAAGCACATTCTGCCTTTAATTCTTGCCCATTTTATTTACAAAATCAGAAAATTACAAATGAAAACACGAAGAGATGCACTGCACTGATTACAGGCATCAGTTCAAGCAAGAAAATGATAATGATGAAATGGCACTGAAGAAAAAAAAACACTTTAGGGTCCTCTAAAAACCAGAACAGAAATTAATGGGCACCATCAAGCTATTGGAAGGCAACCGCCAAGAACAAAAAAAAGAAAAGTTGGCATGAAATTACCCTGCTAGACATTTCCCTAACTACAGTGCACTTACCCGAATTGCCAGGAACGGGAGTGCTTCTGTCAAATCATCACCTGCTGTAAAATGGCATTAGGAGGCGCAGGCTGAGGGGCAGGCACACTTGCCAAACGCACTCATTACCAGGAGTCAGATGGACAGGCGCCCTCGCCACAGCTGCTCGCTGTGAGTGGCTGCAGGGGTGGGGTGAGGCGGGGTCAAAGGCATTTACTTTGACCAGTAGGCTGTCTGTCGTTTGTCAAAGTCCTGCAATCAGCATTTCATTACACCTTAATATAAAATACCTATTCAATTACCTTGTCACTCTTGCAATGTTGAGTGGAAGATGGCAATAGTCACGTGTACTGTTATAGTAAAGAAAAATCTGTAACCAACATGCCATTTCAAAATGTTATCAAAGCATTGGTTAATTGTCTTATAGTTTAGTTGGCTTATACCAACACAGATAATAAAACACATTGTAGAGGAGGTGGTGGGTTTAGGCTACAGCCACTTTCTTACATTTACAATCTAAAAAAGCAACTTAAAAGAGAATTAGCCAGTACTGACAATTATCTAGCAGTGGCCAGATAGTAAAGTCGATGGGTTAAAGGTAAAGTATTATTACTGTTCGCACTTTTATCATCACCAACCTCTGGTGTTAAAGGCTTAACCTGGAATGTCACTTCCCCTTTCACGTTGCACAATACATGTTTCTGCAGCAAGAATGTTTTTTATTTATAGAGCAGAGTGTGGTGCACAGAAGGCTTAAAAGTAGCCTGCATCTTCACATTGAACCGATTTATTTGCAAGAGAGGACACATTGAGATCTTCATGGCTTAATCCATATAAATATTAACTTATTTATCTCTACAGCAGTGGAATTGTATAATGTTTTATTAGGGGGTTAAGTTGGTGACAGGGCTTTCGAGCAGAGATTTCAGGTTTACCTTGAACAACTCCCTCCTCCCCTCCCGGTCCCTCCCCTTGTTTGGATTTCATATCGCAGTATCCGTGTAGCACTTTTCCCCCGGAGGTACCGTAACGAATGAATGAGTAGGGGATCACTATGGCGGACCGACAGAAAAGAAAGCCTTCGCCACCTGACCCCACTTCGCGCCGTTTACAGGTAGACTCTCCCGCAAATTTCAGGTAAGACAATGCAATTGTCTGCAACAGTTTTTAATCAGTTTGTTTGGAAATTTGCACCACAGCGTGGTGGAGTCTGCTGTCAGCTGTAAGCTTCCTCCGCCGCGGGGTTTGCACTGCAGAGGATGCTGATGCTTGTTGCTATAGCGGCAGCATGAGCTTGTTGGTGTCGGTGGATTAGTGCCTTTTTCCACGTTGTTGGCGGACTCACTCTTCACCTTATTCGGGTAGGGCGTTGCCTGTTCCCTTGGTGTCAGCCGGTAGAGTGGCAACAACTTATTTGTTGTTTTAAAAGTCGTAGCCTAATAATAGTACAATTAGTTATTGCTTTATTAACCTGGTCATATTGTTACAACAGATGGGAAAGGTAAAAGCAAGTTGTAAAAAAACACGTTTTATGTAGAAGCATTATTTAGAATCTATATGACACAAAAATGCATCCTATTAAGTGAATAAAATCACTGTATGGTCACAAACTGAAGCTATAGAGCAAGTTAGTAATGCATTAAACTGCATCTTGACCTTCAGAAAGGTAGTTTTCTGTGCAGAGGAGATATTGTTTCATGAGGCACCGCAGACCAGATGAAGACGCTGTAGTATCTGTTCCTTGGTCCCAGAGGACCTGAGAGAAAGGCTACGTTACAGCCGCCAGCTACTGGAGAACACAGTAACAAAGCCTGCTCCTGCTCCTGTGTGTGCAGAGCAGAGTCAATGCAATAGAGAGTCAAGGCTGCCTGCCTTTGGCCACCACAGCAAGGACCACTGACTACATTTCATTTTAAAACCTAATTTTCTTAAGAAAAGACCCACCCCCATCAGGATTGTAAGGCAGACTTTGATGGTCCCATTAGTTTTTTTTTTTTGATTCAACCCCCTTTTTCCTCAAAGCCCTCCAGCCCCTACTGTAATAATCTAGAGCAATCCAGCTCCCCCATCCCATAGCACCCCAGGCGCTGGTCCTGGCCGCCTCCCAGATTAGGGCATCTGTTGAGGTCCCTTTTATTTATAACCTTCAGCAGGGTCAGCCCAGCCCAGCCCAGCCATGCTGAAATCCTCAAATGACCAGCTCTGTGTTATTTCAGAGGTAATCAAGAGCAAGCTTGTCATCGCTGCATGCTGAGTGCATTCATCATCTGGGAGTCACATGGCTCTGGTGTTCAGTTTTAATGGTGGCTGTTGTCTTCAAAATGTTCTAACGATCTGTCAAGCATCACCAAGGTGACAGCAAAGTGGCGTACATCAAGATGCATCCATCAGTGTGCAAAATGTATTCCTAGTCTGTGTTCAGTGTGGAATGTACTCAAGTGTTTGTGAAGTTTAATTAGTGGTACTTAAAGACACTTTCCAGCAGCCAGTGTAAGGATATGCCTTGGTTGGTTGGCAGTCTTCCCAAACCTCCTTATGTGTGAAATTAGTATGCTTGTGTTGACCTTATGCTATATGTGCTTCTCTGCACCCCAGGGCTACACATATGCTGGGGTGCTCTGTAGGCATGCAGAGTTGAAACTGCACATTGCTGCATTTCTCTGGATGTTGCACCATAAATACTGATGATTCAGTTGCTTGTGTTGTGTTCCATGTACAGTAGCAGTTGACACTCATCTAAGTCCAAAGTAAACACGTGTTATGTTCTTTGTTGGTCTTTCAACACTGTTGGTGGTTTATACATCAGCCAAAACAGATTTGTGTTGGCTGACATGGTCATTGTTCTCATAATGGATTGTTTTGTTACAGCAAGGTTATTTTCCAGATTAAAGCTCTATCCTGAAGATGCCTTAAGGTTATTTTCCAGTCTGAATATCTATCCTGGAGATGGCTAGAGACAAGATTATCCCATAGAGAACTGGGCACTTTGAACCACCTCATTATATTCTTTTGAAGCCATTCAACCCTGCAGGCCTGCTAGTCTTCTTCAAGTGTGTCAGTGGCAGTGTCTTTTAACCGACACAGTACAGATTCTTGCACAACTGAAGCAGAATAATGAAAAGTGGCATCAATTGTATTTCCACCTATACCTTAAAATAATTTAACAAAAAGTTAAAAATAAAAATTGGCACATAAATATAGAGTACTCACAACATATTTAGTGAGTCATGTGACATTAAAGGGGTTTTCTCATTGTCTGACATGGCTGACATGATGAATTTTCCCCAAAGGCTTCAAAGTATGCCACTGCCAACACATCTGTTACCCCTCCCAGACATCAGTAAATCTGTGTGCTGTGTGGAGCCCTCCACCATAGCTCTTGAGAAGCAGGTCTAATCACTAATGGGTACATATGATAGCATTGCATGGTATTGCATGGTAAAACATCACAGCGGTTTGGGACTTTATCAAGCCTAGATGTAAGCTTATGTCAAGATAAGATGTTAGTTTATGTCCTCCTTTTTGTAAGTCGCTTTGGATAAAAGTGTCTGCTAAGTGTAGTGTAATGTAATGTAAAAGCCACCCAGTTACCAGTAACGTTGGAATAGCTGTTTTTTTTGTAGTTCTTCCAAAAGGTCATCTGTTCAACTCTGTAGTATTTAATGAATCATTTTCAGACATATTTTAACGGATAATTCATTTTTCCATAGATGCACTCACAGGATCAGTTAGCTGCTCAAGTAATTGACTTAACAAGTTCAATAAATGACTCTGAATTGATCTGCTATAACATTATATTCCTCGACCATCATTTACTATACACTTACTTTTAGTTCACTGCTATTCTTCGCTGTTGCCATTTTCGTTTTGTCAGTGCTTTGAAAAATTGTGGGTTAAATCACTTTAAAATAGTTCTAATGATCGAGAGCATTGACCTTTAAAGTGGAGTTAATTTTGGGATGGCTATTGCTGTTTTAATGAGATTGCCACATCAAAGACACAAGACATAACATTAGTCAGTAAAGACAGACAATCCATGTTTAGAGGTTAAGGGTACATCATCAGTGCAATTACTTCATGCATTCAATATTTACAGCCAGTGATGAAAAAAAGTGAGATTTGTCTGCTGGTCTTCCAAGTTTGTAAACACTGAATGATTCATGTTAGAAAATGAATGTGTCATGTGTCTCTGACAAAGTGTTTGGGCAAACATTTTTAACGGCAATAGCCTTTGGATGTTTGCTGGGTGGGTCATATGCCAGGGTTTGCAGTAGCCTCAGATAACAAGATTGGTGAGCTTGGTGCTCCGAATAAAATGGCAAAAAATAGCCTGTGTTATTTTTTTTCCAAGCTGCAAATCCCCAGGGCCATAATTTACAGTCGCCTACCGGTAGAGTGCAACTGTGAGCAATTCATATTTGAGCTCAGACATTGCTTTTTTCTTCTGTTCTGTGTATCATAGCTTAAACAGAGTAACTGCCAGAAACTGATATCAAAATACAGTAGAATATTGTTGTCAATGGAGCATTATCAGACAACATATTTACCTGGTTTTGAGGTAAAGAATTAAAGCCCAGTGTTTAAGTACTAATTTATCACTGGTTGCACATTTAATTGTCCCTAATACAGGGCATCAGTGTAGTAAACTGTGCTAACATTATGTAGTTGAACTTAGGGTAAGGGTTAGGAGAAGGCTTAGTGTTAGGCTTTGGGTTAAGCAGTGTAAGTACAGTATTTTACATGTTGTTGCATCACTGTAAAAAAAATGTTACAGGTGTTACAGATGTTTTTTCTCTGCACTACTTTTGTGTGAGCCATAGGCAGCTGTGTATGTGTGTGTGTATTTGTGTGTGTGTGTGTGTGTGAGTGTGTGTGTGTGTGTGTGATTGTGCCAGTGTACTGTACTGTAGGTATGGATGCACTGTGCTGTGGAAATGTAAATTCACTGTCTGCCTTGCCTGAGCTGCCTCATATCTTGGGAGTTCAGGTGGGATGCCTTCCCTGCTTTGAGATCTTACTCAGCTCTCTGTCAGTCATGGCTTTACTTCTGGTTCACTGCATCTCTGTCCCCTGAAAAAGTGTAGCCATTTAGAAGGGGACAATGGTGAAGCAAGCATCTTTTTCCCCCAGAAAGAGGTTGAGCAACACAGACAGGGCTTCAAGGGAGACTGAAAGTTAGCTGTAAAAAAAAGTATTCAACCTTTTCTAATCCAGTGGCATATTTTCGTCTTTTTAATCTCTGCATCCAGACTGCTTCATCAACCCATACTCTTGTGCTGTTTATGTACTGTACACACAAAGCATTTGCTTTCAGTGCAGTATAGTAGTAAATGTAGAGACTGCTTATGCACAATGGTCTCCGCTTATTATTCCCCTGGTCCGCGCTTATTGACAGTCTCAGCCGGAGCTCAGAGCTTCGCTAGACTGAATAACTTAAGCTGGGTGCATTAGGCATTCATTTCAGCCAGCACTGGGAATTCCCTTATTGTTATTCACCTGTTAGCCTGTGTCAGACTGACACTGGATGCCCTGGGATTAGCCTGGGTGAGCAGTGTGCAGTGTATGCACTGGCATGCTGTGCAAACACAAAATCGCTTTGTTTCATGATGAAAATATTTTTTAGGTTATGTATCTCCTTAAGGCCTTGGCTTGTATGACAAATGTATTACCTTATTTATTTGAACAAAAAAAAACACCTTTATTTAAAAAAGTATCGAAAAGTACCGAAAAGTATCGAAATACATGTTGGTACCGGTACCGGTACCAAAATGTTGGTATCGTGACAACACTATTTCATATTCTGCATAAAGTAACCCAGATACTATGCACAATGACAGCTGTCACTGAGTATATGGGGAGCGACTTTGGGGGTGCCTTTGCAAGAGTCTATTTATAGGTCTCGTAACAAAGGACTGTCCCAGAAATGCTGGGGCCATAAATGTTTAGCGTGTCCTCTTAACAAGGTGATGGTACATAGTGAATGGTTGTACGCGTGCAATGCAGCCGGTTCTATAGTATAGTACTCTATGGTGTAGTTACAGAGGTGAAATGCATAGGTAGGATTACACTTTAAATGAGACACCTTTCTGAAGTGCTGAATGTTGCTATTACACAGAATCCTCTTGATGCTCCCCCTGCTGTTTGCATTGCTGTTATTGCTTGAACAGTGTTTTTGCATCAAATCAGTAAACAGCCAGGCAGGTTTGACACCTTATATTTTAAATATATGGACACTGCACAGGATAGAAGGGAAGACAGAGAGAGAGAGAGAGAGAGAGAGAGAAAGAGAGAGAGAGAGAGAGACAGAGAGACAGAGAGAGAGAGAGAGAGAGAGAAAAGAGTACATTCTGTGAAGAAGGGGGTTCGGTGTGTGCTGCAATCTCTCAAGTCAGCAAACCCAAACCGGCTCCCTCCGATTATTTACTGTCAGCTGATTGGATGATGCGGTGAAGCGCTATTGGCTTGTAATGGGAGTGGGGGGATCTGGGATACTTGCTGTCAAGTTGATGAAGTCTGTTGAGGAACGCCAAGCCTATTGAACACATACATCAGAGGGGGGCTGCCAAACGGAAGCAGCACAGTAAGGATTTACTGTCATCTTTTAAACAGGCCTCCACATCCTCGTCCCCTTCACAATCTAAAATGTCCTCATAGTCCTCCATACTTGCTATATACATTATATAATTGTTACATTCCTTCAAATTTAGACAAAAAATATTTTACTTTTGACTAACAATCACCAATTTCACTGCATGTCCTACTCTACCCAGTATGTCTATGCATGTGACAATAAACCATCCTTGTATCCTTGTAAATATAACCAATGCAACATGTGGGCTCAATGTATGTAGATAGAATATTTATTAATGGGACAGTGCTGGAAGAAATTGATGCAGAGGAGTTTTGTATTTATCTGCTGTGTTGTATTGCATAGTTTTGTGGTGCTCTGCAGGAGACCGTCTGTGACATGTCGGTATAATGGGGATGGGGGATTGGGGGGATTGGGGGGATTGGGGGGCAGGCAGGCGGTGTAGGCTCAGACGCTCAGTGTGTTGTGTTTGTTGTGGGTAGCTTATTAGATATTCTCTTTTTTGCCTTATGAGTGCGCCTGCTCAGCCAGCCCCTGAAGGAGATGCACTGTCAGCTGATCCAGAAGGCCAGCCTCCCCCACTCGCTCCTGCATCTCTCTCTCTCTCTTCCATCTCTTTATGACTCTCTCTCTCTCTCTCTCCCCTACATCTCTTTATGACTCTCTCTCTTTCTCTCTCTCCCCCTACATCTCTTTATGACTCTCTCTCTTTCTCTCTCTCTCTCTTTCTCTCTCTCTGTCTCTCTCTTCCACTCGCTCTTGCATCTCTCTCTCTCTCCCCTCCATCTCTTTATGACTCTCTCTCTCCCTCCCTCCCCCTCCTCCTCCCCCTCCTCCTCCCCCCCCCCCTCTCTCTCTCCTCTCTCTCTCTCTTCTCTATCTCTTTATGACACTTTCTCTCTCTCTTTCTCTCTCTCTCCCCTCCATGTCTTTATGACACTCTCTCTCTCCCCTCCATCTCATTATGACACTCTCATTCTTTCTCTCTCTCTCCTCCTCTCTCATTTTCTCACTCTCTCTCACCCCCCCTTTCTCTCTCACACATATACACACCCTTAAAAGCCCCCACTGTGTTGTTTTAATCTGTAAAATAATATGTGGGAATATGCCAAAACCTTTTAACAGTAGTTGTTGTGCTCTAAACCACATATGCTTTAATCTATTTTAGGTCTAATGCTTACCTCCACTATGTAATATTTACATGTAGTTACAATAAACATGGCCGAAGACCCATTTACATGTAATTACTATTACAGTACATGTAAATGGGTCTTTGCCCATGTTTATTTATGTTTTAGATTTTTAGGATACCCATGTTAAAGGAATAGCTAATATTAAAAAGGCTTTGGAACAGAGG
>CM059280.1:5891933-5911933 GCA_030347295.1 Setipinna tenuifilis | reverse complement strand
GCTGCTATGGGTACCACTCTGTTCTGGTCTGGCGTCCTGCTTCAGCTTTGCTCAGCGTTCTCTCTCTGTGGCCACATTTTGAAAATTGACATTTCCAAGGATGCCATTAGTTGATGACAAAGACTTAATTACATTTGGGAAATGAAGGCTTTTGTGGCTGGCAGGCTAATCTAGTCCAGTGAGAACACTGAGCTCTTGCTTTACAATCCCTCAGAAGTTTGACTGAATCTCACACCTGTTAAACAGTAGCCTACTAAATGCAACAGTTTAAGTTTTCTGTGTACAGGCAATGACCTATCCCAGTACAGACGTATAAAAGAAATGTTTTTGCATTGCTGTATTATACGCCACATTAAAGTGTAACAGAGTCGATAGTCTGTCGACCATGAGTTGGCATTGTGCTATCTATAAGTCACAGTCGTGAGCCTGCAGTGGTGTATTAATTTGTCTGGCCGAGGCCTCAGATTGCTGTTGTGATCACCAGACAGTCTCCTCCAATCGTCTGGCCGTCTGGGGCCTGAACTCGCCTGGCCAGGCCTGGCCTGCGTCATGTCTCTGTCTGTCCCGAGGAACCTGCCTCCCTCCCTCTCGTTCAGCTGACTGTCCTCCTGGTCCCTCCTGGTCTGTCAGGGTTATTTAAGCCTCGCTGGCTATGACTGTCCCCACAGGGGAGCCCACGGGAATATCACATACCCCCCCCCACCCCCACCCCACACACACACACACACACCCACACACACACACACACCCTTGCTGCTGCACTGGGAAGTCAGAAGTCCCTGCTGACAGCCTACCATGAGTAGGGTGTTTTTCAGTGAGTTTTTTGTTTAAGAAGGTCTGTCCAGTGGCACTTATTTTCTTCTGTTTTGAGTACTCTGTTAGTGATGTTGCATCGACTTGGCTTTATGTGGACAATATATAAGCCATCAGTAACCATCAGATTCTCGGAGGTTTGAGGTTTTTGTTTTTCTTCCAAGAAAGCATGCCAAGCTGTTATGGAACACGTGTTCCAGATGCTAACCCGTAACCCTAACCCTGAAATTGAGAGATATTATAAAAATACGACATCCGAGAGATTAGCAGAATATTGTACACAGATTAATGTGCATTTCCTGTGCTCTTTCCCTTAGGCTGACCCACGATATTAGTCTGGATGAGTTTGAGGATGAGGACCTCTCGGAGATCACAGAGATTACGGACGAGAGGGGCATGAGCCTCAACTGCAACAGCCAGCTGGACATTAAGGTAAGAAAGGAAGCTTTAATGGGTTACTATGCCGACACAGTGCTCTTATCAGACACAGTTCAGTCCAGATTATTGTCATATGCACAGTGCTACACAGTACAGTGAAACTCTTTTTTGTGTGTTTCCTCCCAACAACTGACAACAATTGATCAATGAAAAATAATAATAGACATTAAGGTAAGAAGGGAAGCTTTAAGGGGTTACTATGCCGACCGCCTCTTATCAGACACAGTTTAGTCCAGTGTATTGTCAGTCGCTTTGCATAAAAGCAAGTCGCTTTGGATAAAAGCGTCTGCCAAATGCAATGTAATGTAATGTAATGTAATGTAATGTAATGTAATGTAATATGCACAGAGCTACGCAGTATAATGAAACTCTTTTTTTGTGAGTCCTCCCAACAACCGACAACAATTGATTAATGAATAATCATAACAGTGAGAAAAAAACACAACAGTAATAAAAAACACAAATTGTGTTAAAAAATACAGTAAGAATCTGTACAATAACAAGCAGCAAAGGGCATTTAAAAAAAACATTAGAGGCACTATGCCTGCATGATTTGGCAGTTTCCAAAACAGTGTGAGTGGATTTTTTTCCCCAACTGATGTACTTTATGTTCCATTTTGAGATCCAGAGGAGGACTCTGTGGAATTCCTTATAGTCTGAGATGCTTTTTTATTATTATTTTCATCATTTTAAATTGGAACACAGGAAAGTGGAGACTTTGTTACAGTGAAATAGTATTAGATAGCAAGAGGTATAAAACCACTGGATAGCATTAGCTTTAGCTTGAAAATTGACTATTAAACCCAATTTACATTCACCAAAGTAGGACTCCTTAGAGGACAATATCGACTAATTGGATACTGGACACACACTAAGGATTGATCACCTTAGGCGGGGGCGCCTCAGAGGAAGGTGTATAGTGACTAAAGTCCTGAAACACCCCTTGATCCTGAGGTGCACTACTGATGAGGTGTCCTGAAATTTTCTCAGACCAGCTAGACCCTGTCATTTAGCAAACAAACCCAACAATAAGACGATTGACTCAGAACTCAGGAAATGATAATGAATGAATAATAATAAACCTGAAGTGTTAAGTGGTCTTCCAAACAATATTATGTTAGAATAAGATTTGTAGTCAGGAAGACTTAAATCTCTACTCCCAAAGGTACTCTTTAAAAGTAGCTTGTGTTGTCTCAAAACTTTGAAGAGGATACTATTACTGTAAATCAGGTCATTCTGGGTGAAGCACTTTTATTTGATGGGAGTCATTCCATGGCAGGATGCGTTGCTGGTAATCTGAATATGCATATTGCATGAGGTACTTGAAGCAGAATGCATAATTTTTATTACTAATCAACTGACTGACATTTTTGTTTGCTCACAGTCTATGCATGTACAGCATTTTATAAGCTATTATTTTATGGCTATGTTAAGATTCTGGATATTTAATATGGAAGTCATGTTGGACAAAGTGAAATAAGCTAAACATACGTCACACACATACTGTACATGGCTGTTTTTGATGTTAATTAATCAATTTTTCACACTATACTATACTATACTATACTATACTATACTATACTATACTATTATACTATTTGCACATCCTTAAACATTTTTATGACAGAACGGCCCAGAAACAATAAACACAGAGCATTAGCAAAAGCCCCAGCACAGAGCAAAATGCTATTTATATGCCGTGTGAATAAAATACGGTATGTCCTCAAGAAGGGGAAAGGTGATCTATTTCCTGTAGCCTAAGCCTGTCTCTGTGCAGTGATTCATGACTTCACACCCCACCATTCACTGTAGGCCCAGTCACCTTGGTGGGAAAAAATAAAACGTTGCTCGCTTATTTTCAGACGAGGAAGGCAAAAGATATGCCTGTTTTAGGGCGGATGGATTTTTGTACACTTCATAATGTGATTCCATTTGAAACCTCCAGGAGGCTACAAGGATCTCATTAGGGAGTTTGTGTGCCTTGTTAGAATTTGGTGTTTTCCAGATTGACTTGAACACCTGAAGTCTCTGTTCACCAGAGGTTGCATTGTGTTTTCTTAATAAGCTAAAATTGGTCTTAAGTGAATTGAAGACTTGACATCTGTTGCTTTGTATCAGGATCAATAAGTTATTACATTGTTACAAATTGATAAAAAACGGAAAATAAATGAAATGAAAGAAATAAAGGCTAACACTTTGGCTAAGTGTCTAAGTCTAAGTCTGAGTCATTCAGCTGTTTCTCCCACAAGGTAGAGACAGGCAGGCTCGTTGTTAGATGCCTTCCTTCTCTAGTGGTCCGATCCATCTCTGCAAAGATGAGAAAAATGGGAGGTAGTTATATTAGAATGATGCATCGTAAAACAGTCTAAACAGTGGAACATAACTCAAACGGAACCTAGTTCAGGAAGTACTGTCCATATAAGGTCATTTGCCCATATAAGTACAAAGCTCATTGGCACTACTATGTCTGCAGCTGTGGCTAAGAACCACATGTGAATAGACTAAACAAAGTCACACATCTGCTACTTTCCCACCTTTGTTACCATCTAAACAGCACTCAGTGTACTGGTCAAGGCGACCTTCTAAGTTTAGTCACAACTAGGCCTCACAGACCTGTCCTCTCCTGAACTAACATGAAAACATATTCAGTTGGCATTCATTCGACAGTTAAAAAGAATTCATGAGATTAGAATTCTAGAACATTAGAATTCTAGAACATTAGAATTCTAGCGCCTGTTACTATGAGCAAAAGGCATAGAAAATGAATATTTTGGGGCATAACTGCGGTGGATATAATTGATGGTAATGTACAAAAACATCCAGGGGGGGGAGAGAGAGACGGGGAGAGAGGGAGGGAGGAATGAAATGGCAGTTTGTGCATATCTTGATTTTGATAAAGAGCTTCTGTCTGCGGTGATTTTCACTTATATTGTGGAAATGTGATACTCATAAGGAGCCATACAATATAAACTGAGGATGATTAATGTACCTTAGCGTATATAGCTTTAGCAGTGTTAAACTGCTGAATGTCAAAGCTGCTGTAAGTGATATTTTTTTTGGACATTTTAGGCTGGCAGCTCACCTTACTTGTACAGAACATGAAAATAAATACTCTCCTGTCCTTAGGAGACTCCAGGCATCAGTGCTCAGCACCTAAAATTCAATGAGATCTGGGCCTTATCAGCCAAATGGGAAATATCCCAATAAAAAGGCCATTTGTGCTTACCACATATTTTGTCCATGTGCTGCATTTCAGTGGGAGTAAGAGTAACAGCAAGACAGAAAGGCTGAGGATGTCCATATTTACTATGTGCTATGGTCTCTTGAGATGTCAGTCACTGAATGAAATCTGTTTCAATAATGGACATTCTGTAAAACATTGAAAAACTCTACTCTGTGTTTCACAATACATTTCATACCCTTTTGCTGTAGAGGGCTCCTTGTGACTAAATCCAAACTAATCCCTGAAGTGTTGTTATTACCCTTTTTCTGCAATCTCTGTTCTTATACTAATGAATATTCAATGCTGCTGCAAGATAAGGTACACCAGTGGGATGCAGTGCTGTCTGCCTCCCCCACTAACATCTTTAAAAATTGAGCCTGTTTTGTCAGTTCGTTATCCCACGAGCATCCCTGAACTCCTGTGTATATTTTCAGTTGTGACGTAGATTGCAGGTGTAAAAAAAAAAAAAAAAGAAGAACACGAAGGCAGTTGCCATGGAAATAGGTTTCCTCTTCCTCCTACGTCCCTGTTTTGGTTGACTCATGGCCACCCCCTCTTTTCTTCCTCCTCTTCCTCCTCCTCCTCCTCTCCCATGCGTGTCTCATCTCCCTGTCCTGTCTTTGATGGCAGACAAAGAGGACTGTATTTGAGGGATAACAATGTGGCTGATTGTGACTGCGTAGCAGCAGGGAAGTTGGCAGCTGTGTGGGTGTAGGGGACAAAGCGTTGGAGACGTGGTGACAGGGACACACCATAATATGCTATAATAAACTATACCATGTAGGTGTTTCCTAACCTGAATAGCACTATGCCAATGATATATTACATTATACCAGCTACGACATGTAGGTTTTCCCTAGCCTGAATAGTACTATGTCAATGCTATAATACACTATACCAGCGATGACATTTTGGTGTTCCCTACCCTGAACAGCACTATGGTATTGATGTATTACACTATACCAGCCACGACATGTAGGCATTCCCTAACCTGAACAGAACTACGCCAATGATATAATACCCTTATTGCAGCTACGACATTTAGGTGTTCCCTAACCTGAACAGAACTATGCCAATGCCATAATACACTGTACCAGCTACAACATTGAAGTGTTCTCTGACCTGAACACTGCACAGCACTATGCCAATGATATGTACTAAGATTAGATTATTCATTGTGTATGGTAGCGACTGACTCTGTAAGTCTGAATCTGCCTCCCCCTCCTGTGGACTGCACCTCTCCAGAGGTCACGCATACAGCTGTGCTTTAATGATCAGCAGCAGGTCTTCTGCTCCACATACCAACCCCACCCCCCCCTCACACACACACACACACACACACACACACACACACAGCATCAACCCTGATCAATAAGTCCTCCTCCTCCGCAGCTCCTAACCACATGCTTGTATCTCTGTCTCCCTGTGCCCACTCAGGGGCCTCTGTGTGCATACATACATGCTCTGTGTGATTCTCACCTTAGGGGGGTTAATTAGCGATGGTTACCCCAAGATGAGTGAGGGACTGTCTGAGGCTGAGGCGGAGGCACCACCTACCCCATTACTGCCCCACCACCCCATTACTGCCCCACCCGAGGGCTCCTACCCCTGGGGTGGCTAGACAGCCTTGCCAGCGTCTCTATGTGTCTGTCTGCCTGTGTCTGTGTCTGTCCTCCACCCCTGTGCCCTGATGCGTGTTGCTGTATAATTGATGAGGAAAGCCACCACTGCCCCACCACTCCCCCTCCGCTTACCTAGACCTCTCCTGTATCTCCCCCAGGATCATGAGCTCAGAAATGAGGTCATCTCCCTCTGTATGGGGGCGTTGTAATGTGTGTGTGGGTGTGTGTGTGTGTGTGTGTGTGTGTGTGTGTGGGTGGGTGTGTGTGTGTGAGTGTGGTTATGGTGCGTGTGTGTGTGAGTGTGATTATGGTGTGTGTGTAAGTGTGAGTGTGAGTGTGATTATGGTGTGTGTGCGTGTGTGTGTTTGTGTGTGTGTGTGTGTGTGTGCGTGTGTCTGTGTGTGAGAGAGAGAGAGTGTGAGTATGAGTGTGATTATGGTGCGTGTGTGTGAGTGTGTGTGTGTGTGAGTGTGATTACGGTGTGTGTGTGTATGTGTGTGTGTGTGTGTGTGTGTGTATGTGTGAGTGTGAGTGTGAGTGTGAGTGTGAGTATGGTGTGTGTGTGTGAGAGTGTGATTATAGTGTGTTTGTGTGTGTGTGTGTGTGTGTGTGTGTGTGTGTGTGTGTGTGTGTGTGTGTGTGTGTGTGTGTGTGTGTGTATTTATGTGTGTGTATTTCGGTCTATGTATGTATGTGGGACAGAGTTGTGCAGACACAGGTGGTGTACTCCAGGGAGAGTGTGGAGAGGCTGCATGAATGAGCGAGTGAATCCCCAGGAGAGGAGGGGACGCATTAGTGGATGTCATGCTCACTGGGGGGTCACGTGGCCCAGTGACGGCAGGTGTGAATGGCCTGTTTTAATGGCATTATTCTGAGTGCTCTGGGTCAGCGGGTCAAAATATATGGTTGCTAATGACAAGGCACATCCTGTCATGCACAGTGCCGTAGTTTGATTGGCCTCAGCGGACATTTACTGTTGTATGTCACTTTACAGTCTCCTGCTGTGTCTCTTCTTGTTCGCTGATTACTTGATTACAACTAAGGCACTGACTGTCTTCAGTAGAGACTATAATGACGCTGATTTGTCTTTTTTCTACAATGAGCAGATGTATGTACATCTAAAAGCCGGGCTTGCACACCGTTGGGATGTTAGTTTTTTATGTTTATGGCTTATTTAGTGTTGACTTGGTGTCAGTGGATATGCACATTCTGCCCAATGTTCTCTCTTTCTCTTGGGTTTAGTAGTAGTCACATGATGTTTGTTTGTTTACAACCATCATGGCCCCATCATCTGTCTCTGTCTCCGTCTCTCCCTGTCTCGTTCTCACTTTCTCTTTCTCTCTTTTTTTTCCTCTCTCTCTTTCTCTACTTGCACCAGCAGTGACTCCTCTGCTCACATCATGGACCTAACTGGTTCTCCGTGCCCTGAGTTCCTCTCCCCTCCTGCTCCTCGATGGCACGTGCTCTGGTTTCCTCTATTGCCTCAGACACAGTAGCTCCTCCATAAAAGTGCACAATATTGTGAAAAACATAACAGTGAATGGTAAGTGGTTTGAGCTGTAATGGAACAGGGACCTGTTGTCCCCCCTCCTCCTCCCTAAGGGTATGTAGTGTGCACCATAATGGGGATGGGGGAGGGGGAAGGGTGCGTGGTGGGGGGCTTGGACAAGTATCAGAATCCTCAGGCAGTGCTGTGTCTCCCTGCCCTGTCTCCAGCTTGTTGCCTAGCAACAGGCCATGGCTCTTAAAGGGGCCACGCATAAAAACAGCTATTTAAAAAAAAAAAAGAGAGATAGTCAACCCCCTACTACCAAGGGAAGAAATGGCTCTTATCGATTAACCCCTCCTCACACCCAGTTGAGGGGCTGTGATTCAGTGCTGCACCCACTCATGGACATCCAGTAAATGAAGATTTATGGGATTGAGGAAGATACAAATAATATTCAGGACACAACATGTCTCCCTCCTGCCTTCCCTTTTAATATTTCAAAAAGGCACTTCATATGTGACTAGGCAGTTATAGAGCTATTTTTAGATTTATGTAACAGAAGTGAGTATGGCTGTTTGTTTGTCGTTTGTCTTTATCCTCATGTAATCTGGTATCAAAAGCATATTTCCCGTTGTCTTAAAGATGCCTAGGTACTTGGTCTACCTTGAGGAAAAAGCCTTGGCTGTAGTGTTTGCAGTTATCTGCAATTGTTGTGAACTGCATACAAATGTAAGACTGAAGCCACAACATAACCTACATAATACCATGTAGGGGAGTTTTCAAATATCTCTATGGATATTCATGGTCAATTTCCTTTTTTGTGTAACAGTCAGTGTCAGGTATTGTTGCTTCAAAAGTCTTTTATTATATATCATGTTGTGAGATTTTAATTGAACAATTGACTGATTTAATTGATTTAATTAAAACAACGAGTGACAGTACACATTTGTTTTGTGTGTGTGTGTGTGTGTGTGTGTGTGTGTGTGTGTGTGTGTGTGTGTGTGTGTGTGTGTGTGTGTGCATCAGGTTAAGGTTGAGTGGCTAGCACATGACTGAAAGTGAAAACGTGTGACCTGTGCGTTCAAAAGGCCCTTAAAGGCTTAACGGAAACATCCACCTGACATCACATGACCTGCCCCTCAGCCAATGAGGGCTGACAAGTGTCACGCCTCGTTTTAACGTTCCATCATGCGTGGAGCACCATACACACATTCTTCTGTAGAAACGAGATCTTAGTCATCTGAATGACGGGTAAATGTATACATAGGCATATGTGTGTGAGAGTGTGTCTGTGCGTTTGAGCTTGAGTCAGAGTCAGTGGTGTCTTAGAATAGCTGTGGAAAATCCAGTTTGAATTAGGAGCACACACACACACACACACACACACACACACACACACACTGACCTAGTGCCCTTTGACGCTTTACTAGGTTCATGGTGCCGAGATCAACCAGTGCACTCTGTCTCTGTAGTGGTCTTACACAGCCATGTTAGGGAAGCAAGCAGAATACACAGAAGACACATCTTTTTAATCAAAATACTATGAATCCTAAACAATTACAACCTTACATTTTAACACTTGGGCAGTTTATTTCACTAAACCTCATGTTTTATGTTGTCTTTCAAACAGCATTATGTATTAATTGTTAATTATTTTACTTTGCTTTTATCACATGTAATTTATTTTAGTTTTATTGCAGTTGTTGGTTGATCTTTATTTTATTGTCAAGTGTACTGAAACCATTCCACATGGTGATTTTGCCTGTATATGTATAAACAATACATTCATTAAACTAATTGCCTAAATGAAATGTGTTTTTTAGTAGATGTTTACATTCCATGTTGTAGTAATCCACGTGCTTCAGAGCATGCTTGAATATGCATGATAATTAACCATGGCTAGCTGATAACATGGGGAGTTGAACATGCATGGCTACCCCTGTCATTTAAGAGGAGTGTATTATTCTGCATCACTGGCTTGTTGCCATAGATACTGCCTGCTTAATACCTGTCATGTAGTCTGCCTTTTTTATTTTTTTAAATCTCTTCCCATCATTGTACTCTCTGACTCACTCACTCCTGCAGTCTTCCTTGCCTTAATGAGTAGCTATCTGTGTGCATTAGTGTGTGTTTTGAAGTCTGAGGATGGTGATGAGCACGTCACTCAGATCAGTGGAGTTGGTAAACAGGCTGTATGAATAGACCTTGTGTGGAGTGTTGTCCTCTTCTTCCCTCCACTCCTCTTCTCTCCCTCCTCCGTTCTCCCTCCTTCCTCCCTCCCCACCTCATCGCTATGTGTTTCTGGTTCAGCCTCAGCCATGTTAAGAGTAGAGAGTGTGGATTAGCCAGCAGGGAGAGTGTAAACCACGTCACATCAGAGATCACTCTAATTGGCGCTCTCTCTCTCTCTCTCTCTCTCTGTCTCTTCCTCGCTCTCTCTCCCTCTCTCTCTATCGTTCTCTCGCTCTTCCTCTCTCCCTCTCTCCCAACCGTTCTGCGATTCTGCCTTGATTCCCCATCTCCCTCGCACTACACCCAGCTCCTTCCCCTGTGTGACTGACGCTTGCTCTGGCCAATCATTGCAGGCTCATGTGATGCGGGGAGCCAATAGCGGCATGGGGAAGGTGGAGGCGGGCGCAGTGGGACACATCCAGGCAGAAATCCTTCACTTGGACCTGATAGATGCTGCCGACGGCAACCACGATCAGGAAGTCCGTCCAGTCGCCACCAAAGCACCCGCCAAGAACCCAGCACCCATCGCCATGGATACCTACCGGCCCAAGAGACCCACCACCCTCAACCTGTTTCCACAGGTGCCTCGCTCACAGGTACGGCTCCGGGACTTGTTGTCATCCCTTAAAATACAGAACCAGATTATATATCAGAGGGTGTGATGTTTGTGTGTGATTGTGATTGTGTTTGTGTACTGTACTGTATGCCTGTGTGTTTGTTGCTGTTATACTTTTATTCTGTGTGTTAGTAGAATAGAAATCTAAATTAGTAGGTATACGTACATGGCTGTGTGTGTGGCCGTGGGTGTCTGTCTGAGCATGTGTTTGTTTGGGAGATACAGAAGGAGAAGAATACGTAAGGGATAACAGCCAGCGAGGTGAGCAGTTCTGTGGAAATAATGAAGAGGTGAATAATGAGGAGGCGAAGAGCTCTGTGACGCGAGTATATATATATAGATATATAGACTTATATACATATACTGTATATTAGTGCATATGCATTCATACATCCATCTATGTATTCATGAGTTGTTTTTAGAGAGGATGTCATTGTATAAAGCCTTTTGGAGATGGAATCTCGAGACCCATCTTATCCATACAGCCTGGCGTGTGTGTGTGTGTGTGTGTGTGTGTGTGTGTGTGTGTGTGTGTGTGTGTGTGTGTGTGTGTGTGTGTGTGTGTGTGCGTGTGTGTTTGTACTGTATGTAAGGGGCAGTGGCTGTAGGGGAGTGGGGCAGATGTCAGGGCTGCTGGGCTGGGCTGTCTCCCTCCCTCGCTCTCCCTTCTGACTCACTGAGCGGGTTTACCTTCTGGCTTAGTGAACTTGGATGTCCAAGTAGATTATGTATATGGCTGGATGTTTGTCTGAGCAGTCATTACTGTGTGTGTGTGTGTGTGTGTGTGTGTGTGTGTGTGTGTGTGTGTGTGTGTGTGTGTTTGTGTGTGTGTGTCTGTGTGTGTGTGTGTGTGTTTGTCTGTCTCTGTGTGTGTCGGCGTGTGTTTCTGCGTCTGTCTGTGTGTGTATGTGTATGTGTCTACGTATGTGTGTGTGTGTGTGTGTGTGTGTGTGTGAGTTTTAAAGACAGATGTTCAAACAGACCATATTAAAGCCCTGCCTGTGGAATACTCACACCCACCTAGTCGCACTCACGCCTCAGCTGTCATCTAGTGAGTCACAGAAGAGCTATATTTGGTGCTGTGTGATCTTGTAATTCAAGGAAGTTGGACAGTTGTTTTTTTCATGTGTCTGTGCGTTTGTTCCATCTAGTGTATGACTGTGTCTGTTGTGTACGCTCCTGTTGTGCATGTGTGTTTGTATTTGTGCTGTTGTGTATTTGTATGCTCCTGTTTGTGTGTGTGTGTGTGTGTGTGTGTGTGTGTGTGTGTGTGTGTGTGTGTCTTTGTGTGTGTGTTTGTATTTGTCCCTGTGTGTCCCTGAGTGACTGTCATGTGAAGGAATCTGAAATGGCCTCATTGGAATAATTGCCTGGCTGGCTGGCTGTCTGTTATGGTCCTTAGGGGCTTTTAGTCTTGTCTAATGCCCAGTGATGAACAGTCCGTCTGGGCCACAATGACTAAGGTATCGTCCTTACTGTAAAGTCCCCCTTGTGACGGTGTTAGTGTTGTGACTTGGGGGGATGGGAAATCATGTGAACAGTTTTACTTGAAAGTGATCAGTGAGGTCATCCTGGTTTCAGCACCCACCACACACAATCCATCCAATTGTTGTCAGTAATGGTGTCGAGCGAGCAGGGAACGCAGAGTCACTTGACAACCCCGTTCTGACGTGTTTTGATGTAGTAGTAGATTTGACTCTGACTCTGTCAGTTATGTAAGTCTACTCCTTCCGTAGAATGCTTCAGAGCACTAACTGGATTAAGCGGCCATGCTGACACTTTGAGTCCAGATGAAAGGAGGGAAGGTAGAACATTAAATGACAGAATTCCGTGTCACAGTAAAACAGCCCCAGGAACCAGTCTGCTACATTTTCAAAGTCTGATGTGTACTAAATTACTGAATGTCATTTTTTTAAAACTGTGAAGGGACCAAATAAGTAATGGGTAATGTTGTCTTTGTGTATTGTAAAAATGATAACGTCAGTCAGAGATAAACACAAGACTAGTCTTACAGTCTGGACACTCAGAATATGAATAAGAATAAAAGATAAGAATAAGAACTTTACTAGTGGCAATGTTGTGATAATGTAGATTTCACTGACTAGTGACTGTAACATTTTAGTAACCACAGTGTAATAACCTAACACTTGCCATTTTAGGACCAAAAGAAAAATCAACATAAAAACAAACCAAAATCAAAGGTCCCTAGATTTAGATTGTAAAAGAGTCAGCGTGTTTAGTGCAATAATAATAATAATAATAATAATAAACTGTATTTGTATAGCACAATTCATACAAGATGTAGCTCAAAGTGCTTCAACAGTTTGGCAGGAAAAAACACAAGGCAGCATTTGTTGCAGCCTGATAAAGGGAAAGTTCGTTTGGGCACAGTAAGTGGCAGGAGTTGATTTCTACTTCACTACTTCATTCGCCTCGCCTTATCTCAGTGTGTTTAGTGCAGTAACTGTCAGGAGGTGATTTCTGTCAGCGCAGGTGTCCCTCTGGAAACTCTGGGCTTCCCCCCCTTAGCGATAGTTTAATCCCTAATCTGGACACGTGTGCTGCCTTGCCTTGCCTGCCGCCCCCTGGAGGGAGCACACTGCCACCTGGACAAACTTTACTTTACAGAGAAGCTCCTCAATTGGCAGCCGAGAACTGACAGCTGGTCTGGTTTTTTTTTTTCTTTTTTTCTTTTTTTTTTACCTACTTTACCTACTTTACACTACTGTAGAGTAGTGTAACTGCATGACCTCGCTGGTGCTGTGCTACTATAAGTAGGAGTTTGCCCAGCAACCCTGTAGAGCGTCTCCGCATGGGGAAGGACAGCACAGCCCATATCAGCCATTCATCATGAGTCATAGGCCAGCTGGACAAGAGGCAGGGTAGCCATTTTACACAAGCTTCTGAGCAAGGATGAGAGGGAGCTGAACATGAGGACGTCATCAAGACGAAGAAAAAAACAAAAATGAGGACACATTGCAGAGCATGCTCTCTCAGCTTCCCAATGCTTAATACATAGAGTATATACAGTACAGTGCAGCAGCGCACACACACAATCACACACATACACACACACACATTCACACACACACACACTCTCACACACACACATTCACACACACACACACTCACACACACATGAGTGCGGCACACACAATCACACACACACACTGAATAGATTCTGATTGTTCTGCAGATAATAGGTAGCAAGCAGTCTCACATGACTTTGCATAGATAGTGTCACACACCCTCACACACGCATACACTCACACACACACACACACACACAAACAAACAAACACACCCAATCTGTTCTAATCGGTTTGCAAATAATAGGTGGCAGTCTCACATTACTTTGCATAGATACAGTCACACAGACACACACAGACACAGACACAGACACACACACACACACACACACACACACACACACACACACAACACACACACAAACACACACTCAATCCAGACTAATTGTTTTGCAGATATAAGGTAGCAAAATTCCATTCCTTTTGCTGTCCATTAATAAACACTCAGACTCTGACTCAGTTTGGCACTGATGAACACCATCTCAGAATAAAGTTAGTAACAGTTTAGTGTTTCTAACATGGGAGCCCACCTGTTGCGATTCATAGCATGTGACGCACACCCATTCACACAACAAACACCCCAGCCCAACCCCCCCTCGCCACATGAAGGTTGCCATGGAGACGGACGTCTGCCTTAAGAGGCGGGATCAGTGAGAGTGAGTCACTCTGGGCCAGGAGGAAGAGAGCAGTGAGGTGGCAGATTGTGGAGGAGGGACGTTTGGGCACGTCACACATACGCACACAGACACACACAGACACACACACACACAGACACACGCACACACACACACGGCACTGACCAGTCAGACCTGCAGCTGCCACCACAGAGAAGCCAACCATCCCCTCCTCGTTTGAAAGGCAATCTCTAGTGCAATGGAATTCAACATAGACTGATACTAGAATGCATGTAATGTACACTTGTTAACATGCATGCTTCCAAGCAAAGGTTTATTCTGTTCACATCCTGGTAAAGTTCTTTTTAGGAATATGTATTAGAATTTTGGTACAAATAAACAAGCATTTTGGTACAAACCTGGTACAAATAAACAGGGTTTTTCTTTTATTTAGGAATCAAAAACCTTAGTATATGTCCACAGTTAGATAGATAAAATAGGACAATCCAGGAAACAGCTTGTGAATATTTTTTTTCTTATGCAACTGCTGTGAGTGTGCCAGAATGACATGCCATATGGGGATTTGTGTGAGCTTCCATTAATCAAATCTATGTAAAACATGCTTTGTATTAGATAGTATTTTTACTGTGTGGTGATGGAAATGTAGTTGAACGTGTGTGCATGTGTGTGTGTGTGTGTGTGTGTGTAAAGGAGAGAGAGGGAGGAGGTAGCAAGGGAGCGAGAGAGAGAGAGAGAGAGAGAGAGAGGGAGAGAGAGGGGGAGGGAGAGCTTTGGGGTAAGTTTGATCCGGGACAGAATAATCTGGTTCCCTTTAAATTCTATGCATGGTGCCTTCCTAAGGAATGCTGCCCATGTAACAAGACAAAAGCCTGATTTTGTCTGTGCTTCTGTATTGTGTGTGTGTGTGTGTGTGTGTGTGTGTGTGTGTGTGTGTGTGTGTGTGTCTGACAGCTCAAATCTCCCTTGCAAAGTTCCTCTTGCACTCTCCCTTTCTCCCTTTCTTTCATTCTCTTCCACTCTCTCACAGTCCTGCTCCACCACTCCCTCACTGTCAATGTGCTTTCATTCCCATTGGCTGCCTGTGCCAAATTCTCACTCTCATTCACTCACTCTCTCTCTCTCTCTCTCTCTCTCTCTTTCCCTCGCTCTCATTCCATTACTCTCTCGCTCTCACTCTCTCTCTCTCTCCCTCACTCACTCATTCTCTCACTCCCCCTGAGTCCCTCAGTCTCTCACTCTAACCATGTTACTCTCTTCCTCTCTTATCTGTGGGATCTGACATACAGGATACTCTGAACAACAACTCCTTTGGGAAGAAGTACAGCTGGCAGGAGCTGGTCTCTCGCTCATCCTCTCCCCTCAAAACCGGTGAGTTTAGTACACTCCTCCCCAACGCCACCACTAACTTGTTGTAGTGTTTGTAGTGTCTTTCAAACATCAAAAAACTATTTTAACTTGGGTTGAAGTTTCCTCCATTCTAATAAAGTTACTGCTGTTGAACTCGGTGCGGTTGTGTTGACACACTCTTGTGTGGTGAATGTAAATATGAGTACAAAAGAGACAAACTGTGATTGTTTCTGCCGTGCTGCACTCACTCACACGGTAGCTGTGGTGACAATAGCCGGCCATGTTGGCCATGTTGGCCAGTGTGCAGCCTAATGAGTCAGCAGTGGACAGGAGCGCCTGGAAGCCGGGAGCTGGGCGCTCACAATACCCCCTCGGCAGCACAAACGGCAATGCCAACATATCACAACCTGACAGCCCCACAGACAAAATTGGCACAGTCACAGTTTTTTTTTCTTTGTGGACACACACATACACACAACCTTTCATTTCTATCCTTATGGGGTACTTCCATTGACCCCCATACTAATATTACTAAAGAATGCTGAACTGTATCTACACCAAACCTATCCCTAACCCTAACCTGTCAGTAAAGCAATGTTTTGGCACTTTTTGTTTTATAACAACATAACCAAGAAAAACACTGTTAGACTAGTTGGGTACACAATTTGTTCCCCATAAACCACCCCTTGCCTGGTTTTCTTATCTTAGTGGGGGATATTTGTGGCCCATGTGTGTAGGTTTCAATGATGCACATACACACAACACACACACATAAAGTTAAATGCTTCTGTAATATTGCATTAAGTGTACAGCCCAAAATCCATTATTTCACTTCTCTTTTGACCTTTACTGGTAAAGATTCCTTAAATGCAGGACACCTGATTGGTTTGTGGTAAAACAATATAGGTTTAGACTTACAAAGAACTTAGCATGCTGCCTGTGTAACTCAATCCTCTTTGCTATTCCGGCATTTAAAGAAATAGCCGCGTGAGTGTCAACATCTGGTATCTGGCAGGGGTCACTAAACTCTGCGGCACTCTTAGATGTTGATTTTTTGTAAGTCGCTTTGGATAAAAGCATCTGCTAAGTGTAATGTAATGTAATGTAATGTAATGATTTCTCATTTGTCAATTATATTATAACATTTTTCATGGACTCGATAAACAGGGTGATGCAAATGTAATAAGGATAAGCACTTTTCATGTCACTCATAATGTCTATGTTTTCTTTGGTTTCGTCTTTCTTTGGTTTCATCATGTCACTCATAATGTCTATGTTTTCATTGGTTTCTTTTTATGTCACTCATAATGTCTATGTTTTCATTGGCTTATTTTCCTGTCACTCATAATGTCTATGTTTTAATTGGTGTTTTCTTCTGTGTTTGGTGTGATCCCCCAGCTGAGCTGTCGCCCCCCCGTGAGCACATCTGTCTGAGTGACGAGGACAAGGTCCAGCACGGGCGAGCAGGAGGGGGCGGTGGTGGAACGCAGACGAAAGACCGCGGCACCTCCACCGAGGCTCCCCACAAGCGGCCCACCTCCTCGAAGCTGTGCCACGCCCCCGCCCCTCCACAGGCCCCTCCCCCTTCACAACAAGCCCCTCCCCCCCAAGCCCCCCCGTTGACCAAGGCGTCGGCAGCGGGCGAGTCGCACCGGGAGCGAATCCGCTACCACACGGACGTCCGGCTGGAGCCCACGGAGGAGATCTACCTCACGCCCGTGCAGCGCAGCTCGGACGCTCCGGACCCCCAGGACCAGGAGCGGGAGCGGGAGGGGGAGCAGGGGGGGGAGAGGGACCGGCTGGCCACGCTGCCCCAGAGCACCGAGCACGGACGCATGTCCATCAGCTCCGACAACGAGGGCCCGCCTCCCTACCAGCCGCCGCTGTACGCCAACGCGGCCATCAGCGAGCAGGACGAGGAGCTGTACCCGCCCTCCTACGCCGCCTGCATGGCCTCCACCGCCGCCCTCAACCTCAGCACCCGGGACCAGCGCCTGGCCGAGGAGCTCAGCTACGTGGATGTGGAGGATGGGGATGGGGACGGGGACGGGGACGGGATGGAGGACGGGGCCGGCGAGGCCCAGGCGAGGAGGGACGAGGAGAGCCTGTCGCGGGCCTTTAGGACCTCGTCCACCACTGCCACCGCCCGGACTTCCATGAGCAGCTCGGAGGCGAGCGGGCTCTCGTACGACTCGGTCAAGTACACGCTGGTGGTGGACGAGCACGCGCAGCTGGAGCTGGTCAGCCTGCGGCAGTGTTACCACGGCTACAGCGACGACAGCGACTCGGCCACCGTGTACGACAACTGTGTCTCCTCGCCCTACGAGTCGGCGCTCGGGGAGGACTACGAGGAGGATGACGAGGAGGAGGAGGATGTGGACGGGGCGCGGGTGGGTGGGGTCAGACGCGAGGCCACCGCCCGCCTTTCAGAAGACTCCACCCCCGAGGCTGACCTGCCCTTCACCAAGAAGTTCCTCAACGTCTTCATGAACGGCCGATCGCGCTCTTCCAGTGAGTATGATGCGTATTTGTGCTTCAGCTTCTCCCATACAGTACAGCTTTCTAAATACGTATCTGTCCAATCTGTATGACAAGGACAGAGGCAAAATGTGTCCTAGTATTCCATTGTTTTCCCTTGAAGAGCTGCTGTGTCTGCAATCATTCGTGCAGCTTGTTAAACATCTCTTGGATTTATATGACAAGAACAGAGACAAAAAGGTTTTTTATAGTGCTCTGTTGGTGTATTTTCCATGAAGGTAGCTGCCACAGTTTGTGTGTGGGGGATGTTGTTTTCACACTTTCACTGGCATCTGCTCTGTTTGGGGATCAAGTTGCTGTGAGTTTAGCTGAGATTACATCCGCTAGTGCTAATTACTTTTGCCCACCAGAAGGCAGCAATTTCATCTCAATGAAATCCCATTTTCTGTTTTTTTCTCTGCATCCTATTCCACTACCGCTTTAATATCCTTAGTGCTGAGAAGGGCTATAGACAGATGCCAAGGAGGCCTAAGACATCAGAGGATATACTCTAAAACCGAACTGAAAGGTGAAGTGAGTCATGAAGCTTTTTTGGAAAGCACTCTGGCTGTGGTTCTACTGGTCATTAATCAACCATTGATTCAAGCGGTCTTTCTTTGTATTTCAGTGAAACATAAATGGCTCAACTAAATTAAAGCCATGTGGTTTGACTATGCTGCATAGGTTTTAGCACATTATTTGAAGTGCGATGTTATTGAATGGAAATGCAGCCAAAGCACATGAAAATCCAGAGACTTCATCTCCACTGAAAACGTTCATGCTTGTTTGTGTGTGTGGTTGGTTTCATTTTAGCTACTGTTCTTTAAGATTGTTTAGTAGATACATTTTTTAGTGAATAATTGTTTGCTGTGCCACTGACTCCAGGTACTGTCCTTTCAATGCTCTCCCTCCCATCGTGGTTAACAAGATAGATTATCTGTCAGATATTTCCTCAGGCAGCCAATGTGTTATCTGATAATAAGCCACAAATCCTAAACCAAATACATAATTAAAATGACACTCATCTCCATTCTTCATCCGAATTGTAATTACACTGGCCTTCACTGGGCTTCTGCGATCCACTGGGCACTGACTACGGTTATTAGTTCCACCTGCTGCAATGCCATTATCTCTGATCTCCATCCAAGGAGTAGGCAGTTGTTATAGCAGACTGGGAGCAGATGAGCATAGGCATATACTATTTTCCAAAGTCGAGTCATACCTTTTCAAAGGTCACATATCTCCCCGCCTTTTCAATGGCCATATCCTCGAACTCCACCAAGCACTGTTCCTGTGTCGAGAATACTAAATACAAAAAAAAAAATTAAATAAAATTGTACTGTCTATTTTTGAAAATTTTAAAGAAAAGCACCAATACTGCTCTGCGTTAATACTTATGGTGAAGGTCACCTCGGCACTAGGTAGCCTGTACCAGAGTCCAGTGATGTGAATGCTAAGGGGGGCTCTGACCTTGTTTTTATACCAACTGACTAGGCCAGGAAGACTTATAGTATAAAGTAAATTATGAAGTGAGCATAGTAAACTGTGGAATACCGCAACAGCTGTAGCCTGCAGCATTTGGCAAAGACACCTTGTGTCCCTTTGGAATCATATATCTCTTACTGTCCTCGGTACCCCGGAAACAACTTATAGCCCCATATCACCCTCACTATATAGTCTCTTACAGATATAAACACATGTACACACACACACACACACACACACACACACACACACACACACATGCACACACACGCTTGCACACACACACACACACACACACACACACACACACACACACACACACACACAAGCACACATGCACACATGCACACATGCACACACACACACACACGCACACACACACACATACCTCACTGAATCATTAATCATATATTTCTCTATTTTTTCACAGGTGCAGAGTCCTTTGGCCTGTATTCGTGTGTAATTAATGGAGAGGAGAAAGATCAGACTCACAG
>CM059280.1:5881933-5886933 GCA_030347295.1 Setipinna tenuifilis | reverse complement strand
TGACTGACCACACGTTTATTTATTTCCTTATTTATTTGACTTTTTTTGTTTTTCATTTGTCTGGTTTGTGTGACATGACTCGGGAAGAGGCCCCAAGTAAAAGTGAGTGGCACGTGTGTATGTGGGTGTGGGTGTGTGTGTGTGCTTGCACAGTAAATCAGGACAGAGTGAAGGGCCCTCTCTACCCCCCAGGCAGAGTTGCGGTCCCGTAGACAGAAAGGGTGTATGGCTACAGCTTCAATGCTACAGGAGGTAGTCAGACTGGATTTGTGTTCTCCCCCTCTGCAGACATCAGTGGTTTAACTCAATGTAGATTAGACACCAGAGGGAAGCCTTAGCTCATGCTGCACCTCGTTATCAAGGGATTGTTTTGCCAATGTACACTAAAATTCAGTTTGACTTCTGATTTTTTGCAACTCCCCAGATAGTTTACGGTCTGGTTATGCCGTGTTGCCATTGCATTTACTCTGCTATTGACAAAAATATCACACTGTCAATATGTTGCAGTGGCAGAGCCTAAGTCCTCTTCACGTGGTGGAGGAGTCCCATGCCGATACTTAACCCTTTGGGGTGCCTCACTTCCGCCTGGGAAGCACAAGGCAGGCGACTCCGTGTCTTTCAGAACATTCACAAGTAGTGCCTCTTTTTCTTACCATTACTCAAGCAAACACTTTTTTTATTATTGCTATTATTTTTATTTTTATTAGTAGTAATAGTGGTAGTTTTTCAATTTTGGTGTGTTATTATTGCGTTTTGTTGTTATTATCGCGTTATGTTTGGAAGCGTTGAAGCTTGCACAGTCTGCTGTTGTGAATGAGGTGTTGACAGCAAAGCTGAAGTGCTGTGCCACTGGGGTACTTGGCCTCTGTCGTGGGAATGACATGGTTGTCGTGGCATCCTAATAGGGACGCACCTGTAACACAATGTATTGTTCTATGAACTGTAAATGATATTAACAGCAGGAGTAAATGTCATAACTGAGCCCTTTTGTTTACTGGGTGTTGGCTTTACCACTGCAATTCTACTGGATGTTATAGGGGACCTTTAACCAGCTTTTGGAAAGCTAACATTGACATCAAGAGTGAGCGGAGGCTGTAAAAAAAATAGCCTTCCAGATACAACCTTCTTTTTAATATTTGATGTGTTGACTAGTTTTATGAGCGCTGGGTGACTGTTCAATAGTTATCTTGAGGTTTTTACTGCTGAGTAGGCTTTGATGGAGGCTAAAGTGCAAAAAGCAAAACACAAGTTTACCCCTGCCATTACTCTCGCCCCTGCCAAACTAATGTCTTTATTGATGGCGCACAGCATGCGATGATTAACCACACCTCATCTTCTACTTTTTTTTTTTTTTTTTTGTCCAACCAGACACATTCTTGTGGAGTGCCCAAAAGTTCATGGTTGTTTTTTCCCCCAGTTTTACAAAATAACCTTTCATTCCCTCCCCAACCCAAAAGTATTGCAAAAAGTCAACTAATGTCATATTTATTGCTTCAGAAGCTGGCCTGTATTGTGAGGGAATGCAAAACTATTGCCAGTGACTACAGAAGTAGCCCAGAAAGCGAAACTGACTACCGTACATTTTAAATACAAAGAAATGTTGGTCTGGTCTGTTTCTAATTATCAACAGAGAGTAGTGTTTTAGTATGGGTGGTTAGAGCTATCCCTTTTTCTCTCAGTCCCTCTGTTTCAGACTGATGAAGAGAGATCATGGCTTCCTGGTCTTAGTATTCATCTGAGACACCTGTCCAGCGTTTGTTCATGTTTGCATACATATAGAGATACACACATACATACATACATATACATTTCACAGAAACCCTCTCAAGATATCATTTCAGATGCATTCTTGAGTTTTGCATGTGAAAGAGCATCATTATTCAACAGGGGGAAATAGGACAGGGTGTCATCTGAGCTGGTGTTTGTGCTGTCGCTGGAAATAGGATCCGTTTAAAATAGGAATCTTCCCCCACCCTACGGGAATGACATCTCTGGCTATAAAATCCAATT
This sequence comes from Setipinna tenuifilis, assembly GCA_030347295.1. Taxonomy (NCBI): domain Eukaryota; kingdom Metazoa; phylum Chordata; class Actinopteri; order Clupeiformes; family Engraulidae; genus Setipinna; species Setipinna tenuifilis. The sequence goes on along the minus strand of CM059280.1, from coordinate 5,884,923 downwards.
GCCCATCTTCCTCAGTGTTCTGAGATTTTTTTATCGAATGCAACGAAAGGCTAATATTTTTAAGGCTTGTTTATTTCGTGAAAATAGTAAGATTTTTTCAAAGGATTTTATTTATTTTGTGCAGAACTATTCTATTTTCATTGGATTCAAATGTTTATTTTCATTTTAACTTACACGCTAATGTGAATACCAATGTACAGTATCCATATCGTGGGCTGAACAATGACTGAACTGAATGGAGGAAAAATCACTAACCCGCAACTCATTATTTACCATAAGTTACAAAGGAGATTACTGTAGGTTTTGACCTGGTTTTGAGGACACACCTGATGTTTTTATCCATCAAATCACAGAACAAACCAATAAACACATACATGAGGCTATCTGAGCAATGGCTTCGATCAAGTTTTCCTGTAATGCAATATCGGAATAAAACATGTTTCATGACGTACATGCAGAGAAGTATCTCTACCCTGTAGTATCTGCTGTTCCCATCAACTGCCAAGTCCCTCAACTGGAAATAAATATTGGAATCCAAGAAAGATGACGTGACACATGTTTTTGTTTGTTTGTTTTCTTAATGACCTTTCCACAAGAACATGGCCATACCTGAACCCTTACATTGTTTGTCCATTTTGTGACCAATACTTCTCCAATACTACTTCCTTTCATGGTTTACCTCAAAGGCAGATGACCAGAGATTGACAGGAAATGATGCAACAGTATGCTATAAAGACATATTGGGCATATTGTACACCTGAGAAGTGCTACAACTGAATACTGTATAGATTCAAACTGTAGTGAAAATAATTTTATTTCATTCTCCCCGTATTTTGAAATGTGGAATTAATCTTTATTTAAAAAGAAATAAGCATTATGTATCGTGTCCTGTCATTATTTCCATGCTGTTAGTAGTTTTCATCTGAGCCTGCTAAAGGTTACTGATGGTAATAGTAATTGCCTATAGTTATAATGTGTAGTTCAGGCCAACAATCTTTAAAACATAGTACATGATGACAGCATAGACTGTGTATTATGGAACTGAATGGGCCCACTGTGTCCATCGCATATAGTCAATGGATGACAGTCACAGAAAAATACTTCCTGTTCACTGATGGTGGCAAGGCATGGGCCTCAACACCACCAACCATTTAGTGTGCAGCACAGACAAATTAATTAGCTCATTGATTTATTTATCATTGCCTGCATCTAAAGAGGCAGTACCTCTGTACCAACACCAGTACCATTGGCATTACCAGTCTGTGCTCATTCAGATCCTCCTGATAGATCCTTCTTCCTTCGCAGGCAATATGGCAGGTTTGGGGGTACGGGTTTCACTCCATAATCTGTGAAAGACCAGACAGACTGACTGATATTGATTGGCCCAGCAATCATCCGCATTAAAACACAGCAAAGCAGGGTGCTCTTGACACGAGATGCTTTGTGTTAGGAGCAGAAGGGAAATACTGCACCATCAATCAAGGTGAGATGTTTGTGAAATGGTTCTGGGTCGAACAGCAACTCCAATGGAGCGTCGTTTTTTTCGTCCTTTTTTTCTTCTCTACCACACAAAAATGTTTTGAAACAGTTTAAGTGAAATGTAAATGGCATAGGTAAAATATGGCTGTAATTAAAGGTAGGACTGGAGATGTTTTCCTGGAGCACTTTTTACTATAGTGCCTATAATCCCTTTCATACCCCGATGCCAACCAATTAATTAAATGCTGTAGTACAAAAATAAAACATGTTAGTGACCTGTGGGATGGGTTGGACTGAAAACCATCCAATCATTTAAAGCGACCAAAATGGTTGAATGATATGTGATATGTCTATCAAACTGTCGTTATATGATATGTGCTATTTCTGTCAAACTGCTATTTGTCCCTCCCCCCTCCCTCGTGCACAAATCTGGAGGTATTCAGAAGAAAGGTTTTTAGACTTTTGTACTCTCAAAATGTAGCTTGCTCAAACTGTTTTTCCTACCCTGCCTTTAACACAACAGAATATTGAGATACAGTTGTTGTGCATTAAGATAATTTAATGATCTTACCTATTCTGTAGAGGGGCTCCTAGAGTTGTTGCAATCAAAATGGAGAAAAGTACCACCATCCAACATGAATGGGATAACTGCATGGTGTACAGCTAAACAGGAGGCAGCACACAAAATGTAGCTAATTTACACCACAAGGAGCTATTTAAGTAAGTGTCCTACATCAAAATGATGTCATAATCAGTGTGAATTCTAAAACATTCAAAAGAATCTGGTGCATTGTGTTAATGCTGATAGTTTGGACAAAAGGACATTTGGACATGTGAAAGAAAATCTAATAGCCTTCACTCCACAGGTGCTGTATGTAGGATTGTGGCCAGAAGTTGTACTGCAATCAAACTTAAAATATTGTCAAGCATTGGCCCTCTTTAGGGGAAAGAGGCAAAAACAAAACATAAACAAAGGCTGTAAATGGGAAGTTTTAAAATGGAGATGTCCTGGTTGTACTGTTATAGTAAGTCACATCTGTAATACAGTTTAACATGTTTGCCTAATATCTGGTAAAATATCAGGACCATTTTATGATTACTTCTCGTAATGGATGGATGTTGTTAGGAAAGGGCGGATGTCAGGAGACAAGAAAGGACACTGCCCTCTAGTGGCTCCTAACATCTACTGTAACTGCTAGCTGAAGCCAACAGGAGCCAAAATGGCCATAATGAAATTTTGCACAGACATGCTGCACTATGGGATTGAGCAAGAGTAACATTGAAAAGGAGACCATGGTTTCATTCTCTGACAGTGTTTTCACAGACACTACTTGTTTGACTAAATTCAATTAGACATATCTTTTTGTGCTTTTCCTGGTTGGGAAATAATAATAATAAAAAAAAACATTCATTGTTTACTTAACTTCCTCGAATAATTTAAAACACATGGGTGGTCTGAAATGAAGGACCAATAAAGACAGTTTTTGTTATGGCAAAACCACCACATCTGC